>CM069153.1:27993402-28050902 GCA_035221665.1 Okamejei kenojei
GAGGATGGTGATTGCAGTAATTGTAGAAAGATTCAGTACCGAGGTTTGGATAACAAGGAATAATGATTTGTAATGCACTGCCGGAAATTGTAAGTTCAGAAGAGCATCAAAATAACTCGCTATCCATAGAGCACAAGGCAACCAGGGAGGACTTTCATTGATGTGGAGAAGATACGTGGATGTTGCTCAGATTCATAAGTTATAGGCGCAGAAGTATGCCATTTGGCCCATCGACTCTACTCTGCCATTCAATCATGGCTGATCTATCTTTCCCTCTCAACCCCATTCTCCTGCCTTTTCCTCATAACCCCTGACACCCTTACTAATCAAGTATATGTCAATCTCTGCCTTAAAAATACCCAATGACTTGGTCTCCACCGCCGTCTGTGGCAACGAATAGCAGTAGATTGCTGATTCCATTCTGGTTTTCAAAAGGAAAATGGATAAATATTTAAAACCTGTAGACAAAAGGGCAAGACTTTGAGGGGAAAAGGAGGGAGATGGTGGCGACTGGATTGCTTTGGAAAGATCCACTGCTGTCACGATGGGCTCAATGGCCTATTCTGTGCTGCTAGTGATGCTAGATGGCTTGTCAGATCTTTGAGCGATCGCTTTTCCTGGTGCATTTTGATTTACCGTTGTTACTCACTGACAGAGCCATCATTGTCTTCTTTATAATAGGAAGCCTGCAACTGACATTCTCAGGATTTGTTCACCGCATCATAATTTGCAACAGAAAGTGAACATTGCTCCATTTTTCTCATCAAACCAGCCCTGGCCCCTGGTTTCATATTGAGCTAAATCTGCATCTAAGTATCTTTGCGATAGCTCATCGTGTTGCGACGTTAGCTGATGAATTTTTACTGACAGGCCTTTTGAATAATTTTGGTGAGAACACAGCTGGCAACTGAATCTAGTTGTCACTGCAATAGTTGAGTTCCTTCCATGTTTTATTTTTGTTTAATTAGTGCAATGCAGGGCAAACAGTGGGTGGAGTGCATGAATAATGGCATGAAATTTTTATGTTGATTGCTGCTTTTGTTCTGGGAGCTCGGGGAAGTTTTCTGTACATCAGGACTCCCGTTTTAAGTGCGATTAATTATTGATAAGTGAGCTGATTTTTTTTTTTCAACTCTATGCATTAATTTGTGCAGCTTCCGACGTGCACCTTAAACCTTCAACGCTGCCCCACTTTGACCCCCATTTGACCAATTCCCCTTCGCATCAGTCATTTGCGACACCATTTCTCACAGTTCTATCGGGATATTTAAGGTTAGGTGCAGACTGGAAAGTAGAGAGTTCGAAGATTACTTCTCAGATTCACTACCCTCCTCATTAGGACGTTATGTTAAAATCTAGTTCAAACCAAATGGGTAACTTTAGACACAAAGGTGTTGCTCAGTGGTGTAGTGGTAGAGTTGCTGTTCTCACCTTCTCCATCATGGTCTGGTTTGGCTCGGCCGCCAAGCACGACACCTGGAGGCTGCAGCGAATTGTCCGATCAGCAGAGAGGATTATTGGCTGCAACCTTCCCTCCATTGATGAACTGTACACTGCAAGGGCCAGGAAGTGAGCGGCCAAGATCATCTCTGACCCCTCTCACCCTGGCCACAAACTCTGGAAGGCAACTCCGGACTGTCAAAGAAGGGTCTCGACCCGAAACGTCGCCTATCTCCTTCGCTCCTTAGATGCTGCTGCACCCGCTGAGTTTCTCCAGCCTTTTGTGTAACCTCCAGACTGTCAAAGGTGCCACAGCCAGACATAAAAACAGTTTTTATCCACGAGTAGTTGCTTTACTCAACAGCCAAAAATCTGTAGCCTCCCTTTGATCTGGTATTTTGTTGGTTCACATGCTTGATCAATGATGTTTTATCATTAATGTTTTATTATTATTAATGTTTAGTGTTTTCTGAGTCATTTGTAACTGTCACTATGGCATGTTGTTACTTGTGGGTGGAGCACCAAGGCAAATTCCTTGTATGTGAATACTTGGCCAATAAACATACTTACTTACAGCACCAGATACCTGGGCTTGATCCTGACTAAGGGTGCTGTCTGTACGGAGTTTGTACGTTGTCCTTGTCACCGTGTGGGCTTTCTCTGGGTGCTCCGGTTTCCTCCAACATTCCAAAGACCTACAGGTGTGTTGGTTAATTAGCTTCGGTAAAAAAGATTGGTCACTATAGTGTAGGGTAGTGTTAATGTGCAGGATAATCACTGGTCGGTGTGGACTTGGGCCAAAGAGCATGTTTCCATGCTGTATCTCCAAACTAAACTAACTGCAGATGTAGGTTAATACACAAAAGAATGCAGTGTTAAAGTGACTCAGCGGGTCAGGCAACATCTCTGGCGAACATGGAGAGGTGACGCTTCAGGTGGAGACCCGTTTAGTTTAGGGAGTTTAGTTCAGTGCTGAAACAGGTGCTTCGGCCCACGGAGTCCGCTCCGACCAGCGATCCCAGCACACTAGCACCATCCTACAGGCACCAGGGACAATTTACACTTGTACCAAGCCAATTAACCTACATAACTGTACATCTTTGGAGTGTGGGAGAAAACCAAAGATCTCGGAGAAAACTCACAGGGAGAGCTAGAGCGTACAAACTCCGTACAGACGGCACCCGCAGTTGATATCGAACCTGGGTCTCTGGCGCTGCAAGCGCTGTGAGGCTGCAACTCTACCGCTGCGCCACCGTTCCACCCTTCTTCATACTCCGAAATTGAAGGTCTCAACCCAAAACGTCACCTATCCATGTTCTGTAGAGATGCTGCTTGACCTGCTCAGTTACAACAGCACTTTGTGTCCTTTTGTGTATTACCCAGCGTTTGTAGTTCCTTGTGTCTAGATTCTAACTGCCCCACTGCAAAATCTCCTCGAGGTATGCCTATTTTGATGGAAAACCTAGTTGCTTAGCCCCAATATCTTGGTTAAGGCAGATCTTGCCCTGTAGCTGATCTAATCCAGGCAGCGTTTTGGTAAACCTCCTCTATATCTTCTCCAATGCCTCCACATCATTCCTGTTATGGGGGCGATCAGAACTGCATGCACTACTCCAAATAAGGGAAATGGCGAAATCACAGTATAGGAAAGAACTGCAGAAATAACTGGTTTCAATCGAAGATGGACACAAAATGCTGGAGTTACTCAGCAGGACTGGTAGCATCTCTGGAGAGAAGGAATGGGTGACGTTTCAGGTCGAGACCCTTCTTTAGAAACCACAATATTATCTTCATTTGTTGGGTGATGATATTAACTGACTAGGTTTGGTTTGAAATAACCTTATGATGATAGAATGTTAATCTGCCATGCAAAAACAGTGGAACTCAATGGGTCAGGCAGCATCTGTGGGGGGAATGGCCAGACGATGTTTTGGCTCTGGGTTTTTCAGCCATCGCCTGTCCATTCCTCCACAGATGATACCTGACCCGTTGAGTTCCTCCAGCACTTTGTGTTTAGTTCAAGAATCATGAGAGGAGCACAATATCATGAGAGGAATAGATCGGGTAGAAGTACAGAGTAGGAGAATGAAGAACCAGAGGACACAGGTTTAATGTGAGGAGGGGAAGACTTAATAGGAATCCGAGCGGTAACTTTTTCACACAGAGGTGGATGGGTAAACGAGCTGCCAGAGGAGATGGTTTAGGCTGGTACTATTGGAATGTTTAAGAAACATTTAGACAGGTAACTAGATTGGTCAGGTTTAGAGGGATATGAGCCAAACGCAGGCAAGTGGGATTTGTATAGATGGGACATAATGGTCGGTGTGAGCAAGTTGGGCCGAAGGGCCTGTTTCCACACTGTACGACTCTCTGATTCTATTTGCAGAGCAGAACCACGAGGCTAATTTTAGTATTTGGTATTAAAGATGGAAAAGGGAATGCAAATAAAATTAACCCAGGTCAAGTGATCACCAAATTAGCATTGGTATCAGAAAGATTTCCGTTCACACACAGAGTGAATTCTCAAGTGGAGTGGTGGAGGCAATAAACCTGGAATCCATTAAGGAACAGTCAAGAGTCAAGAGTGTTTAATTGTCATATGTGCTGACAACTGAACAATGAAATTCTTACTTGCAGCAGCTTTACAGGCCCATTAATGCAATAATACACAGATAAATGTACAATAATCAATAATACAATAAATTAATAATTAGTCATACTTGGTAACCACATCATGATAGTGCAAAACCAAAGACTGTAGTGCAACCAAAACAAAGTCCATTCTAGGTGATAGTTGCTGAGGTTTTGAAGAAGGGTCCCACCAGAAATGTTGCCTATCCATGTTCTCCATGGATGCTGCCTGACCACCTGCTGAGTTACTCCAGCCCTCTGTGCCTGTTTTTGTATTCAAGAGCCTGATGGTTGCTGGGAAGAAGCTGTTTTTCAACACGGTTTTCAGGCTCCTATACCTTCTTCCCGATGGTAGCAGCGAGATGTGAGCATGGTCAGGGTGGTGTGGGTCTTTGACAATGGTTGCCTTTTTGAGGCAGCGCCTTCTGAAGATCCTTTTGATGACATGGACAGAGATGGAGTGATTGTAGAATGATTCCAGATAGATGAATTAGGATGGATCAAAGAGCCGCCCTCAGCTGCAAGAAACATTTTGAAAAATTGTGGAATTATTTATTTTAGTCATACAGCTTGGAAACAGGCCCTTTGGCCCAACTTGCCCATTCCGACCAAGATGCCCCATCAACACCAGTCCCAAATGCCCATGTTTGGTCCATATCTCTCTACCTTTTCTCTCCATGTACCTGTCCAAATGTCTTTTAAATGTTGTCATTGTTCCTGCCGAGAATAACTCCGCTGGCAGCTCGTTCTATATTCCCTGTTCCTCAGGTTCCTATTAAATCATTCCGCTCTCACCCTAAACCTATGTTCTCTAGTTTTTGATTCCCTAAATCTGGGTATTCACCCTATCTATTGTGTGCATTCACCCTGTCTATTCTCCTCATGGTATTATACACCAGCAATTAAATCATGCCTCAGAGTCCTATGCTCCAACGATTAAAGCACTAGTCGATTTTGGAGATATATTGGCCAAAAATATTGTTGATATGAGTTGCTATCTTCACAATTGGTCATGATCTATGATAAAATCACTAATGTTGTAATTTCCACTATGCTATGGCACGATCGAATAATAAAAGCGGGAAAATCAACTGGAAATCATGTTTTGTTCCATTTGCATTGATGCCAGAACCTGTGGAATCTCTGCTCTTTGTTAAACACTGTTTTGGTGTCTATAAATCTTCCATCCAAAGCAGCTGGGAACTTTATGAACTTGTCAGCATTAGCATCCAGTGCCATATCCCATGAGTTGGAAGAAAAGCCTTTTGTGCACCAATCATTCGCTCGTGTGTGAGACGACGTGTAGCTCGCTGTTTGCTTCTGTCGTCGATGAAACATGTTGACAGAATTGGTCGCCCGATGCGTCACAGAGTGCATCGTCTCGTCGTTTCCGGGGGTCGCCACGAGGAGGCTTCTGTCATGATCCCCTGTGCACCAATTAGAACAACCTTTTGGAGGCAAGTGGGATCTAAAAGGTGGGATCTAAAAGGCCCCACGGCCCAACCTGCCCACACTGATCATAAGAGATCTATTTATGATCACTTGACCATTTATGATTAAAATGATGTTCTTGATACAAAGTATGACCATGTATGATGCATAGAATCTGGGATGTAGTCCTGATCTTCCAACCTACCTCAATGCATTTTTCCTCCGTAATTAAAACACTGCACTGCAATAACATTTTATGCTATAACATTATATTTTGCACTTTGGTGTTCTCTTTGCTTTGCCTGCTATATTTATGTATGGCTTGATAGTAACGTGTATAGTACTATTTGATTTGACTGGATAGCAAGCAAGCAAAGCTCTGCTACTAAAACTACTAATTCTAACGCAGGGTGGCACAGGAGTGTGGCAACTCTTTGCTGCAGCTTCCAGAGGAGGCTCGATGATCTTCTGAATCAAGAGCTCTACTATTTGATTGCATTCATACATTGTATTGGATGATCTGTCGGGAGAGCATGCAAAACACACCCTTTCAGAGTACCTCAGTGCCCGTGACAATAATAGACCGATATCAATACCAATCATTTGCTGTTCTCCTTGAGCTCTTTCCATTGGCTCAAGGGTCTAAAAATTGGGATCTTTCATGATGCAAAAGAGTCGGAAATGAAGAGGGACGTCAGGTAAGTCCTGTTCCTTGAGGGGTGCTCGGCATTCGCTGTAACCTCTCCGTGCTGTGTATTGCGCTCTGGACCATCTATGCTGGATGATACATCGTCCACAAAATGCACTTCATTTTCCCAGGCTGCCCCAACTACGCTTGTAAACTCTATCACATTCTTTGCCAAAAAGGACAAGGAACAAAAGCGTGGAAGCACCCTTCAAATCTCACACCATGCTGAAGTTGGAACATACCCACAATGATTCAATCGTGCTCTATTTGTCACATGTGTAACGGTTCAGTCAAATTATTTTAACATATATTGCACATGCTGGTTCCACCATTTTTGGCGCCATTATTCAAAGTCCAAAGTCCGGTCGGGTCGCGCGCTCGATGTGCCTGCGAAACCAACGTCCCACTCCTCTCCTAGCCCAGCCATCCTTGTGTCCCGCAGGAGCCTCATTCCTCCATCATCTGTGGGTCCAAATCCTAGAGCTTCCGACCCAACTGCAACGGGGAAAGAAAGCATTGCTTCAACAAAACTCCCCGTCACCACCTTATTGAGAGAAAGTGCTGGCCCACATCCCATACATCGGAGGGAAGAAACATTCAGAAGCTATCATAACTGAAGGCTCTTTGTCAGAGAGATGTGTCATTGTATCATACACATGGAAACCGGCTCTTCAGCCCAACTCCTCCATGCCAACCAACATCGGCCTGCGTTTGGCCCTTATCTTTCTAAACCTTTTCTACCCATGTAACTATCCAAATAGAGTCATAACAGTGCAGAAACAGGCCCCACGGCCCTAACTTGCCCACACTGACCAACATGTCCCATCTACACAAGTTCCAATTGCCTGCATTTGACCCATATGCCTCCAAACCTGTCCTGTCCATGTACCTGTCTAATTGCTTCTTAAACATTGCGATAGTCCCTGCCTCAACTACCTCCTCTGGCAGCTCATTCCATATACTCATCACACTTTCCATGGAAAAAGTTACCCCTCAGATTCCTGAATAAAATCTTCCCCTCTTCACCTTAAACCTTTGCCCTCTGGTTCTTGTTTCCCACACTCTGGGCAAGAAACTCAGTGCGTCCACCCGATCTATTCTTCTCATGATTTTGTACACCTCTATAAGATCAGCCCTCATCCTCCAGCACTCCAGGGAATAGAGTCCCAGCCTGCTCAACTTCTCCCTATAGCTCAGACCCTTGAGTCCTGGCAACAGCCTGTTGTTATACTATCTGCCTCAATGACCTCTACAGGCAGCTTGTTCCATACAACCACCACCACCTGTGTAAAAATAAAAGTTGCCCCTTGGGTTCCTATTAAAACTTTCCCCTCTCATCTTAAATGCTCGTAACTCTGGATGGTATCACAGTAAAGAGCAAATGTCCACCTTGGCACCATTTGAATGCAGGCGAGCCCAGATATTGAGCAGTGTTCTTCAGAAGCTCTCTAGATCTTGGCCATCTCTCTTGAATCGCCACCCGCTCCTTCATATGTAACTCGGTCACAAATTTCCACATGATGACCTGATCTATCCCACCATGTAGGTGAGCATGACGGCGCAGCGGTAGAGTTGCTGCATTACAGCGCCAGATACCCTGGTTCTCTCCCGACTACGGGTGCTGTCTGTACGGAGTTTGCGCGTTATTCCTGTGACTGCATGTTTTTTTTCTGGGTGTTCTGGTTTCCTCCCACCCTCCAAAGATGTACAGGTTTGTAGTTTAATTGGCTTTGGGGGGAAATTGTAAATTGTCCCTACTATGTAGAATAGTGCTAGTGTACGGGGATCACTGTTCGGCAGTGGTCCGAAGGGCCTGTTTTTGCTTTGTATCTCTCTAAAACCATCTGTTAGCTTCTGGAATAGTGGATAATGACTAAACTGGACCAGAAAATGGCATTGCTGTTTAACTTGTGGTGCTCTATGGTTGAGTAAGACTGCTGGCTCAACTGAAGCTGTACCAATTAGGGGATATGTCTGATGTGTGTCAAATTTCATGATTGACTGAGGGATTATATTCACTCAAAGTTTATAAGGAAATAATCAATCACATCCCCTGGAGGAACAAAAAGAAGTATTTTGAGTAAAATGATGTTCCTCACTGACTTAAGAACTTGCAGCATGGGAAAGAAAATTAGAAAAAACTGGGGAGGATACAATACCAGGCGAGTCTTCTTCTCCCCACCACCCTCACATCAGTCTGAAGAAGGGTCTCGATCCAAAACGTCGCCTATTTCCTTTGCTCCAGAGAGGCTGCCTCACCCGCTGAGTTTCTCCAGCAATTTTGACTACCTTCGATTTTCCAGCATCTGCAGTTCCTTCTTAAACAATACAATAATACTATACTAGCCAAGTATGTTTTGCAACATACGAGGAATATCATTTGCCAAGTCAGTCGTACAAATAAAAAGCAACAGAACACACAAAATACATTTTAACATAAACATCCACCACAGTGACTCCTCCACATTCCTCACTGTGATGGAAGGCGAAAAAAAAAAGTTAAATCTCTTCCCCTCTTTGTCCTCCATCGGTCGGGGACCTCGAGCCTCCTGTTGACGGGACGATCTTCCTCCCGTAGCCGTGGCGGGCCTCCTCGTCGGGTCGATCAGCTCCTGCATCGGGGGGGGTGGGGGAATTCTCAGCTCCCCCGCGCCGGGCGATCTGACCCGGTGTCGGGCCTGCTCGAACATCGTGCGGCTTCCGGAGCCCTCGACATCCATGGTCCCTCCCGAGACTGCGAGCCCTTGATGGTAAAATCCGCAGGCTGCGATTGGAGAGATCCCAGGCAAGGGATCGGCTCCGATAGTAGGTCCACGCCCCGCGGTGGGGCTATAAGTCAATCCCGAGAGGCCTCCAGTTCCATGATGGCAAGGTAAGAGATTGATTACAAAAAGTTTCCCCAGACCCCCTGCCCCGCCCCCCACATAAAATAAACCAGAGAACATTTACACAGACTTTTAACACACACTTTAAAATAAAAAAAAATAAAAAAACAGACAGACTGTTGACGGGGCTGCCAATCGTGTGGCGCCCCTGGTGGTAGTACTTTAAATGGGTGAAGATATGACAGAAAGAAAATTCCACTTCTATTTCAAAAATGGCTTCATATCCAATTAAATACTCTCTCAGTCGATTTTATACAGTGGGACAGGTATTGAACACCTCGCTATTGTGGAGACTTTATCTCCAAATGTCAAAGTCCCACACCACCCTGACCATGATCTCATCTCGCTGCTACCATTGGGAATAAGGTGCAGGAGCTTGAAAACCATGGGCTCCAGGTTCAAAAACAACCATTAGGCTCTTGAACACTGCACAACACCAACCTCAGCAAATATGATCTTCTGTGGACTGTTCTTTTTGTTGCACTACGGAATTCAGTTACGTACTATTATGGTATCCCAGTATTACTGATTATTAATTTATTGTGTTATTGATGAGATATTACTTGCCGGAGATGCGATTATTTTCCGGATCGCATCTCAGGTCGCTCTGCGGCCTACCATCGATAGAGCTGGAGGCCTCCTCGGACTGACTCTGCACCCCACCGCGGGGCATGAACTTAACATCGGAGCCGATTCCTTGCCTGGGATCGCTCCAACCGTGGCCTTTGGACTTTCCATCAAGGGCTCACGGTCTCGAGAGAGGGTAGTCGGGAGCTCCAACGGCACAAAGGCTCGACCAGCCCCGACGCGGGGTCCGATCGGCGGCGCGGGGGAGCTGACCCCCCCCCCTCGATGTGGAGGGACCGACCGCCGGCTCTGGGAGTTGGAATCATACCGTCAACAGAAGGCTCGAGGCCCCCGACCATGGGAGAGCGTAGAAGGAAAGAAATTAGAACTTTATTTTGCCTTCCATCACAGTGAGGAATGTTGAGGAGTCACTGTGGTGGATGTTTGTTCAACTGTATTTTGTGTGTTCTGTTGCTTTTGATTTGTATGACTGACTTGGGAAATGATATTCCTCGTATGTTGCAAAAAACACACTTGGCTAATAAAGTATTATTGTGATTGTGCTCATGACATTTATCTGCTTCTCATATTTCCCCGTGCGTAAGACCTACTCCACGGCTCACACGTATGTCCCTTGCTCCTCGGTGGTGTGTGGACCTGCTTCAATGAGACATCAAAAGGACACAAAAACGTCACCCGTCGATGTTGTCCAGAGATGCCGCCTGACCTGCTGAGTTACTCCAGCATATTGGGGTTTTTTTTGTAAACCAGGATCTGCCGTTCCTTGTTCCACTCTGTTCTTTGAGAAACCTCTTTGCAAATATACAGTGCCACAGTACATCGTAGTTCTCTCTGATAGTGAAGTACTCACAAATAATGCAGTGGTCTCTTTGCAATAACATACCAACAAAGCATAAAACATCAAAAGAGCAAAGACATAAAGCAAATATGAAAAGTAAATACGAAATGAGACCTGGAATTGAAGTCTGTGTGCTTAAGGTGTACATGGTTGTAGGAAACATGAGAAACCCATATACAGATCATACCGATAAAGCAACTACATGCAAGTTACACATGCAGAGATTAGGACACATACTGAGATAAGAGAGAAACAACATTAATTTACATTACAACTAGCTGTGTTCTCTGAATAATCAATGAATTACTTTACAAATTTGTTGTGTTCTTATGCAACCAAAAAGATTTGGAAAGAAATGCAAGTGGGAAATGTCATAAATATTGTACTCGAGAGAAAGAAAGAAAGATAGGAAGGGACACAATAAAGAAATGAAGGATTCAAATGGCAGGCAGATATGAATGTGTGAAGTCAAGAGTGTTCCGTTGTCATATATACCAAAATGGAACAATTAAATTCTCACTTGTAGCAGCATAACAGGGCAGTAAACATCGTACTCTAGATAACAAAATAAACAAATAAGGAGTTCAATAATTGGAAATACACAATTTGGTGCAAAAAAGCGTGAAGTCCCCAGTGCAACCAATATAGTTTGTAGTTTAGTTGGTGTTTTTAGTGATCAAGAGCCTGATAGTTGTTGGGAGGAAGCTGTTGCTGAACCTGGAGGTCATGGTTTTCAGACTCCTGTACTTTCTTCCTGATGGCAGGAGTGAAATGAGAGCGTGATCTGACTGGTGTGGGTCCTTGATGATGCTGGATGCCTGTTTGAGGCAGCGCTTCCTATAGATCCCTTCAATGGTGGGGTGGTCACTTCCTGTGATTAGACTGGGCAGTGTCCTCCGCTTTTTGTAATCCCCTTCTATTCTGGGCATTTGAGTTGCTGAACCAGGCCATGATGTAACCAATAAACATGCTCACTTCTAGAGGTTCGAGAGAGTATTTGTCGACAACACATCGATCTACAGTAAAAATTCATCCCTCGTTTTTTGTGCTAAATGTGTTTTTGTTTTAGTTTAGAGGTTCAGCATGAAAACAGGCCCTTCAGCCCATCGAGTCCACACCGACCATCAATCACCCATTCGCACTTGTTCTACATTAACACACTTTCTCATTCACTCCCTCCACACTACGGGCAATTTTACAGGTGCCTGTCACCTTACAAACCCGCCCATCTTATAGCCCTGTCCCACGGTACGAGTTCATACCAAGAGCTCTCCCGAGTTTGCCCCGATTCGAGCTCGGAGATTTACTGTAACGGCCACTCGTCGGTACTCGGGGCTCTCGTGGACATTTTTCAACATGTTGAAAAATCTTCACGAGTCTTCCCGTGCTTACCTGCCGTTAGCGAGTCTTCCCGAGTACCTGCCGTTAGCGTTACGAGCCGCTAAGAGACGTCCCCGAGCTCCGATGTGCCCGCTACATTCATTCTCCGTGCTTTCCATGAGTTTGATTTTTTTTTAAACTCGGGAGAGCTCTTGGAATGAACTCGTACCGTGGGACAGGGCTATTAGTGTTTTAAAAACAATCTATAGATGGAGGGGACATGTTAAGAGGAAGATATACACAATTGGAGCAATGGCAGAGTTTGGGATGCAACAACTTGAATCTATTAATCTTATCTCCCTGCCTAATAACAGGGCTTTGAGTGATCAAAATGCTCTTTTCGATACAGCTATCAAAATCAAATAAAGGGATGTTGGAAAGAAATCCCAAACATTATTTCATATCTCCCCATAAGCAATGCCACAGGTGAACAGCTGATTGGAGAAAGTGAGTAGTATTTGATTTCAGAACTACATTCATGTGCTGGGCAGAAAATATTGATCTCCTGGTTATTAGATATGTTGATTATAAGTGGATTATAAATCAATAATAAAATCTCAAAACTTCATAATCATCACCATTTTACGATGTAATGCAGAATGGGATGTAGCCAAGCTAATGTGGTTTAAACTTAAATAGTTGCAGTTAGTATTATCAAAAGCAATTGCTGACATTTGGCATAATGTTATTTTGGACAATGGATCCATGGCAGAGGCTGAAATGCTGAGACTTGAATCTATTAATCGCAACTCCCTGCTTGTAACATTGGGATTAGGTGATAAAAGAGTTTTCGTCAATACTAATATAGATAACAAAGATAGTTACATGGTGGAAGAGAATCACAAATTTTATTTTATTCGCTCCATAAACAACACCAGAGGGGAGCAGTTAATTGGGAGATGCTGGAGAAACTGTCTACAAACACTATTAATTGTTTCTTACTTGTTATCGACCCAACTGAGATGCTCCTTCTGCCTGGCGTGAGAACGGATGTCCCATAGGAGGTATTGATTCTTCCCACCAAAGACTATCCGTGGGTGAGCAGCAGATAGAGGGGGCAACCTTTGCGGAGAATGGGCATGGTCTCCCCCTCTGTACCATCAGGATTCCATTGGGGTTCCAATAATCTTCACGGAACATCACCACTAAAAGCGGTTTTGGGCCCCATTCCTGGGGAGGGATGTGCTGCCGTTGGAGGGGGTCTAGAGGACGGTTACGATAAAAGATCCCAGGGATGATACGATTAACATATGATGAGCGTTTGCCGGCACTGGGTCCTCATTGAAACTTACCGAACAGTGAAAGTGGATGTGGAGAGGTTGTTTCTACTAGTGGGAGAGCCTAGGACCAGATGGCACAGCCTCAGAATAAGAGGACGTACCTGTAGAAATGAGATGAGAAGGCAATTCCTTAGAGGGTGGTAAATCTGTGGAATTCATTGCCACAGATGGCTGTGGAGGCCAGGTCATTGGGTATTTTTAAAGTGGAGATTGACAGGTTCTTGAGTAGTAAGGGTGTCGGCGGTTATGGGGAGAAGGCAGGAGAATGGAGTTGCGTGGGAAAGATGGTGCAGCGATGGAGTTGCTGCCTTACAGTGCCAGAGACCCGGGATTCATCCTGATTATGGTGGTGTCTGTCCAGAGTTTGTACGTTCTCTCTGTGACCACGTGGGTTTTCTCCGGTGCTCTGCTTTCTTCCCACACTCCAAAGACATACATGTTTGTAGGTTAGGGGGTACACAAAAAGCTGGAGAAACTCAGCGGGTTTCGGGTCGAGACCCTTCTTCAGACCATGTTTGTAGGTTAATTGGCTTCAGTAAATCGTCCCTAGTGCGTAGGATAGTGCTAGTGTACAAGGTGATCACTGGTCAGTACAGGATTGGTGGGTTGAAGGGCCTATTTGGCCTTTCCGCTGACTGGTCAGCACACAGCAAAAGCTTTTCACTGTCATCTCGTTACACGCGACAATAAACTAAACTCAAACTATTTTCGAGCTGTATGTCGAAAGACTAAAACGAAGCTTGGTGTGATTGGCCAATTGCATTCTCTGTTTTCCTTCCCCCCCCCCCCCCCCCTCTCTAATTACAACTCAATCGTTGAAGATGTTTCTTATCACCTTGATTAATATTTCCCAATAAATTGTGGGTTGGGTAATTCTCCAGGGTAAGGTGAGCCTTGAACTTGAAGGCCCCACGTGGACTTGCCTCCGTTACTAATTTGGGCGGCGCGTTGGTGTAGCGGTAAAGCCACTGGCTTACAGCGCCAGAAACCCGGGTTCGATCCTGACCACAGATGCTGTCTGTACAGAGCTTGTACGTTCTCCCCGTGACCTGCGTGGGTTTTCTCTGGGATCTCCGGATTCCTCCCACACTCCCATGACGTACAGGTTTGTAGGTTAATTGTAAATTGTCCCTAACGTGTAGGAGAGTGCTATTGTACAGGGTGATCGCTGGGCCAAAGGGCCTGTTTCCATGCAGTATCTCTAAACTAAACGCCTAACTAGACGCAGGCAGAATTCCACATGGCTGAAATATATCAGTGTGACTAATTCCCTCGGGAGCACACCCAGACATGTAGGAGAAGAAGGTGGGAGGGGGGATTCAAATAAAGGTTGTGTTGAGACATTGTTCTGAGCAGTGGAGTAAAGGCAAAAGATGCTTCTCTGACAGTTCAGAGACTGCTATAAATGCATTGGCAGTTGCTAAAAGAGTTAAGCACATGAGTTAGGAGATCATGCTGGTCTCCTGTAAGAGCCTACAGTCATCTGAATGAACGGTGATCTGTCTTGGTGTGAGAAATAATTGTATTGTTGATCTCGCAATACAATGTTTGTGTGTTCAATATGCAATATGCTCTGTTGCCTGGGAACTTGCTGAGCCAGCTAGTCATCATTTTTTCCAGGGCTTTTAACAATATAGAAGGGGAAATCAAAAACATTTTTCTTGGCTAGCTTAATGACCCAGCGGTATGAACATTGAATGTTCTCATTTTATGTAACTTCTACCAACACTCCCCCCCCCCCTTGTCCCCTTCCTCCACCCTAATCATTTGACCAGTTCCACCGTTCACCACATTGTATCCTTCTTGAGATCACACCTTCCCCAAGCCGACAGTGGGCTGACCAGGGCACTTCCCTGCATGAAGTTGTTTGATGCTGGCTCCAATTGCCCTGGTCTTTTCTTGCACCAGCTCTCCACCCACCCACTACTTTCAGTCTGTGGAAGGGTCCCGACCCGAAACGTCACCTATCCCTTTCCTCCAGAAATGCTGCCTGACCCGCTGAGTTACTCCAGCAGTTTGTGTCTATTAAAATATTTTGTTATTCTACACTAACTGAATCATGAGCTAGACTTCCAACAGCTTCTTCCACTCTGTTATTAGCCGGTCTTTCCATAAGCTGGGGCAGTGGTTCTCAACCTTGTTTGCCCCATGCACCCCTTTCACCATGTGTCAGAATGTCATCCCCCCCCCCCCTTTCCAAGATTGTCTGCCTCAAAAAGTGCATTCCAAATAATATGCATATAATACTGAAAATCCTTTATTTCTAACAGTTTGAGTTTGCTAATCTGTGGTCCCAATTCCCCCCCCGAAAACCTGAAATCCCCCCCCTGGGGGGAATTCCCCCCTGGTTGAGAACCCCTGAGCTAGGGTATTGGCTGATTCACCTCTATCCGTTGTGGACTATTGATGTACAGTGAAAAGCTTTGTTTTGCATGTTATGCAACTAAATCTGATAATACTACACATAGATACAATCTTCAAGTACAAGAGGTAAAGCAAAGAGGAAGATACAGAGCGCATAATAATCATAATTGTAATTTATTAGCCAAGTATGTTTTGCAACATACGAGGAATTCGGTTTGCCATACAGCCATGCCAAAAAAAGCAACAAGACACAACTGCATAAAGATTTGACATAAACATCCACCACAGCGGCTCCTCCACATTCCCCACTGTGAAGGAAAGCAGTAATCGTCATTCCTCCTTTCCTCCCGGGGAGCGGAACCATCCGCAGCCGGCGATCGAGCTCCCACGTCGGGGCGGTGTAAGCTCCCGTATCAGGGCGGTCAAAACTCCTGCGGCTTGGAGTCCCCGAAGTGGGGCCCTGACCAGGGACCGCGAGCTCCGTGGCGTCCGCAGTTCCCACAGGTTGGAACACCAAAGGCCGACCCCCGGCAAAGGGATCCGCCCGCTCCAAGATGTTACAATCCGCAGACTCCTGCAGTTTTGGAGCTCCCAGCAAGAGGCCGTCAACTCCGTGATGTTAAGTCGCAGTGCAGACGGAGATACGACATGGAGAATGTTGCATCTCCGTCGAGGAAAGAGATAAAAGTTCTCCCCACCACCACCCCTCACATAATACAAAATTAAAGATAAACTAAAACATACATTTTACAACAAACTAAAAACACAAAGAAGGAAAAAGATGAAGACAGACAGTTGGCGAGGCAGCCTTCATGCGACGCCCCCTGGTGGTATATAGTTTTCACCATGGTAGCGCATTAGTTCCAGTGACAAAGCCCAGTGTCCTCAATGGGGTGGAGGTGAATCGGACAATACCCTGGCTAATGGAAGGACCATTCAAAAGCCTGATGACAGACAGGAGGAAGCTGTTCCTGAATCTGGTGGTGCGCACTTTCAAGCTTCTGTATCTTCTGCCTGACGGGAGTGGGAAGAAGAAGGAATGAACGGGGTGGGACAACTGTTTTCCTGAGGCATTGTGAAGTGTAGATGGAGTCAATGTGGGGAGGTCTGGTCTGTGGGATGGATTGGGCTACAATTTTAACAATCTACAATTTTCCAACCTTTGAGTGAACTAATTCAGTACCTCTGCAATTGCAAGGGGACTTCTCCAAAATATCCACGTTATACTTTGTTGTTTAGGAACATTAAATTGAGGTCCCTAACGAAGCGTATGTCTCTGGCTGGATGATCAACATTGGCATGTAGGTGCTTTCCCTGCCTGCGTACAGTGGGCTGACAAAATGTCCTCTCATTCTTGGCAAAACCTAGCAGTCTCCATGGGGAAAGGTCGGCAGGAGCATTGTTCCAGAGCAACAAGCAGGTCAGCAGCAGATAGACACAAAATGGTGGAGTAACTCGGAGGATTGAGGGCCTGTCCCACTTGGGCATCATTTGCGCGCCACACAGGTGGCGTGCGAAGATTTTGTGAATCCCAAAATCTTGGGGCGCCGAGCGTGACGACGCGTCACAGCCTACATCACCACGCACCGTGCGTGCGTAATGCATGCCATGCACGCGTCACGTGCGTCGTGACGCGTAAAAGACGTGCAAATGATGCCCAAGTGGGACAGGCCCTTTGGACAACATCTCGGGAGCAAAACGATAGGTGACGTTTCGGGTCGAGACCCTTCATGAGACTTCCACAGCTTCTGGACTACCAGGACTTCCACAGCTGTCTGAAGATGGACCCGACCTGAAACGTCACCTATCCGTGTTCTTCCAGAGATGCTGCCGAACCAATGAGTTACTCCAGCATTTTGTGTCTTTGTTTGTTTACCAGCATCTGCAGTTCCTGTCTACTCTCTGTCTTACTTATTCGGTTTGGGGAAAGAGAGATAAGCAACATAGCACTGAATTGGAGTGACGTGATGTCAAAGAGTCAAAGGGCTAAGACCTTACAGCAAACAGCTTCTATGTCCCTCAGCACCTGGGGCGAAAAAAAACAGTTTAACGTTTATCCTCAAACCAATATGAAAATCTACACCCAGGGAATGTTAAGTTAGCCTTTGGAAAACAGCGTTTTGAAAAGAAGATGGCAAAAATAAATCTAGTTTGGAAAGTTAAAATATAAGATTGCAGAAGTATTAGTACAAGTTCTGGGGACATCGTGATATCCACAGAGGTGGATTAATTATTGTCCTTTGAGTATTAAATCACTTGGGGTTGATGAATGGCTGTGTGCAGCGCAAGAGAAGTCCAGGAGAGGGAGCACTGTGTGAGTGTCTGGGGAATGCAATGCAGAGTGTTGCATCCAGGGCAGGGAGAATATAACAGGCCAAGGAGATGGTGAAGAGGTGGTAAGAAAAGTCCCCCGCAGCAGGGTCATCAAACACATCCTGCTTGATACTGCTTTCCAGCACAACCTACAATCAAAGCCCAAGCACCCCCATATGCCAATCACCTCCCCCTTCCCCTCACATGTATCCACCTATCACTTGTAGAAACGAGGAATGCAGATGCTGGTTTACACAAAAGGACACAAAGTGCTGGAGTAACTCCTTTTGTCCACACCTTTTATGTTAATCTCTGGCCTTTATTCCAACCATCTGCCTATCAAGCACCCCCTTGTCTATCTCTGCCTATCACTTGCCCGGCTTTGTCCAGCCCTCGCCTCTCTTCCAATTTCTCCCTCGTATTACAATCGGTCTGAAGAAGGATCTGTACTTGAAGAAGGATCTGTACTTGGTTTGGAGAACACCTAACTATGTTCTCCAGAGATGCTGCTTGACCCACTGGTGGTGGAGTAACCCAGTGCTGGAGTAACCCAGTGCTGGAGTAACCCAGTGCTGGAGTAACCCAGTGCTGGAGTAACCCAGTGCTGGAGTAACCCAGTGCTGGAGAGGTGCCAGGCTTTGTCCCGCCCCCACCTCTCTTCCAACTTTCTCCCTCACTGGACAAACAGTCTGAAGAAGGGTTCCAACCAAAAACGTCTCTTGTCCATGTCCTCCAGAGATGCTGCCTGACCCACTGAGTTATTCCAGCATTTTGTGTTGGTTTTAATGGTGTGTTTTTTTTTTAATCGTATTGCAGCAGTTGCCAAATATCTCATTCCCAGGAAAAGGGGGAGGGAGAGCACCAGAGCCTGATTTCTGGAAGTCCGGGATGGAACAAACTCCTGATTATCTGCTGTACCTGCTGACTTTTGATCAAGGAAGGAAAACTACCAATACGTAGGACAAACATAGCATATCTTTGTGTCCTTCCAAAAGAGGACAGTCGTATCGTTTTGAGTGACCGCCAACGATGATAATCTTTGTGGGATATTGTTTGTGAATAGGAACATTTTAGTTTAGTTTATTATTGTCACGTGTACGAGGTACAGTGAAAAGCTTTTATGTTGCTTATGTGTTATCCAGTCAAGGAAAAGACTGTACATGGTTACAATCAACCTGTCCACAGTGTACAGATACATGATAAAGGGTATATTGTTTAGTGCAAGATAACATCCAGTAAAGTCCAATTCGAGATACTTCAAAGGTCTCCAATCAGGTCGATGGGTGGTCAAGACTACTCTCTAGTTGGTGAGAGGGCGGTTCAGTTCACACTTTACAGGAGTAGAATTAGGCCATTTGGCCCATTGAGTCTACTCTGCCATTCAACCATGGCTGATCTCTGCCTCCTAATTCAATTTTCCTGCCTTCTCCCCATAAGCCTTGACACCCATTCTAATCAAGATTCTGTCTATCTCAGCCTTAAAAATATCCACTGACTTGGCCTCCACAGCCCTCTGTGGCAATAAATCCCACAGATTCACCACCCTCTGACTAAAGAGTTGCCTGATAATAGTGGGGGCGAAAAACTGGGAAGATCCTATGGGTGGTAAGAGTTTATATCCTTAAAATGTTACTGAGCATGTGATCAAGATTTCCTTGATTGGATCTAGATGATTGCTTCCATCTGTATTGAGTCTGGCATCAGATCACTGCCTTTGATTACTTTTTTTTTTAGCTTACCGAGTTTTTTCCTGTCACAACACTATTTTAAAAATTATGGTTTGCAGAAATGCCCTGATAACTCCATTATGCAAAAGGAAGGTTCCCTTGGCAGCTTTGACAGGCGTACATTTGCTGACACGTTGTTTGTCAGCACCCACGGAACTACCAGACTCAAATTACTGCTTTGATTCATTTGGTATCTTTCCAAAGGACTGCCAAACAAAGAAAGCCCAATTAACCCTTCAAGTACATCTTTGGTTTGGTTCATTATCATCTATTAATATCTGAATAATAAACATCTTCGTCATTTAAAAAGAAATTGTTCGGCAATGGAGTGAAAAGCTTTAGTTTGCGTGCCGTCCAGTCAAACCATCCTGTAGCCTGAAGGGGGGAAAAAAAGAGTATCAGGAATTTGAAGATAGACACAAAATGCTGGAGCAACTCAGCGGGAGAGGCAGCATCTCTGGATAGAAAGAATGGGTGATGTTTCGGGTCGAGACCCTTCTTCAGACTGAATTTGAACTTGGTCATGTATTAAAAGTGTAAGAAATAGTCACTGTGTGTGCGCTATACACTCCCAAACCTCAGTTCCATTGACTTCACTGGAGCTGCATTCCGATGTGCAGTACTGCACGGTTGATATTGGAGAGTGTGACAGAGGGTCTTTCAAACCCTAAAACTTACACTAAAATCGAGTGACAGGTTCAAAGAAGGGAGGAATGTTGATGTAAAGAGATACAGTAAGAAGAGCATTAGGCTCACTGTCCAATCAGTCCTCAATCTCATCAGAGTTTTTATTTGCCATATGCACCGGCAGAAGAACAATTAAAATCTTACTTTCTGCAGTGTAACAGGCTCAACAACGCAATAACACACAGATCATTTTTTTGATATAAACAGTCAGCAATCTGACCAAAAGTTTTTAACTCTCAGCAAAGATAGGGAGGCTGTTTGGGGCAGTCCACTGCCCAGACTGAGATCAACTGACCCATCTCACGTCAGCAATGAACCAGAGACCCCTTTCTGTTGCTCGACATTTTTCACTCACTGTTGTCCCCATTATTAGAAACACGTCCGATATTGCAGGCAAACTATTAAACATATGCAAAATCTGCTCCTTTGAAGAACATCGTGCAGTTCCAAAGGAACAGTGGCCTTCTTCTTTTCGTGTCCATCTTGTTATAAATGCTGGCCTCGCTGTCATCGTCCGTCCTGAAAAGGACGCAAGCTTCCGGCGACAATCAGTGGGAGCCATCGCTTGTCGCAGTAGATGATGGTGGTAGCAGAATTAGCTCGGGAAACTTCCAGTTTCCAGCCCCGCGACGTGAACGCTCCAGCTACAGGCCCAGGAACAGTGGTGAAAATGATTTACTGGTCGGCAGTTAAACAATGTGGCTGAACTTAAAACCACATTGGTCTAAAGTTTTTAATTGTCATGTACTGGCAACAGAACAATGAATGTCTCACTCGCTGCAACGTAACAGGCTTAACAACTCAATAACACAGAGATAACTTTATATTAATCAATAATACAATAAATTAATAATCATTATGCCAGGCTACTATTGTGCAACACCGAAGTCCGTAGTGCAACCAAAGACATCGTCCATGGAAGATCATAGTTGTTGAGTGTTGTGCAGTGTTCAAGAGCCTGATGGTTGCTGGCAAAATGTTGTCGAACCTTAAAACAAGAGACAAAGTGCTGGATTAACTCAGTCTTGGGGTAGCTATTGTGTGCCAGTCTTTGTCCTGCCCCAACCCCTCCGACTCCACAATCAGCCTAAAGATGGTTCCCAACCTGAAATGTCACGTTTCCACGTCCTTCAGAGATGCTACCTGACCCACTGAGTTACTCCAGCACTTTGTGTCTTTTTTTTTGTAAAGCAGCATCTGCAGTTCCTAGTGTCATCTCCGATGGTATGTAACGTTGTCAGAGGTGATGTGCTTCAGAAGATGCATTCACTGAAATTCAACCAAGTGGCAGGGCACCATGTGACCAGGAAGAGCTTGTTCTCATTTATTCCTTGTCACCAAAACACTTTCAAAATATATTAAGATAGCCACAAAAAGCTGGAGTAGCTCAGCGGGACAGGCAGCATCTCTGGAGAGAAGGAATGGGTGACTTTGCGGGTCGAGACCCTTCTTCAGACTCAGACGCAGGTCTGAAGAAGGGTCTCGAGCCGAAACGTCATCCATCCCTTCTCTCCAGAGATGCTGTCTGACCCGCTGAGTTACTCCAGCATTTTGTGTCTACCTTCGATTTATACCAGCATCTGCAGTTCTTTCCTGCTCAATATTCCATATCTTACTTTCAAATGGATTCCATTTATAAACACTGTAGATCAGCCAGGTGGATTGGGAAGGTTAACACAGATACAGGCCAAACGTGGGCATTGATGGGGATGCTTTGATGGGACACGTGGGTTGGCAAGGATGAGTTGAGATGAAAAGCCTGTTTCCATGCTCTATGTCAGTGCAAACATGAAGCACTGGGTCAGTGAATAAACACTTACACCTCTCAATTGGCTCTGCCAGGGGTCACTTCAGAGTCCTGTCCAAAGGGTGGTGCAGTGGTAGAGTTGTTGCCTTACAGCGCCAGAGACCCAGGTTCGCTCCTGACAACGGGGGCTGTCTATGTGGAGTTTGTATGTTCTCCCCGTGACCGCGTGGGTTTCCCCCACGTGCTCTTGCTTCCTCCCACGTCCCAAAGACGAGGGTTTGTAGGTTAATTAGCTTCTGTAAATTGTGTAGGGTGTGGATGAGAAAGTGGGATAACATAGAACTAGTGTGCACAACTAATTGATGGTTGGGTATGGACTCGATGGGCTGAAAGGCCTGCTTCCATGCTGTATCTCTAAACTAAACTAATATGGAACTTTGTGTAAATTGCTGTGTTTCTGTATTAACGTTGACTACAGCTCAAAATTCCATTAGTTTCTGCAACATCTTTTATTCTTGATTTTTTTTTTTTCTTAAAAGTTTCCAGAAAAATGTAAAAGTTTCTTTTTGTTTTAGTGTAAAGCTAAGTTAAGAATTGGTAATGCATGTGACAATTATCAGTGATTAAATAATCGCGTGGTGATTCCAACCAATGTAAGTGGAAACCTCGTGTAGGAAGGAACTGCAGATGCCGGTTTATACCCAAGATAGACACACAATACTGGAATAACTCAGCGGGTCAGGCAGCATCTCTGGAGAAAAGGGATAGTTGACATTCCAGGTTGGAACCCTTCTTCGGACCGCTGAGTTACTCCAGCACATTGTGTCCATGGCCATCTTGTTGGTGTAGCTGATACTTTAACCAACACATGTAGCCCACTCTAAGCCTGCAAAATCTAATCAAATAATGTAGTTATATTTCTGAATTTATGTTCCGATCCCCCTGCTGTGCTGTGTCTTAGTTTTTTTTACTTATCAAATGGAAATGGAGCAAATCCGAGACAGGTTGGAAAACTCTTACTGAAAATATCATTAAAGAATCATCAAAGACCATTACATCTGTGCAAATCAGCCCTTTTGATAGGTATTGCCTCAGTTTTGTTTACAAGGCCTAGAAAATTTAATGAATAGTAGATTTATGTTGCAGAGAGACCTGAAAACTTCTCTGGAAAATCTTCAGGCATCAGAGACTGAAGATATTCCAGAGAGTCCAGGAACTGCAGGTGGTAGACTCTTGAGCAATACTTCAGACTGAAATAGGTCTCGCCTCGAAATGCCCCCATCGATTCCCGGCATCAAAGTTGCCTGATCCACTGAGTTACTCCAACATTTTGTTTTGCTTAGTATTGTGGAGAGAGTTGGCTGCAGATTGATGGATCGATTCTAACTCTTAGTGAATATTTACTGATCTTTCACTATCAAAGGAGACCCTGAATATAGTTTAGAGGTACAGATACAGTACGGAAACAGGCCCTTCAGTCCACGCCGACTATTGGTCACCCGTTCACACTTGTTCGATTTCCTACACACTCGCTACAACCTACACACTAGGGGCAATTAACAGAGGCCAATTACTCCACAAACCTGCACGTCTTCAGAATGTGGGAGAAAACCGGAGCACCGTGAGGAAACTCATGCAGTCACAGGGAAAACATTTGCAAACTCCATACAGACACAACCTGAAGTCGGGATCGACCCTGGTCTTTGGCACTGTAAGGCAGCAACTCTACTGCTGGGCCACCCAAGGAGGAGGAACGTAGCAACCATGCACTCCAACACCCCTCAGACCTTTTGATGATGTCTACGAAGGTACCACACGCAACTGCAGATGCTGCAACCTCGAGCAAAGAAACAAAGTTCTGGAGTATCTCAACGTGCCAGGCAGCATCTGTGAAGGGAGCGATTAGTTTAGAGATATAGCATGGAAATAGGCCCTTCGGCCCACCGAGCCCATGCCGACCAATGATCAGCTGTACACTACACATTGGGGGCAATTTTACAGAGGCCAATTAACTTAGAAGCCTGCACGTCTCTGGAATGTGGGAGGAAACCAGAGCACCCGGAGAAAACCCATGCGGTCGATGGGAGAACGTGGAAACTCAGTATAGGCAGCACCCGTGGTCAGGATTGAACGCGGGTCTCTGGCGCTGTAAGGCAGCAAATCTATCGTTGAGCCACTGAGCCACCCTTCAGCAGTCTGGGAGATAACGGACAGCATGCCTGCTGCGCTCCACTTCCATGGACAGTGGTGCAGCGGTAGAGTGGACAGACAACGTGTCGGGTCGGAGGAATGGTCCCAGCCAGTAACCTTGCCTGTCCATTCCCACCACACAGAATGAGAGAAGAAGCACACAAGGTATGAGATGGCAGGAAATTCAACAGCAATGAAGAGAGAAGAATGGAAAGAACAAGGAAATAACAACATACAGTGGCTTGCAAAAGCTTTCATACCCCTTGAACTTTTCCACATTTTGTCACATTACAACCACAAACGTAAATGTATTTTATTGGGATTTTATGTGATAGACCAACACAAAGTGGCGCATAATTGTGAATTGGAAGGAAAATGATACATGGTTTTCAAATTTTTTTACAAATAAAAAACTGAAAAGTGTGGCGTGCAAAAGTATTCAGCCCCCTTTACTCTGATACGCCTAAATAAAATCCAGTGCAACCAATTGCCTTCAGAAGTCACCTAATTAGTAAGTAGAGGCCGCTTGTGTGTAATCTAATCTCAGTATAAATACAGCTGTTCTGTGAAGGCCTCAGAGGTTTGTTAGAGAACATTAGTGAACATACAGCATCATGAAGCCCAAGGAACACACCAGACAGGTCAGGGATAAAGTTGTGGAGAAGTTTAAAGCAGGGTTAGGTTATAAAAAATATCCCAAGCTTTGAACATCTCACGGAGCACTGTTCAATCCATCATCCGAAAATGGAAAGAGTATGGCACAACTGCAAACCTACCAAGACATGGCCGTCCACCTAAACTGACAGGCCGGGCAAGGAGAGCATTGATCAGAGAAGCAGCCAAGAGGCCCATGGTAATTCTGGAGGAGCTGCAGAGATCCACAGCTCAGGTGGGAGAATCTGTCCACAGGACAACTATTAGTCGTGCACTCCATAAATCGGGCCTTTATGGAAGAGTGGCAAGAAGAAAGCCATTGTTGAAACAAAGACAT
The DNA here is from genome assembly GCA_035221665.1 of Okamejei kenojei. Lineage (NCBI taxonomy): Eukaryota > Metazoa > Chordata > Chondrichthyes > Rajiformes > Rajidae > Okamejei > Okamejei kenojei. Next base: position 28,018,583 of record CM069153.1, read on the forward strand.
AAGAAATCCTCGTTTGAAGTTTGCCACGAGCCATGTGGGGGACACAGCAAACATGTGGAGGAAGCTGCTCTGGTCTGATGAGACCAAAATTGAAGTTTTTGGCCTAAATGCAAAACGCTATGTGTGGCGGAAAACTAACACTGCACATCACCCTAAACACACCATCCCCACTGTGAAACACGGTGGTGGCAGCATCCTGCTGTGGGGATGCTTTTCTGCAGCAGGGACAGGGAAGCTGGTCAGAGTTGATGGGAAGATGGATGGAGTCAAATACAGGGCAATCTTGGAAGAAAACCTGTGAGAGTCTGCAAAAGACTTGAGACTGGGGCGGAGGTTCACCTTCCAGCAGGACAACAACCCTAAACATACAGCCAGAGCTACAATGGAATGGTTTAGATCAAAGCATATTCATGTGTTAGAATGGCCCAGTCAAAGTCCAGACCTAAATCCAATTGAGAATCTCTGGCAAGACTTGAAAATTGCTGTTTTCAAGTCTTGCCAGAGATATGGTCATGGCTGATCATCCAACTCAGTATCCTGTACCTGCCTTCTCTCCATACCGATCCCTTTAGCCACAAGGGCCACATCTAACCCTCTTAAATATAGTCAATGAACTGGCCTCTGTGACAGAGAATTCCAGAGACTCACACTCTCTGTGTGAAAAATGTTTTCCTCATCTCGGTCCTAAAGGAATTCCCCCTTATCCTTAGACTGTGACCCCTTGTTCTGGACTTCCCCAACATCGGGAACAATCTTCCTGCATCTAGCCTATCCAACCCCTTAAGAATTTTTTAAGTTTCTATAAGATCCCCCCTCAGTCTTCTAAATTCTAGCGAGTACAAGCCAAGTCTATCCTGTCTTTCCTCATATGAAAGTCCTGACATCCCAGGAATCAGTCTGGTGAACCTTCTCTGTACCCCCTCTATGGCAAGAATGTCTTTCCTCAGATTTGGAGACCAAATCTCCATGGGAAACATTCTCCATCGTCACACATTGGAAATACATTCAATAACATTTCCTTCAAAATTCCAAATTAAATTTTGGATTAACGTCTGTCAAAACCTATAAACTAATTAATTAGATCAATATTTTTTAATTTGCTTAGACTCGCATATAATTATTTGTTTCATGTCCTCATATTGGCCGAATAAATATTATTTATGTATTTTTCCAACAAGAAATAACACCGTTTATGCAAGCAAATTGATTAATTTTTAAATGCTCTATGATTATCCATGCCTAAATTATTTTAGGCTATTTTTAAGTCGATTGGTATCAATATTGGCTTTTCCCAATATTCTAGCTGGATATTTAACTTTACTGAATCAATAATGATATCAATATGATCAACGCTAATCTCCCACGACCACCAGGGATGTTGGTGATCGGCATAATGCGAAAACCACGACTTGCTGACTCTGGACATTTAATATATTGTCACTTTTCCACCGTAGAAGGCTGGGAGGCCACCGAATAGGCCACAGGGGAGCAATAAAATAAGTTGCTGTTTGAAAAAAAATCTGTTTAATAATGAGAAGGAAATGCCTCATGACATTCAAAAGCAGGACAGCCCGGAAGGCCATCGCTGTGTAGAAGATAATTTCACTCTTTTTGAACCTGGCTATTTATCAAGTAGCAGAAGTGTAAGAGTCTTAAGAATACATTGTGCAAACAGCCTTGTGGTGTCACAAATATTTTACAGCCTTTGTCTTGAGGGGCGGCTAGTGATGCAGTGCGCTGGAACTAACATAACAGCGTCACAAAGAGGTGAAAACTGTTGAATTGTTGGTCGCATTCGTGCTGTTGTACGGAGGTGCCGAGCAACCAGCTTATCCGCGGATAGCAAGTCATGGTGGAGTTGCTGCCTTACAGCGTTAGAGACCCGGGTTCGATCCTGACCACGGGTGCTGTCTGTATGGAGTTTGTACGTTCTCCCTGTGACCGCGTGTGCTTTCTCCAGGCGCTCCGGTTTGCTGCCTCACTCCAAAAACATACGGGTTTCTAGTTTCATTGGCTTCAGTAAAATTGTAAATTGTCCCTTGTGCGTAGAATAGTGCTAGTGTACGAGGTGACCGCTGGGCGGGGTGGTCTCAGTGAGTCGAAGGGCCTGTTTCCACCCTATATTTCTAAAGCTAAAATGAAGTGGACAAAGGGTAATTGGTGGCCAAATGGTGTACAGGTCCTTGTAGCAACAGATGGAGGCTTGGTAGTAGGTGGCCTACCCACCTTATTGACCACTCTGTGATCAAAGTCCGAAAAAGGTGGCTTTGAGGTGAGAAGATGATGAGTGTTAAATAACAAACAGTACTGTCAGTTCAGTTTAGTCTATTGTCACGTGTGCGGAGGTACAGTGAAAAACTTTTGTTGCGATTAACTTGTACGTGGAACTACAAAAATAATTTCCTTTACACTACTATGAAAATGTTTGCCACACAGATTCACGTGATATTTTCAGTTTCAACGTATACAGATAATTAGACAGAAAATTTTAAAGCAGTGTTTTGTTTCATTAATGTGTCGGAAGGAACTGCAGATGCTGGTTCAAACCGAAGATAAACACAAAATGCTGGAGCAACTCAGTAGGACGGGCAGCATCTCCGGAGAGAAGGAATGGGAGACGTTTCGGGTCGAGACCCATCTTCAGACACCCATTCCTTCTCTCCAGAGATGCTGCCCGTCCCGCTGAGTTACTCCAGCATCTTGTGTCTATATTTTGTTTCTTTGATCTGGCAATCATGGTCTATCACGAAAACTGACCTCCCGACCATCGAAGGGATCTACAGGAGGCATTCTCTCTCTTTTTTTCCCCTCATGCGCTATCTCTCTCTCTCTCTCTCTCTCTCTCTCTCTGACAGTTTGCAATCTTCCAGATGTGTTTTGGCTGTGATATTGATTCAGAATACTGCAGATGTGCGCAAGGTGTGATGCTTAACAGCCTGCAGATGTTGTTGGCGTGGCGTTGATGAAGGCACTAGCAGCCGCACACACTGGGCGAGATGATGATTGAAAGCTTCCACGGAGCCACTGAGAGTGATATTGATTGGGAACCTACACATGTGGTTTGGGTGTAAGTGTGGGTGTCATATTGATTGAGAAGCCTGCAGATGTACAGTGAGTTTGATATCGATCAGGTACCTATAGATCTGCATTAAATTATGGAATAGAAGACTGAGCGATGTCAAAGAACACCTTGCCTGTGCTGACCAAGTTGTTTTTGCTGATGTAAATAACGATGATCTACTTCCCACTGCAATGCAGAAATTCACTTTTTTTTATTCTATTTGGTGATCCAGAACACACTGAATCGGCTCATTTTCAGACATACTGTTCGCTCAGCTAGTTCTCGTTCCTACCACGAACCAACAAACACAGAGACATTGCATGGCATAAAGCGATTTAAATCTTAACCTGCACCTCGTATTAGGCAGATTGTTAAGAACTAGATAGGGTGAATGCACAGAGGCCTTTACCCAGAGTAGGAGAATCAAGAACCAAGGGCATAGGTTTAAGGTGAGAGGGGAAAAATTTAATCGGAACCCAAGGGGCAACTTTTTCAAGCAAAAGGTGGTGGGTATATGGAACGAGCTGCCAGAGGTAGTTGAGGCAGGTACTATAACAGCATTTGGAACATACATAGGGAAGGTTTAGAGGGATATGGGCCAAATGCGGACTAGAATAGATGGGGCATCGTAGTCAGCATGGGCAAGTTGGGCCGAAGGGCCTGTTTCCATGCTTATGACTCAATTACTCTAAATATGTGACAGAGAAACCAAGGTGGTGCATGTATTTAACATTATAGTTCTCGGATACGCATACATGATATATGTAAATTCACTGATTAAAAGCTACATGTCATAAGCATGTAATGATGAATTGGTTTGCAAATATATAAATATTTATAACATTGACAGGCAGTGGGTTTCAAATTGAGAAACAAATTGGTTCCAATGTATATATCTCATCGATTTGTACCATAATATTGAGTTGCTTTTTAATTCCAAAGCCAATTCAATATAACTGACAACTGTTAAAGGCTCGTCTTTTCTGAACCAGGAACGTTGTTGCTTTAATGAGAAAAAAAAAAGTACTTTGAACAACAACTCTGATGTGAATGTGGGATCACTGTAGAACAAATCTTTCACAGTCTTGTGATTGATTTGTTCCATCATCGTCACATGTTCATCTACTGCTAGATTCCACAGGATTCCTTCTGTAGTCTTTTGATCAGCGTCCCTCTTTCCCAGTATTGTGCTATAGAGGTATCATGACTGCAGTTAAAGGACACTTGGACAGGTACATGGATAGGAAAGGTTTGCGCCAGTACTTTGCGTTTCAGTTTTTGGCCATGTAAACAGCCTCTTCGGCCCACCGAGTCCACTCCAACCATCGGTCACCCCTTCGCAGTAGTTCTATGTTATCCCGCTTTCGCATCCACTCCCTACACACCAGGGGCAAATTACAGAAGCCAATTAACCTTCAAACCCACAAGCCCTTGGGATGTGGGAGGAAATCAGAGCATCCGGAGGAAACCCACGTGGTCACAGGGAGAATATGCAAACTCCATAGGGACAGCATCCGAGGTCAGGATCGAGCCTGGGTCTCTGGCGCTGTAAGGCAACATCTCTACCGCTGCACCACTGTGACGCCCCACGCAAGATTCCAGCATCTGCAGTTCTGTGTGTCTAAGTTTTAGAGAGATATGGGCCAAACGTAGACAAATGGGGTGTTCGCAAAAGGACACAAAGGGCTGGAGTATCTCAGCAGGTCAGGCAGCATCTCTGGAGAACTTGGATAGGTGACTCTTCAGGTCGCGACCCTTCTTCAGACTGACTGTGGTCGGGGGAGAGGGAGCTGGGAGAGAGGAAAGGCAGGACAAAACTTGGCAGGTGGGCGTGGGCGAGGGGTGGTTTTGATAGGCAGACGGATGGAACAAAGGCCAGAGATTGAGGCAGAATGATGAAAGTGTTGCAAATTGTGAAGCCAGAGGAAGGACAGTAGAAGGGAGGGAAGGGAGAAATAGATCTGTGTCCAAGTGGGGTAGAGGGGAAGAGAGAGGCGAAAGGAGGAGGTGGGAGTGGGGGTGGGGGGGGGGGGGCGGATAGAAAGGGCAGGCCAATGGGACTAGCTTAGATAAGGTTCAGATGGATATGGGCCAAACCCGGAAAAATAGGATTAGCTTAGACGGGGCTTCTTGGTGGACTTGAATAAATTGGGCCGAAGGGCCTGTTTCCATGACATACAGCTCTACAACTCTATCAGTGAGGATTCTCCATAGAGACAGGCATTGTTCATTAATCAGTGATGCATCCACTGCAAGTCGTTCTAGTCTTGATCATCAGATCCATTACCTCTTTGTACACTCCTTCATTTTATCAATCGGTTCCCTTTCTGTGAGATACCTCTGAGCATCAATTAGTCAGTATTCCCTTGTAAAGGCTCAAGCATTCGATACATGCTCTTTAAAGGACTAAATATTCGAAAGCACGTGCAAACTAAAACAGATTTTTAAAACTGCCTCTGTCGGTGAACGAGTGTACGTTGAAAGGATTTAAAAATAAACATATATCTAATTCTATTATTTTATTAGTGAGTTCCAAATCAACTACACACCTTGTTGGTGAAGCCATTCTCTGCCTTAATAACCTGACTGAATTTATGCTATGATTGGAGACAGAAAGACAGCATGAACCTATTTAGGTATTTTGACTTAAAATAACTTGGATATAATACTACATTAGAAGTCTCTTCAAGTAAAATTTCATGGAAGGCTACCTTTAACAATACATTCCGTTTCTCCCCCATGAATTTGATTCTTGACAAAATATAATCCAACCCAGCCAAAATAATACAGGATTTAAATTTGATGTCAACTATTGAAATTTGTCTGAAAGAGGGTTCCGACCCGAAACGTCACCCGTTCCTTTTCTCCCGAAACGCTGCCTGACCCACTGATTTACTCCAACATTTTGTGTCTATCTTCAGTATAAACAAACATCTGCAGGTCCTCCCCACACATTGAAGTTTTTACATTTTAAATTTACAAATGTATGAACTGTTAGTTTGAAATGTATGTTTCAAATCAAGGAATCCATACAGATATGCAAAGACCAAGATGGATTTTTTTTTTTTTTTTTAAAAGAGGTCACCAATGAGTCAGAGAAAATTCATGGTTTTAAGATTTCGGAAACAGTTGGGCAAAAATGCACGGACACAATTCCAGTTTGTTTCAGCTGCTCGCTGCGGAATCAACGTTTGTCTCAGCCTCGTATGCCGTGCCACACCGCGGTGGGTGTTTTGCGGCTGACACTGAAGTCTGTTCTTGCTGAGATGGCAGTAGCTGATGCTGGCTGTTGCACCGCCAAAGGCTGTGATAAACTTTGATTCACAGTTGGAGAAAATAGCATTTTTGTCCTGCTATTTACTCCGTGTTAAAACCATTCATTTTCGCTTGGACTCGTTGGTACCCTTCTTAAAAATTCTGCCCGAATCTACGGAGCAGAAGAGGCAGGCGAGGCTTTTATCTGCAGTGTTCCTCGGCTGCCTTCTCCTTTTCGCTGTATCGCTGTTGCTGCTGTATTAGTTATTGACTGGATGTTGACAATGATCTGGCTCTGCTCTCAACTCATCGATCTTGCAGTTTAGAGAATCCATATTGCAGGCACCGCTGTACGGGAACAATTCTGAAGTTCATTAAACCTTATTAAATTGTAGGAAAATGAAACTGCATTTACAACAGAAAACTAATTTGACAATGCACCTGTACAGTTTTTAAAACTCCCACTAATCTATTTTGCCCGATATTTTAACATTGGAATGATGAATGCAAATTAGAATTTATTGTGACAGAGGATAAAGATAATATCTGATGTTGCTCTTGAAAAGCTCCAAGTCTTTGACATTTAATTCCTGATTAAAATGAAATATGGGCTTTTAAAGCTTTTATTGGAGTTTTTTTTTAATCTATAGGTCCAGTGCACAAATTTTCTGTCTGCATCCAAATGTTAGCTCTCTTCTTTGTAGTACGTTAGTGAACCAATTGTAGGTATGGCCATTTGCCCTGTCGTTTCCCGGGCAGATTGGCTGACTTTGCATTTCACCCTCCCCATTGAAATAAAACTGTTGCACAAAGCCAGAACTGGAGTCTGGGCTCTCCAGACTCAAATTACTTTGGAATTCATCGTTGCCTTATCTGATTGTCATAGAAATAAATGACTTTTACTATCCATCCAGAATATTTTAATCTAATCATTGAATCTCCGAATTAAATCACCGATCTCCCATGTATACCGTTAATGCAAACATTTCTGAGTTGATATCTTCTGAATAAATTTCCATCCATTAAAAATACTTTGTCTACCCTTGCACCTTAAGACAAAAGCTATATGTATCAACAATGTCCTCATTTGCTGTGTTTTTATAATGCGCAAACAAAAATTAATACGATTACTTTTAATTTAAGTGAAAATGCAGCGATCTATCTCTCAGGACCAATACTTTACAAATGTTGGAAATATATTATTTATACGTTTTAATTTGCTCAGAAACCACTGGTAAAATAAATCTTTCTGCATTTATTATTCACAAGAATTTATTGTTTTATGAACCACCTAAGCAATATTTTCGTAATATCATGAACATGTTGAGTCATCATATTTAATCTAGTAACTGTTCTGTTATTCCAATTGAATAAAAGCAATTTCAGCAGGCAACCAATAAAGGAATGGGAATGGCTTTTATATTTGGGGTTGAAGCCTCTAAAGGCTTTTATTGGTATTTTTTATTCTACCAAAAGAATAAATTCCTTTTAAAAAAAAAAAGAAAGATCAAAACAACACAAAATAAAAGTAATATGTCGTACAGGATGTGTTGTGTAATCAAAACACATGTTCACGACAATCGGCAGGTCAACGGCATCTGTGGAGCGCTGGTCTGAGACCCTTTAACAGATGAGATGTACCATGTGGATCTGTCATACAGTGTAGGAAGGAACTGCAAATGCTGGTTTATACCGAAGATGGGCACAAGATGCTGGAGTAACTCAGCGGGTCAGGCAGCCTCTCTGAAGAAAAGGAATAGGTGACATTTCGGGTCGAGACCCTTCTTAAGACTGAGATCCTCAGTATCTGTTTGTGCAATGATGTGATTGATACGCACTGGACACTGGAGAATTCATTCTGTTCCTGTGCTGTTATGTTTGTGGTCCTGGTAACTATTGTGGTCAGTCTTCTGGAAATGATATGACCCTGGCTAACATAATGGTTCAGAGGTGCTCTGTTGACACATTTATCGAGGTGCAGTGAAATCGTTTTTTGCATACAGCTCAATAAAAACCTTGCCGTACAGAGGCACAAGAAAATGGCACACTCGCCTTGATTGGAGAGCGGTATTGAGTGCAAACATTGGGACATCATGACGCAGCAGTACAGGTCATAGGTGAGACAACATTTGGAGTCCTGTGTGCAGTACTGGCTTGTCCAGCTCTGGGCAGGATACCAGAAGGAACAAAGATCTATGCAGAACTTGCAATCGGAAAGAAAAATGAAGGACTGAACTGGTTACGGAGTTGATGTAGTGGCTCCGCAGTTACAATGAAAGGGGTTACAAAGAACATGGCAAGTGTTACACAAGCACTGGATAAGGCACTGAAATCAATGGATTTACAAAAATCGGATAAGATAAGTGGGATAACAAGAGTCGAGAGTGTTTTATTATAAATATAACCCAAAACTGAATGATGACATTCTTACTTGCAGTATGCAACAAATATGTAAACATAGTAGTCTGTAAAGCCCATAATGAATAAAGACAAAATAGGATAAATAGTCTGCAAGAAGTGTTCCATTTTATACCTGGGTAATATAACTACAGTGGTGCTGAACGCAAGACTATTACTTGGTTAAAATCCTACTCGCAGCTGGCAGAAAGGCCATTACAAGAAAATGGCTCGCAGCAGACACACCCAGACTTAGACAACGGTTAGACATAGTACAGGAAATATTTGTCATGGAGAAAATGACATGTTCTCCAAAAGTGAAAGAAAACGAGTTTAACAGAAAATGGGAAAAATGGATTAGGTATAGAAATAAAGACATCAACACTATAATTTTATAGACAATAATGTAAGTTATTGGAAAATGTTTTAATATGAAAATAGTTCTGAACCCCCCGCTACACTGTTGTACGTTTCATTGTAATGTTGTATGTTTTGTTGTATATTTGTGTTTTATTTGTGTATACATAAAAGCAATAAAAACTAAAGTGGAAGAAAAAAAAGTCAAAACTGTTCAGTATATAAAAAATATTATATAATATAACAATATAAAAATATAATAGAATATTAAAAAAGGAACAGATAAATAAACAAACAATAATAGTGCAAGGTCAAAAATAATGTTGCTGAGGAGGAAGTGTTTCTGCTAATTCATACAGATTGTGTGTGGTCTGTTGATGAGGAAATCGAGGATCCAGTTGCAGAGGGATGCTCAGGGACCCAATTCCATGAACTCAGCTTGGAGGGAATGATGGTGTTGATTGCCAAGCTGTAGTTTATGAACAACAGCCTGACGTTTGTGCTTTTATTGGCCAAGTGGTCCAGTGAGATTGGAGATTCGGGGAGATTACATCCTCCGTTGACCTGTTGTGACAGTAGGCACATTGTAGCAGCTCCAGGTTCTTGTTGAGGTGGGAGTTGATACGTGCCACAACCAACACCTCAAAGCACTCATGACCACCGACGATTGTGCCACCAGTCAGTAGACACAGAGGCACATCACCTTACTCTTGCAATAAGTGGTGAACACTGCCCAGTCCATCACGGGTACTGACCTCCCCACCATCGAAGGGTTTTACAAGAGTCACTGCCTCAAAAAGGCACCAGTATATGACAAGTCCATTAGTCACAAGCCCACAGAAGAGGAACATCGCCACCCAAACGACCCACTCCCCCAGCCCCTCAAATACTCCCTGCCCCACTTCTGACAGAATCTGTAGCTCACACCCCGGCCTCTGAATGGAAACAGAAGCAAGTGACTGGCAGCATCAATGGACAGCCTAAGAAGAATAGTGTAGGAAGGAACTGCAGATGCTGGTTTATACTGACAATAGGCACAAAATGCTGGAGTAACTCTCCAAAGATGCTGCCTGACCCGTTGAGTTGCTTCAGGATTTTGTGTCTATCTAAGAAGGAGGTTGCCTGGTGCTCTATTTAGCTGCGGCCTCCAAGTGCTTTTGTCGTAAACCATCACGGTTCGTGCTATGTACCCTGTGCTTGGCCCATATAGAGAACAAATGATGCCGTGACTAAAACAGGAGCAGTCGCAGCTGTTCACTCCAAGTGGAAAGGCATGTTGCAGCACTTAGCGTTTGACTTCATCTCATTTGCAGGTCAAGTGATTGAGTTCAAGCAAGGAGCAGATTTTACATCCCAGTATACTGGTTTGCTATTTCTGATGGTCCCACTCAGGAGAACCAGCAAGTGGGAAACATTGGTGGCCACTTGAAGTCATGTGCTGTGGATACTGACGCATCTGTCGTCTGAATCATGGCAGCAAAGATAACCTGGATGTTTTAATGAAGTTGTTGTGTGTAGACACAAATTATCGGGGTTGACTGATTGAAAGATACATCATTGAAACAGGCCCTTCAGCCCACCGAGTCCACCCCAACCTTTGATCACCCATTCATGCTAGTTCTATGTTATCCCACTTTCCCATCCATTCCAGGGGCAATTTACAGGGGACAATCAACCTACAAACCCGCACATCTTCGGAACGTGGGAGGAAACCGAAGCACCCGGGGGAAACCCATGGGGTCTCGGGGAGAACGTGCAAACTCCACGCAGACAGTGTCCAAGGTCAGGATTGAACTCGGCTCTCTGGCACTTTGAGGAAGCTGCTTTACCAGCTGCTCAATTCCGAGTGGACATTGGGAAGGAGAGACACAAAGTGCTGGAGTAACTCAGTGGGTCAGGCAACATCTCTGGAGAACGTGGATACATGACGTATCAGGCCGGGTCCCTTCTTCAGGCATTGAGTAGGAGCTGGCTGGTCATTGCTTATTGCATTCGGAATACTAACAACCGCAATGTAGAATGTTGGACAATCTTTAATTCCACAGGAATGTTCTCAAAGAAAATTTGATACCAAGTCGCATGCATTTATGGGCAGATGTGTACCTGCCCTTTGCAAGTGTTCAGGAGAGATCTGCCTGCAAGGGTTCTCCTTGGTAGATTGATGCATTCCTGACTTCCATACAAGCTCAATGCAATGGACAATTCACAAGCATCTTGGACGTCAGATGAAGCATGTGACCTTCCACTCTGATACACAGAGTCCAGGGCAAAGCAGGGCATAACCATGCTGAGCTGAGGTGTTAGATACATTCAACATCAACCCGATGGGCCGAACGGCCTAATTATACTCCTATGACTTATGACACATTAACCCAATCATTCTGAGTAATTCTCGTAAGCATTATCTGGACCCTCTCCAAAGCCAGCACAACCTTCTTCAGATATGGAGTCCAGAACTGCTCAGAATACTGATAATTTGCAAGTTGAATTAGTAGTAATTGATTACTACTAGCTAGCATTGCATTTACATTCCTTACTACTGATTCAACTTGCAAATTAACCTTTTGGGAATCCTGTACCAGTACACCCAAGTCCCTTTGCATCTCCAATTCCTTAATCCTCTCATCATTTAGAAAATAGTCTACTCTTCTATTCCTGCTACTATACTGTATTCCACGTGCCCCTTCCTTGCCCACTTTTCCAACCTGTCCAATTCTTCTGCAGAGTCTCTGCTTCCTCTACACTACCTGCCTCTCCACCTATCTTCGTGTCATCCGCAAACGGCCACAAAGCCATGAATTCCATCGTCCAAATCATTGATATACAATGAAAAGAGTAGCGGCCCCAACACCGACCCTTGCAGAACGCCACTAGTGAACTGGAAAAAGCCCTCTTTATTCCCACTCTTTGCCTTCTGCCATCCAACTAACCTATCCATGCCAGCATCTTCCCTCTTATACCACGGGAACCATTTTGTTCTCCGGGGATGCTGCTTGACCTGCGGAGTTATTCCAGCACGTTGTGTCTTCCTTTCATTGTTAACTGCTACCTGAGACTCTATTCAGGTGGTTAGTGTTAATGGGCCATCCTAGAGGGGCAAAGCCATGAAGTGCAGAGAAGGTGTTGAAGGTAACACCATCATTGTATAGAGTGGCATTTGGGGCAAAGCACAAATGCTCAATAAACAAATGAATGCAGGGGCCGCCAAGAGAACAAAGAGGGACCCGGGGGGGGGGGGGGAGGCAGCCGAGAACTAAATGGGACCTGGCGTGGGAGGGACCATTGGGGACTACTTTGAATACTCTGGAGCTTTGTTGGCACTCTATACGTGGCGACTCTGTGCCTGCTTTGTGTATGGTGTGCAAAACCAAGAATACCACAGCCAATTCATTGGATGTTTTCAAGAGGGAGTTAGATTTAGCTCTTAGGGCTAAAGGAATCAAGGGATATGGGGAGAAAGCAGGAACGGGGTAGTCATTTTAGATGATCAGCCATAATCATATTGAATGCCGGTGCTGGCTCGAAGGGCCGAATGCCCTACTCCTGCAGCTATTTGTCTATGTTTCTATGTGATAATAAAGTATCCATCAAAACTCCATCGCAATCTGCATCTGAAGAAGGGTGCCGACCAGACACGTTGCCTGACTATTCACTCCGCAGATGCTGCCCGACCCTCTGAGTTCCTCCAGCACTTTGTGTTTTGCTCAAGATTCCATCATCTGTAGTTCCTTGTGTCTCCAAACTCCACCACAGCCTGGCACGTATAACTATTGACTGCAAGGTAACCCAGTTACTGCCCCAGCTGTTTCCTTTGCAGTCAAATGGGAGGAGCGGCAAAACATCAAGCCGTAGTTATGATTAAAATTTAAGTTTCAAATGATGTAGGAATCCTGTGGGAGGTTTGCAACTGGGAGTGGAAAGACACCAAGGATTGCCAAGCCTTTGGGTAAAGATGGTTTTAAGTTGTTTTTTTTTTGCATTCAATTAGATTAAATTTCGCTCTGTATGAAATATTAAACAGTGCAGCTAGAAAATAAAACAATATTACATAAAAAAAATAAGCCAGCACAGCAAAAGAAAAACAGCAGAAAATTTAATATAAGGAAAATAAATGTAAAGCAGAGGCTGGTAACTTCTCGAAGAATGAAGAATGTTTAGAATGAAATTGCAAAGACGAACTTTAGTGATATGAAGATGATTATGAAAGATGCAGTAATATTGGTATACTAGGGAGATGAGAAAAATGAAGATTTTCATTTTAGTAATCTCTTTCTTGTTCTTTGGATGTCCCAAAACACTTTGGAGCTAACGAAGTGAGCAATGCTTTTGAAATGTCCTCTCTTGGGATGCAAAAAAAAAAACTTATTTAGGCAAATAACGTTTTCCTATCCTTGAATTGTCATTTATCCCTTTCTCTCCATCTTTGATTGCTAAAGTAGATGTTCAACTGCAAAATACATCGTTCCTGTGCAGCTATGTATGGTATTTGGATTTGGTTTGATGTCTGGGAATTCGGGTCTTAATTTTCCTCTTAAATCAAGTGTGTTTAATTGTCATATGTACTGAAAATGGAACAATGACATTCTTACTTGCTGCAGTTTGACAAACCCGTTAACACAATTGCACACAGATAATATATAAGAATCAATAATACAATCAATTAAAGGCCATGACACTAGGTAACCATATGGTACAAAAAAATAAAGTTGGTGGTGCAACCAAAGACCTCGGCCATAGAAATTCAAAGCTGCTAATAATGTTAGTGTTATTTGTGTTCAAGAAGCTGACGGTTACTGGGAAGAAGCTGCTCTTGAACCTGGTGATCGCGGTTTTCAGGCTCCTGTACCATCTTGCTGATGAGAAGAGTGCATGGCGAGGCCAGTATGGGTCTTTGATGATGCTGGCTGCTTTTTTGAGGCAGCGCCTCCTAAAGATTCCTTTGATGATGGGGGAGGGCTGTACCTGTGATGGACCGGGCTGTGTTCATCACTCTCTGTAGCGTCTCCTTTGTTTGTGAACTTTTGAGCTGCTGAACCAGGCCGTGATACATTCAGCCAGTGTGCTCTCTACCGGGCACCTACAGAAGTTCGAGTGAGCATTCGTCAGCATAACAAATATGGCCTGATAAATTTAACCCTAAGGCATCCTGTAAATCGATAAGTTAACCACTTGTCACATCAGCAGCAGTTAAACATGTTCATTTGAAGAATGCTTTAAGGTTAAATTTATATCCAAATTTAGGCAAATATGTTGTTCACTTTTTACGTAGATCTAGGATATGCCAACATTGCCATCGGTACGTTTTGTAGTCATGTTGTGAAGCTGGATTGTCACGGTGGCGAGATAAAGCTGGCCATGGATTGTAATAATTAATACACCGGGCATTTGATATTTTGTAGGAACTGTCTCATTTCTAGGATACATGTTTATGTCAAACTCTTGCTATCTCGTAATCAATCATCTGGGGCATTAAGCATGACAAGAGACCTGTAAAGATGTTAAGCATTCCGTCACAACATGTCGAGAAAGCCAAGAAAGAAAGATTCAATGAAGGTTACATCTGTGCCCAGAGGGAAAAATCTGTAATTACATTTCTTTTTTCCTATCTCTACTTTTTTAAGAAACTTGGTTTTGGAACTTACCATTGCAGGTCACGGGCGAGAGGACAATAAAGTTACAGATATGGAACTTAGAGGTACAGGATTGAGAATATCCTGTAGAGTTGTGCCCATTAACAGGTTCTGGGACTGGAAATCTACTTGGCTGACGGGCTTGGACTTCAGTCAGATGTGAAAGACTCCATGGGTGGGCCACTGGGTGTGGAAGGTCCAACCTGTCACCACCCGGTTGGTGGCTGTGGTATGAGAGTATCCTAGAGAGGTGATGAAATGCTGCATGGAAACATGCCCTTCGGTCAACAGAGTTTCCACCCACATCAACCATCCATTTTATACCAATCCCACACTAATCATATTTGGTATTCTGCCCGCATTCTCATCAAGATCCTACCGCTCACCTGCTTGAGATAGTTTACAGTGGCCAAATAACCTGTCAACCCATATCGTTGGGGTCTTGGAGGAAACCGGGGGACCCAGGGGAAACCCATGTGATCTCAAAAGGTCATTGAGTCATGCAGCGGGGAAACAAATCGACGAGGTTGTTGAGGCAAGTACAATAACAACAATCAAATGAGACGCGGACAGGTACATGATGGGAAATTTAAAAAATCATCTTTTAGACATTAGTCTTCAGCCCACCAAGCCCATGCCACTCGGTGGTCACCCCGTGCACTGGCACTATCCTACACACCAGGTTCAATTTACAATTTACAGAAGCCAATTAACCTACAAGTCTTTGGAGTGTGGGAGGAAACCAGAGCACGCGAAGAAAACCCACGCGGTCACAGGGAGCATGTTACAAACTCTTTGCAGGCAGCACCCGTGGTCCGGATCCAACCCGAGTCTCTGGCGCTGTAAGGCAGCAACTCCACCACTGTGCCACCCCAGTTCCAAGTGATTTGTTTTGGAATATGCAGGAAAATTGCTACTTTGATGGATGGCCTTCTCTGTCCTCCATCTGCTTCCTATTTGATTTCTTTTCTGATTGCTTCAAGAGTCCAAAGAGTCAAGAGTGTATTGTTGTCATGTGTCCTGGAATGGAGCGATGAAAAGCTTACTTGCAGCAGCACGACAGTAATGTAAACATAGTGCTTTGTAAATGTCTCGTTTTTCTCTGTGTGAGATTCCCTGTCCCACTTAGGAAACCTGAATGGAAACCTCTGGAGACTTTGCGCCCCATCCAAGGTTTCCGTGCGGTTCCCGGAGGTTTCTGGAGGTTTTTAGCCAGTCTCCCTAATAGTCGAAACTGACAAAAACCTCCGGGAACCGCACGGAAACCTTGGGTGGGGCACAAAGTCTCCAGAGGTTTCCATTCAGGTTTCCTAAGTGGGACAGGGGCATAACTTTGATGATTCATCGAAGCAGGAATTTAGGAGTGCGAGTACATTGTTCCGTGACAGTGGCATCGTAGGGAGATGGGGTGGTGAAGAAGGCTTTTGGCATGTTGGCTTTCATCAGCCAAAGAACCCAGTATACAAGTTGAGACATTATATTATGGTTGTCCAAGACTTTGGTGAGGCCACACGGAGTATTCTGTTTTGTTCTGGTCATCTTGTTGCAGGAAAGATGGCATTAAGCTGGAAAGAATGCAGCGAGACAGAGGCACAAGGGACTGCAGATCTTGCTTGAAACATGAAGTGTTAGAGAGCAGAGAAGATTTACGAGGACTCGAGGACCAGAGCGACAGGGAGAGGCTGGACAGTTCATGACTTAATCCATTGAAGCACAGGAGGCTGAGGGTTGACCTTACAGAAGTGTCTTAAAATCATGAGGGGAATAGATAGAGTGAATGCACAGTCTTTTGCTCAGCATTGGGAATCAAGAACCAGAGGACACAGGCTTAGGGTGAGAGGGGAAAGATATAACCTGAGGAGTAATGTCTTCACTCAGAGGATGGTGGGTACATGGAACAAGCTGCTGGACGAGGCTGTTGAGGCAAGTACAATAACAACAATCAGATGAGACTTGGACAGGTATATGATGGGAATGGTTTAGGGGGATAAGGGCCATACCCAGGCAAATGGGCCTTGTTTAGATGCGGCTTGTTGGTTGGCATAGATGAGTTGGACCGAAGGGCCTGTTTCTATGCAGTATGACGCTATGACTCTATGCCTTGCATCTCATACCCAACAGGTATTTCGCAAGCCTGTGCAGAAACCTAAAGTTGCTAGCTTTTGGAGGGGCATGAAGCACGGATTCGCAAAGCAAGAGGGTGAAAGTGTTCACTCACAGCTCCACGACCTTGTGCTACTCATGTTTTGGGAGGTTTTTGGAAGGGGGTGTACCCTCACGCCCATCCACCTCCTTCCTCGTCACCTTCGACCCTTCTTCTCTCCCAACCTTCGCACTGCCCAAGTTATCTTCTGTCTGCCTGGAAATAGGAGCACACAGTATGTCCAGTCGCCCGTCAGACGGAGTTAACATGCGTGTAACAGAGCTACACGTGAACGTCACGGGCTCAGTAGGCTATTTCTGTACACTTGCTAATCAAGGATCAGGTGTATAGCAATACGCTACTGGTCTGTTGGTATGAAAAATAATTTCACTGCGTTAGCACTTTGCACATGTGACAATAAAAGATCCACTGAACTGCAACCTCAATTCCAATGTTAGAACACTGACCTCAGCGACCAATGACGCTGCCTGGCTTGTTGAGCAATTCCTACACTTTCTTTTATCCTGGCCTGAAATAATTCTCCTGCTTTCTCTTTAAGTTGTGAGATCCCAGAGGTCGCAGCGATCCCCTGGCACCATGTGTCAGCGCTCGCTGTCTGGGAAGTACAGGGCCTGATTGTTTCTTTACCTGGAGGTGGAGAGAGGCTCAGCAATTGGAACAAATTATTTTTGTTTGCTGTAGGCCATGCCAGGATGGTGGCAAGCGCTTCCAATAATTAGAAGCAAAGCACAGACGGTGTGCAGTTGCAGTGGACCAAGATTTTTTTGAGCGCTTAAGATCTTGTTTAATTGCCTGAGATTATCTTGAGTTTCGCAGCATCCCGCAGCGCTGGTTGCCTGAGGGGGTCAGAGAAAAAATTCACAAAGTTTCTCCAGAGTTGCCAATGTTTGTTTTGCCTTCACTTGTTGCTTGGTGAAGGGAAGGTTGCAGAGCGAGCTCGATGGATCTGTGGACGGAGTTGTGAAGAATCTTGGGGGAGGCACGGTGGCGGAGCGGTAGAGTTGCTGCCTTGCAGCGCCTGAGACCCAGGTTCGACCCTGACCATGGGTACTGTCCTGTAAGGAGTTTGTACATTCTCACTGTGACCGCACGGGTTTTCTCCGGCTGCTCCAGTTTCCTCCCACATTCCAAAGACCTACAGGTTTGTAGATTAATTGGCTTGGTAACATTATTTATCAGTTTTGTTTATGTAGGTGCAGTGAAATTGTACAGTGAATTGTAAATTGTCCCTAGTGTGTAGGTTAGTGCTAGTGCACGGGGATCGCTGGTCGGCACGGACACAATGGGCCGAAGGGCCTGTTTCTGCGCTGTATCTCTGAACTAGACTAAACTAATGTAAATAAAAGCAGGAGTTTGCCTTCGAACCCTGCACCTTTCAGTTAATTCACTGTCTTTGTCCGTGTTCTGGCCTTTCCAAGCCTTTCACTCACATTGCGGCCATTGGACTTTTCTGGAACTATAACACTACAATGCTGAAATCTGCACTCTGGTATATATCTCTTTGCTCTGCCTGATGCAATTGTGTATGACTTGGTTTAGTCGCGTCTAGTATAATCTGATTTAAATGGATAGTGTGCAATCAAACGTTTTTCATTGTATCTCAGTACACGTGACAATAATAAACCATTGCTCATACCCATACCAGTACCTTTACTAATACCAATGCACTTGTGTCCGAAAACCTCTTGACCTCAGCCTTGGATGATAGTACAAGGGCCACCATGGAGAGTTTCAATGACTCACAGAGTAATCTCTCTTCTCAAATTTAAAAGATGATCTGTTTATATAGTTGTTGTCATCTGTACAGAGATACAGCGTTGTTGTTGTCAAGCTGGAACGGGTGCAGAGATGATTTACGATAATGTTGCCAGGACTCGCGGGCCTGGTTAGGGGGAGGTTGAGCAGGCTGGGACTCTATTAAGGGCCTGTCCCACTGTACGAGGTAATTCAAGAGCTCTCCCGAGTTTAAAAAAATATCAAACTCGTGGTAAGCACGTAGAATGTACGTAGCGGGTACGTCGGAGCGCGGGACGTCTCTTGGCAGCTCGTAACGCTAATGGCAGCTACTCGGGAAACACGGTAAGCTCGTGAAGATTTTTCAACATGTTGAAAAATGTCCACGATAGCCCCGAGTACCTACGAGCGGCCATTACCGTAATTCTCCAAGTTCGAATCAGGGGAAACTCGGGAGAAATCTTCAATTACCTCGTAGGGTGGGACAGGCCCTTTACTTGGAGTGCTGGAGGATGGTGATCTTATGGAGGTGTATAAAATCATGAGAGGAATACAGTAGATCAAGTAAACGCACACCTTTGCCCCAAGTATGCGGTATCAAGAACCAGTGGACATGGGTTTAAGGTGAGGGGAGAAAGACTTACTAGGAACCCGAGGTGTAACAAAGGGTGGTGGGTGTATGAAACGAGCTGTCGGAGGAGGTAGTTGAGGCAGGTACTATCGCAATGTTTAAGAAACATTTGGACAGGTACATGGATAGGACAGGTTTAGGGGGATATGGGCCAAGCACCCGCAGGTGGGACTAAAGTAGATGGGGCACGTTGGTTGGTGTGGGCAAATTGGTCTGAAGAGCCCGTTTCCACGCCGTCTGACTGTGACTCTAAATGCTAGTTCTGCACATTGTCCAGTTATCTTAAACTGTACATGATTACATTAGATCCTCGTCTGGAACAGCACGCAGAGAGTCGCCACATTCAGGCACCATCTTGCAACTTCCAAGTCTCTGAAATGTCCAATCTTGGCCTAACTCCGATCTTGGCCTTCAATCCGAAGAAGGGTCCCGACCCAAAATGTTGTCAGTCCATTTCCCCCCACAGATGCTACCTGGCCCACTCAGCTCCTCCAGCACTCTGTGTTCTTGTTGCTGATGAATGTAGCTCAGCCTGTGAGGGCCGGAAGGGAAAGAGAAAAATCCAGGCTGCGTTTTCTGGAGTGTTCTATCACTCAGACATTTATTTCGGTGGGCAAAATAATTCCCATGAATGTTTAATTCAAGTATTTTTGGAACATCTTGTTTCATTTCTTCTTCGCTAGTTTAATACTTCAATAAATTGAGCTCTTCCAAACCCACATCCATCTTCCTCTCTCACTAGCAGCATGCCAAGCAGAGTTCAGTGCGTCGTCTAACTGTGCAAAATTTATGAAACAGTACATCTGTTATAGCAAAGACTATATATCCCGTTAATTAATAATGTTATGGATATTTTAAGTCAAATTCCAACTGTAAAAAGAACCTTGTTGCATATTAATTAAAATAATACTCTTCTTGCCTCGTGTAAACATTTTATTCATGGGTTCAGTCCTGTTAACAAATGCACAAAGTGAATATTATTTCGTGGAAAATAAAGTGTCTTCATTTCTTTGTAACCAAACCTCGTATGTCCCAGCAATGTTATATTTAAACTTGATTCCTGAGAATCTGATATTTTCGCTCAGTAACAAAGAACCTTTATGTAGTCATGGTGCAAATGTAATACAGCTGTTAATGTATTTGTAATGAATTTTCAACATTCCCCTGGATAATTTCCTTATCGGCAACAAGATTAGCTGTGGCAATCAGCTTCTTGCATTGGGATGTTTGGTCATGTTCTTCTGTATGCCACTCGAGGCTGTAGATCTTATAGCTCTTGCGATAGAAGCTGAGTAACCTGCAGTTTCCCACCAATATAGATAGATCAAACATCAAGGGCAAAATCAAGAGTTGCTCCCTTACAGTGCCAGACGCCCGGGCTTGATGTGACCATAGGTGCTCTCTGTACAAAGTTTATACGTTCTCCCTGTGACAGCGTGGGTTTTCCCCCAGTGCTCCTGTTTCTCCCCCACGTTCCAAAGGCATACAGTTTTGTACTTTAATTGGCTTTGGTAAAATTGTAAATTGTCGTGTGTGTGTGTGTGTGTGTGTGTGTGTGTGTGTGTGTGGGATAGTGTGTGTGTGTGTGTGTGTGTGTGTCTGTGTGTGTGTGTGTGTGTGTGTGTGTGTGTGTGTGTGTGTGTGTGTGTGTGCGTGTGTGTGTGTGTGTGTGTGTGTGTGTGCGTGCGTGTGTGTGTGTGTGTGTGTGTGTGTGTGTGTGTGTGTGTGTGTGTGTGTGATGTGTGTGTGTGTGTGTGTGTGTGTGTGTGTGTGTGCGCGTGTGTGTGTGTCTGTGTGTGTCTCTGTGTGTGTGTGTGTGCGTGCGCGTGTGCGTGTGTGTGTGTGTGTGCGCGTGCGTGTGTGTGTGTGTGTGTCTGTGTGTGTGATAGTGTTTGTATGCGGTGATTTCTGATTGGCGTGGTCTCAGTGGGCCGAAGTTGCCAGTTTCCACGCTTTATCTCTAAACAAAACTAAAGGTGACATAAGATAAGACAAATTATAGAACATAGAACAGTACAACACAGGAACAGGCCCTTCAGCCCGCAATGTTTGTGCCAAACATGAAGCCAGGTTAAACTGTTTTCCTCTGCCTGTCCATGACCCACATCACTCTATTCCCTGCACTTCCATGTTGTGCCCAGATAAAAGCATCTTAAACACCACTATCATATATGTCCACCACCACTCCTGGCAGCGTGTTCCAGCCCCCCGCCACTGTATGTGTGTAAATAAAATTGCACCCCCCCCACACATCTCCACTAAACTTTCCCCCTCTCACTTTATACTATCCCTCTATAGTCCATCCCTGGGGGAATAAGGAATCCTGGGAGACCCTTCTTCAGATCCATCCTGGGTCTGAAGAAGGGTCTCGACCCGAAACGTCGCCTATCTCCTTCGCTCCTTAGATCTGCTGCACCCGCTGAGTTCTCCAGCTTTTTGTGTACCCTGGGGGAATAAGATTCTGACTGACTACCATATACATGCCACTCATCATTGTGTGTACTTGTTTCAAGTCTCTCTTTCACCTCTTACATTCCAGAGAAAACAAATCCAAGTCTCTCCAACCTCTCTCCCTGTAACTGAAACCCTCTAATCCGGGCAACATTCTGCACCTTTTTCCAAAGCCTCCAACATCTTTCCTAGAGTGGGGGGCCAGAACTGCATGCGATACTCCAAATGCGACCTAACCCATCCAAAAGAGCTGCATCACGACTTCTTGATGCATTATCAAGTTGCTTTCTTTATCAGATGTGCAATAATCGTGAGTGGAATCACTATGTTCGATTCATGGAATGAAAATACAAGAGATACTTAAGGGTCACACTTTAGGGCAGCATGGTGGTGCAGCGGTGGGGTTGCTGCCTTACAACCAGAGACCTGGGTTCGATCCTGACTACGGCTGCTGTCTGTACTGAGTTTATACGTTCTCTCCGTGACCGCGTAGGTTTTTCTGGGTGCTCCAGTTAACTCTCACTCTTCAAAAACGCACAGGTTTGTATTGGTTGGCTTTGGTTTTAAAAAAAAGTAAATTGTCCTTAATGTGTCGGATAATGCGTGTGATCATTGGTCGGCGCGGACCTTGGTGGGCCAAAGGGCTTGTATCCGTGCTGCATCTCTAACGTCTTGACTATTTACAGCTTGCCAATGAAAATAGAAAGAAAAACAGTAATTGTGGGTGAAACAAAAAACTGCAGTAGCTGGTTTATTAAAAAAAGACACAAAATGCTGGAATAGCTCAGCAGGTCAGGCAACATCTCAGGAGAACACAGATAGGTTGGAAAATGCTGGAAATAAAGGTTGAAAATAATTGCTGGAAATCTGAATCAAACACAGAAAATGTTGGAAGCACTCAGTAGGTCCGGTAGCATCTTTGGAAGGATTTTTGATTTTGGGCTATTTTCCTTGAGAAGGTAAACACTATATTAAAGTTACCCATAAATATTAGAAGTTTATGAGACATTTTAGTAATTTGGTCTTATTAAGGATTGGTGCTGGGATCCGTGTTTGTGAAACATATGCATAGTAAACTTGCCACACGGAAACGGATGGCATTGTGGAGGGTGAGGAAGTTTGTCCAATGGCACAGCAAGGTTTAGATGATTTGCAAAGTTGGTTGGAGGGTTGGCAGATGGAATTTAATTGCAACAAGAGTGAGGTGATGTGAGGAAGTCATATGGGGTAGGACAAAGACAGTAAAAGGGAGGGCACTAAGGAATGTTGACGAACAAATGGGCCTTGGGTTCAAGTCCGTTGACAGCTGAAAGCGGTAACTCAAGAAGATAGGATGATAAAGAAGGCATACGGTAAACTTATCTTCTGGGGTTCAGGACAGGTACATGGATAGGCCAGGTTTAGAGGGATATGGGCCAAATGCAGGCATGTGGGACTAGTGTAGATGGGACGTGTTAGTCAGTGTGGGCAGGTTGAGCCGAAGGGCCAGTATCCAAATTGTATGGCAATGACTCTATAATAATGTTAAAGTCTCGTAAAGATTGGGAAACTGTGGAGGTGTGTGCAGATCTGTCGGCGTGTTTCGCTTTGATCGTTTAGCTGCCATCTAGAGCCTTTCCAGGGTGATGTTGGTATAGAAAGAAAATCAATTCTGGGAGTGCCACTGATTCACCACCCTCTGACTAAAGAATTTCCTCCTCATTTCATTTCTAAAGAGGTATCTTTTAGTCTGGGTCTATGGCCTCTGGTCTTGGACTCTCCCACTCGTGGACATATCCCCACCACATTAACTCTATCCAAGCCTTTCACAATTTGGTAAATGAGGTGTCCCCTCATCCTTCTAAAGTGAGCATCATTGTGGACAAATATTGCAGGCCAGAGTTTAATTGGGGTTGGTTTAGATGGAATTCTGACTGACTTATGTTCAGTTCAGGTAGAACATGGAAGAGTACAGCACCGGAACAGGCCCTTCAGCCCGCATGTCTATGCTGTACATGATGCTAAGACCAACTCTTATCCGCCTGTACATAATCCATATCCTTCCATTCTCTGCATACCCAAATGTTTATCTAAAATGCTCTTAAAGGACATTATTGCATCTGCCTCCCCCACCAGCCATAATAATGCAATCCAGGCACCCACCATCCTCTGTATGTAACATATATTGTGATCAGGTCTCGCCTCAACCCCCAGCGATCCAGAGAAAACAATCCAAGTTTGTCCAACGTTTCCTTGTAGCTAATTTGCCTTAATCCAGGCAGCATGGTGATAATCCTCTTCTGCACCCTCTCCAAAGCCTCCGCGTCCTTCCTGTAAAGAAAAGTGTCCGGATGAATTGGCCCTAAGGGATCTCTTCTCACCTCGTTGACCTTGACAGCTGCCACCAATCGATGTAGTTGGGGATTGCTGGGATGCGCGCCATGCCAAAGTAGACTGCTTACTCAGGTTTCGACGACAGATCATCAGGCTAATCGCTCGGAGAGGAGGAGACTTACAAAAACCATGCCTCAGACAAAGTCTCCAGGATTGTGGAGTCTCTGCTTTGTTGCAGAAAAATTCAGGTCACCATCAGCAGGCAGGAGAGTTATAATCAGAGGGAGGTGGACTTTGTGACGAGTATTTTATTGCCAAGTACAGCATTATCCGCACATTGCTTGCCTGTTGTTCAACCTGGCTCCCATACTCTTGCTAATGAAATACCTCTGGAAGGAAGTTGATGATTAATAGGTGACTAATAGCAATTGACAACCCTCCTGTGATAGGGATAGCTTAGATCCCTGTAGCAAAGAGATTGGAATTTTCCCTAACATCAAAAGCACTTTACTCTGTATGGTGTCACTCTGTGTCGGTACAAGTGAAATGATATGTGATATGCAAGATCATTGTGTATAGAGTCACACAGCATTGAAACAGGCCCTTTGGGCCAACTCGTCCATGCCGACCAAGATGCCCCATCTAAGCTTGTCCCACCTGACTTTGTTTGGCCAATATCCCTCTAAACCTTTCCTATGCAACTATCTCCTCTGGGAGCTTGTTCCATATGCCCACCACCCTCCTTGTGAAAAGGTTGCCTCTCGGATTCCTATTAAATCTTTCCCCTATCACCATAAACCTGTGTCCTCTGGTTCTTGATTCACTTACTCTGTGAAAGGCCCTGTGCATCCTCGGGTAATAACTCACTTCTTGCCCAGCCTTGCCTGCTTCCCAGGCAGAAGGTAGACCAACACATTCATAACTTTTCATAACTTACAGGCTTTTCACACCTCTAGCTTCCCTCCCTCTTGACAGGGGGAAGCATCTTGACCTGAAACATTGCCTACTCCTTTTCTCTAGAGATGCTGCCTGACCCGCTGAGTTCCTCCAGCAGTTTTGTCTATCTTCGGTGTAAACCAGCATCTGAAGTTCCTTCCTACACATTCCCAATTGTTTGGTTGGCTGATGAACAAGACTGGGGGAGCAGGGTTTCAGTGGCAATGGGCACTTCAGGTCAGTTTTTGAATGTTTGGTGTGCAGCAAACTGAGCGAAGGCAGAAAGATTACCCATGTTTAAAGGTGAGCAATGTTTTGAAAACTATTTTACTCTCTCATCATTGCCTGAGGTACTGAATGGAGATATTAGCAATCTGTACCTGTTTTCAAGTTATGGTATCTTTACAATCCAACAGGTCAACCATAGCCCATTGGCTATTGGCTGATCGACTCATAACTCTCGGATGAATGAATGAATACGTGTATTGGCCAAGTATTCACATACAAGGAATTTGCCTTGGTGCTCTGCCCGCAAGTGACAACATGACACACAGTGACAGTTAAAAATGACACATAAATCATTAAACATTAACAATGAAACATTATTGACTAAACATGTGAATTAAATAAAATACTAGAGCGAAAGGAGGCTACAGATTTTTGGTTATTGAGTAGAGCTACTACTAGTGGAAAAAATCTGTTTTTATGTCTGGCTGTGGTGGCTTTAACAGTTTGACTGTGAAGTCAATGGTGGCCCCCCATTTAAGGTCCTTGGAGATGATGGTTCCCAGGACCTTAAAAGACTGCACAGATGTGACTGGGGTGTTGTTGATGGTGAGTGGGGTGAGGGGAGGTGGAGCTCTCCTATAGACTTCATGCATTGTACAATATCAGAGTCTTCCTGCATGTACGGATCAGAGTCTTCCTGCATTGTTGAGACGGAAGATAGCACAACTTCCACCATGAGCAAAACACAGTGCTGGCCTAACTCAGTGGGTCAGGCAGCATCGGTTGGTTTGACAACATTTTGGGGTGGGACCCTATCCGTTCATTCTACAAATACTGCCTGACCTGCTGAGTTCCTCTAGTTCTTAGTGTTTTGCTCAGGTTTCCACCATGTGCAGTTCCTTCTGCCAGCATAAACTATGTCTGCCCATTGTGACTATCGCAACGAGAGTCTCTGAACTGAGGAAGATGAGAGTAATTCTGAGTAATTTTTTATAATATGTTGTATGCCTGCCATGCATACAATTTCAAACATAGGGATCTTTCAGAGGAATTGCTGAGATATATACACATAGAAAGAGAGAGAAATTATTTAGTTGGAGAGAAATATAAAGAGAGAAATTGCAGAGTTGCAAATCTAGCCCAGTCCATCACACAGACCAGACTTCCCACCACCGACTCCATCTACACCTCACGCTGCCTTGGGAAAGCAGCCAACATAATGAAGAACCATTTCCGCCGTGATCATTCTTCCCAATTTGAACGCACATACCACCAGAGTCTGTAGAAGGGCCCAGACAATTAAATGTCGCCTATCCATGGTCTCCATAGATGCTGCCCGACACGCTGAGTTATGTTTTTTTTGCTCAAGATCCCAGCATCTGCAATTCGCTGTGTCTGCTTTCCAAATTTCACTGGCAGAACAGGGTATGACGTTGTGGAGTGCAGGGTGGTTTCCATTGCAATCACTTGTCTGGGCTCTCCTCATCTCACTGAATTTGTACCACACTTCTTTAGCTCTCTTATTTTCAGACAGTGCATTAACTCAGTGTGTCATCTCCTCCCATGCATGAGATGAATAGGCCACGGTTGTGTAACTCGCTGACCCAGATATTTCCTGTGGAGAACTAGTCCTTCATCTATAAGTAACAGTGTCACAGAGCGAGAACTGCCCGTTTTCGGAGACACGGCATGAAAACAGACCCTTCAGCCCACCGAGTGCACGCTGACCATTGGTCTCCCCGTTCGCTCTAGTTCTATGTTATCCCACTTTGTCAACTACTCCCAACATACCCGGGGGTCAATTTTCAGAGGGTCAATTAATTTACAAACCCGCACGTCTTTGAAATGTGGGAGGAAACTGGGAGCACATGAAGGAAACCGGAGCACCCGAAGGAAACCCGCACAGTCACAGGGAGAAGGTACAAACTCCACTCAGACACGCTCTCGTTTCTTTTCTGCCATCGGGAAGAAGGTACAAGAGCCAGAAAGTTATAACATCCAGATTCAGGAGCTCTTCCCAACAAAGCATCAGGCTATTAAACAATACAACCTCCAAATAGGCTCTGAACTATATAGACTTGGGGGCAGGGTACACAAAAAGCTGGAGAAACTCAGCGGGTGCAGCAGCATCTAAGGAGCGAAGGAGATAGGCGACGTTTCAGGTCGAGACCCTTCTTCAGCATTCTTTTTGACCTTCCACTTTTTGCTGTCTATTTGTTTGTCTGTTTGTTTTAATATATATAGAACCTTTACTTGTTTATTACGGGTTTACAGAGTATTGCGTTTACATATCTGTTGTGCTGCTGCAAGTCAGAATTTAATTGTTCCATTTCGGGATATATGACTATAAAACACTTGGCTCGTGACTGCACCCGAGGTCAGGATTGAACCCGGGTGTCTGGGGCTGTGAGGCAGCAGCTCTACCAGCTGCCTAAATGTGGTAGGTATTTGCAGGCATGGTGTCTAGGGTTGCTCTGTTTTCCTTCAGCTATTTCAGTGGTCACAGCAAGTTTTATCATGATCATTAGCACTGTTAAAGCACTTAGTAAATGCTTTGCAGTCTCTCATGTTTAATGGTGTTTTTTTCTTAACTGCTAACCTGAGGCATAATGAGTTCACTTATTGTCCAGCAGAGTGCTCGAATCACATTCAATTATTTGCCGTATTAACAGAATTACTGGAAACAGTGCCACAAGTGGAGCAATTAGCTCTCAAGTTCCAAAGGCCAATTGAGCAAAACAATCGAATGGGTTCCTGAGCATCTCGGAGGTGTGCAAGGATTGGAAATGGATAGCAATAGTGGCCTCGCTGACACCTGGTAGAAGGTCCACCCACGCTGCAGGACCTGAGCAGTAGACACTGCCCGGTCCATCATAGACAGGGACCTCCCTATCATCGAAGTGATCGATAGCAGCCGCTGCCTCGAAACTGGCAGCCAATATCATTGACAGCCCTGGCCACGCTCTCATCTCACTGCTACCGTTGGGAATCAGGTATGGGAGCCTGAGGACCTTGACCAGCATGTTCAAGGATAGCTTCTTCCCACCAACCATCAGACTCGTGAACACAGCACCATACTAACCATGGAGATATGATCTTCCATGGACTAAAGACACAAAATGCTGGAGATCATGCAGCATCTCTGGAATCTAGTTGACATTTCAGCTCGATATCCTTCATCAGGGTCTTATGAAACAAACAGACAAACAAACCGACAATAGTAGAACAAAGATAAAAATGGTCCTTCACCCCACAGTATCTGAGCTCAATACTGGAGGTGTCATTTATGCTGAGTTTCTGGTGTTTCACCACTGTCTTCCATACAAGTGAAGTCTCTCTGGGACTGAAAACCATGCATGTCAGGTCAGGCTTGGATGTATCTGGTGTTATGTATATCAGTGACAGGAGCTAGAGGTTAGAACGGGGTTGGAGGTACAGATGAAGTCAGAGTCACAGACAAAGTGCTGGAGTAATTCAGCTGCTCAGGTAGCATCTTTGGAGATCATGGAGAGATAGACTCCAGTCCAAGGATGCATCCCGACCTGAAACGTCACCTATCTGTGTCCTCCAGAGATGCCATCTGACCCGCTGAGTTATTGGTTCTGAGGAATTCTGAGGATATGAAAATGCAACGTATGGTGCACTGACCAGGGATGCTTTCCAGGTTTGTTGGGAGTTTATCCCCTCTTGGCCCTGACAAACTAAGGGAAGGACCAACAATCGGAAGGCAGCGGGAGATGATTGCCAAGCCTCCCAATGGCGGAACGCGAGGCGTGGCAGCAGCGAAATGGTCTGTATCTCCCTGCAAAATCCACTAGCTCCTATCGACGCAAGGAAATTCAGAGCGCTAACTTTCGTGCCTTAAAATGTAGAACACGGAATAGTGCAACACAGGATCAGGCCCTTTGGCCCACAACGTCTATGCTGAGCATAATGCCAAGCTAATCAAATCTCCTCTGCCTGCACATGACTAAAATCCCTCCATTCCCTACATATCCATGTCCCTATTTAAAAACCTCAAATACCACTGTGGTATCTGCCTCCACCACCACCCCTGGCAGCACATTCCAGAAAACCACCACCCTCTGTTTAAACCCAAAACTTTTACCCCAGGGATCTCCTTGAAACGTTGTCCCTCTCATCTTGAAGCTATGCCCTCTTGTCTTTAATGGTCCCATTGGTAAAAAGGATACCCTATCTATGCCTCTCATGAGATTACATACTTCTATCAGGTCTTATTGTAATCTCTTCTCCTGTGTGTGTGTGTGTATGTTGCATATTATATGTATATATGTGTGTACATATGTGTATATATATGTGTGTGTGTGTGTATATGTGTGTGTATATATATGTATATGTGTATGTATATATATATGTGTGTATCTGTATGTATGTATATAGATGTGCGTGCATGTATATATATGTGTATGTATATATGTATCTATATATGGATGTGCATATATATGTGTGTGTGTGTGTATATACTTGTGTGTGTATATGTATTATGTATGTGTACACACACACACACACATATATAGATAGATAGATGGATACAAAGATGGACAGAAAGATGGATAGAAAGAATATGTATATATATATGGTCTGAAGGTCTTGAACCGAAACATCACCCATTCCTCCTCTCCAGAGATGCTGCCTGTCCCACTGTCTCCAGCATTTTGTGCTTATCTTTGATTTAAACCATCATCTGCGGTTCCTTCTAACATATATATGTGCATGAATTATATGTGTGTATGAATTATATGTGTGTATATATAGTGTGTGTATGTATATGCGTGTGCACGTATATATATGTGTGTGTGTGTGTGTATGTGTCTGTGTGTATATATATATGTGCATATATATATGTGTGTGTCTGTATATATAAATACGTGTGTGTGTATAAATATGTGTATATAAATATGTGCGTGTATATATGTGTGTGCGTGTGTATATATATGTGTGTGTACGTATATATGTGTGTGTGTGTATATATGTGTATGTGTGTGTATATATATATATGTGCGTGTGTATATGTGTATATATATATGTGTGTGTGTGTGTGTATATATGTGTGTGTGTGTGTATATATGTGTGTGTGTATATATGTGTGTGTGTGTGTGTATATATGTGTGTGTGTGTGTGTGTGTGTATATATGTGTGTGTGTGTGTGTGTGTGTATATGTGTGTGTGTGTGTGTGTATATATGTGTGTGTGTGTGTGTGTGTATATATATGTGTGTGTGTGTGTGTGTGTGTGTATATGTGTGTGTGTGTGTGTGTGTGTATATATGTGTGTGTGTGTGTGTGTGTGTATATGTGTGTGTGTGTGTGTGTGTGTGTGTGTGTGTGTATATATGTGTGTGTGTGTGTGTGTGTGTATATATATGTGTGTGTGTGTGTGTATGGTGTGTGTGTATATATGTGTGTGTGTGTGTATATATATGTGTGTGTGTGTGTGTGTGTGTGTGTGTGTGTATATATATGTGCGTGTGTGTGTGTGTGTGTATATATATGTGCGTGTGTGTGTGTGTGTGTGTGTATATATGTGCGCGTGTGTGTGTGTGTGTGTGTGTGTGTATATATATGTGTGTGTGTGTGTGTGTAGCAATCACTTGTGGAGAATGGAAGTGTAGATGCTGTTATGCCGCCTGACCCGCTGAGCCGCTCCGGCACTTTGTGTCCATAACAATCACTTTGCAGGTCGCATGATTGTTGAGTGAACTCTGGCAATATCTGCAAATGGTGTAATCCTAATAAATAGATAACAAGATAAACCGGCGTTTGTGCTTACTGAATGCAGCGCAGCACACGGCAAGTGTTCAGCAAAAATAAGGCACGCCAATGAAGCGAGATTTGTGCAAAGCCGAACCTTAAATTCTTAAAGTTCATATTTTTGAATGGTGTCCAAAATGCATAACGTTGCTTGCATTATCCAACGGTGTTTACTCACACTTCCAACAGTTGCTTTCAAGAAGTATCCCGACTTTGTTTGTTTGGGAAATGTGTCGCCCTGCAACACGTTGGCGTTAACGCGAACGCCTCTGTTTTCGGAACGAGGATTCCCCTCCCTAATTCTCGTTAAACATACATGCATTCGCTGCATTGATCCGCCGGCTAAAGGACAGAGTGCACAACGGCACTTTATTCATGCGGTTTAAGTAGTTCAGCGAGAGAGATCGAGCGTGAGAGAGCTCGGGAGACACACACACACACATATATATACAACACACACACACACACACACACAGGCGTCTCGCATCTATGGCAAACTCCGGCTGCATCTTGGTGTCCAACTCCGCTATGCTCCCTCACACAATCCCCTGTACTCCTGCCTTCCTCTTTCTCCAGGAGGTAAGTGAAATAGGCTCTTTTGTCTTGTCCTTGCTTTATGTATGTATGAGAGGGGTCGGCGTGTTGCATTAGAAGCACTCACTGTGTGAGGGGAAGGTAGGTACTCCGTGCTGTAAAGACAGCGAGAGACAGAGAGAGAGAGAGAGAGAGGAAAGATTCACACCATCTGCCTTCGTAACCTTTCAACACAGAGGACTGACTGTCTGCGTCCTGCCCGTGGTTCATGTGGGATGTTTTTGCTTTGTGCTGTTATCAGAGAGCAGATTATTTTAAGCAGGAATCACTAGCAGGTCTCCATGTTGTGAATGGGCTGTGGGTCTGAACTCCAGTGTTTATCTGCAGCTGAGCTGTCAAATCGCTGGGCTTTTCCAGGAGGAACCCTCTGGTGTGGTGCGAGTTCCTCTCCTTGTTCTGCAGTTCCCATTGCATTTCATAGCATTACTGTGACAGCTCCAGGGAAATGATAGGTGATGGTAGATATTTTAAGGTCATAAATTTCCCATTTATCAGACTAATTTATGGTCTGGGATGGAAAGGCTGCTGCAGTTTGTGTCTTCATGTATCTTCTTCCATCTGCTCAGCTAGTTTAATTCTTCTATAAATTAAGTGCTTGTAGACAGGGTTTGCATCCATCTTTCTCTCTCCACAATGCCATACCAAGTCATCATTCCATCATTACTTAACCCTTTGTACCCCGAGCCCACTTCTTCTTAAATATGCAGCAACTTCAGCGAGGCTTTGGAATATTCATTTTCGATAATAAATCACCAATAATTAAATTTGGCAAATTGCTAATGAGCATGGTTCGATGCA
>CM069153.1:31122558-31386819 GCA_035221665.1 Okamejei kenojei
AATCCCTCCCCCTTGCACCACTTTTCAAGCCACGTATTCATTTGCAATATCCTCCTATTTCTACTCTGACTGGCCCGTGGTACTGGTAGTAATCCGGAGATTACTACCTTTGAGGTCCTACTTTTAAGTTTATCTCCTAGCTCCCTAAATTCACCTTGTAGGACCTCATCCCTTTTTTACCTATATCGTTGGTGCCAACATGTACCACGACAACTGGCTGTTCACCCTCCCCCTCCAGAATGTTCTGCAGCCGTTCAGTGACATCCCTGACCTTTGCACCAGGGAGGCAACATACCATCCTGGAGTCTCGTTTGCGGCCGCAGAAACGCCTATCTATTCCCCTGACAATTGAATCCCCTATTACTATTGCCCTTCCCCTCTTTTTTCCCCCCTCATGTGCTGCAGAGCCACCCATGGTGCCATGAACCTGGCTGCTGCTGCATTCCCCTGATGAGCCATCTCCCTCAACAGTATCCAAAATGGTATACCTGTTTAGGAGGGAGATGACCGCAGGGGACTCCTGCACTACCTGCCTACTGCTTTGCTGGCTATTGGCCACCCGTTCCCTTTCTGTCCTCTTACCTTTTGCCTGCGGTGTGACCAACTCACTGTACGTGCTATCCACGACTCTCTCCGCATCGTGGATGCTCCAGTATGAATCCAGCCGCAGTTCCAATCGTTCAATGCGGTCTGCCAGGATCTGCAGCTGGACACACTTCCTGCAAACGTAGTCACCAGGGACACCGACCATCTCCCTGATCTCCCACATGTTGCAGGCTGAACAAACCACGGGGCCAATCTCTACTGCCATACCTTACTCCCAAATTACTCTGTATTAAATATTAAAAAAACACAAAAACATCCTTTAAACTTTACTACTAAATACTGAATCCTTAACTCCCAGAATCCCTAACTCCCAGAATCCCTAACTCCCAGAATCCCTAACTCCCAGAATCCCTAACTCCCAGAAGGCAGAAATGTAAAATTGTAAACCCGGGGTTGCACCCAATCAGCTGCTTCCTCGGGTCCTCTTCCACCAATCAGCGGCTTCCTCAAAAAAAACCACTTCTCCAAATGGAATGTTCTTGCAGACATCATGAATGTAGAAAGTGGTATCTGTTATCAAGGAAGTGCTAACGGAATACGTCAAAAAGAGCAAAGATAAACACAAGAGTGCTGCAGTAACTCAGTGGGCCAGGCACCATTTCCAGTGAAAATAGCAAAATCACTGATATCTTGCTCATCAGCTGCTGTTTGCACACATTCTGCTTAACATACCCAGGTCCCAGATCTCAAGTTCCTTTAAACTCATCAGTATTCAGCATCCCTATGCTCCCTTGCAACTTAGAGATTGCAGAAAATTTAAATTCAATCCATAAAAATGAGTTAACACTGCATTGAGGTATTAATTATTGGAACAACTTCCAATAGTCCAGAAAATCAGTCAGTCAGACAATAACATTTGGAGTATGCAAGATTAATGGAGTTTTACATGGAAAATAATGATAGGGTTGGGCAAAGTTTCCATGAAAGAATATAATGTGTGATAAATCAGTCATTCATTGGAACAAAATAGATAAGAGAAAACCAATGAGTGCAATGTATTTAGACGTTCTTAAGGAATTTGAAAAGGTGTCATACAAGGGATTATGAACTTACATTGGAACTTATGTATTTGGAGATAATGGATTGAGCATTTGTATCGGACAGAAAACAGAGAGTCGGACCATTTTGATGCTGCAAAACTGTTAGAATATGAATTATGTGAAGAAAGCAGAGAGGATTCCAGAAGATATAGACCAGTAAATGGGTGAAGACATGACTGATAGAATAAAATAAAGAAACATGAAGCTATGCATTTGGTAAGAAAGTATGAAAGCTATATATTTATAAATGGTGAGAGATTGAAAATATTTATTATTTCTGTTCATTCCTCTCTTGAGCGACCTGTGTATCTTTGTACAAGTCACTGA
This sequence comes from Okamejei kenojei, assembly GCA_035221665.1. Lineage (NCBI taxonomy): Eukaryota > Metazoa > Chordata > Chondrichthyes > Rajiformes > Rajidae > Okamejei > Okamejei kenojei. The sequence continues at coordinate 31,124,532 of CM069153.1, forward strand.
CTTGCCAATAACCAGGGACGGTGTGCAAGCGGAATTGACAACTAAATCAACACACCTGTCTGAGGTGAGGCGAGAGTGACTACCCGTACAGTCTACAAGTAAGAAAGTAAGCAAAACATTGGGCATTATTGATGAGGAATTGAGTACCAAAATCAATACACCTGACTAAAATGGCAGAGGTGAGGCAAGAGTGACTATCCAGGACATTGAGATACCCTGATGCGCATCAAAGAGAAATCACTTTGGTGGTTGGAGTCACTCCTTGCACTTGTGTTGATGGCTGCAGTGTGTACCATCAACTAGATGTGTTGCAGTTATTTATCCAGGCTTCCCCTCAGTGTCTCCCAAACCATGTGCCTGGAAAACGCAATGACTGCAGGTTCCTCTCTCAGTGCATCCACACATTTCTTTTGTTGGAGCCAAGTCACTCTATGCACTATCTAGACTCTATCCAGTCTGAAGAAGGTTCTCAACCCGGAACATCACCCATTCCTTCTATTCAGAGATGTTACATGTCCTTCATTGCATGTCTCTCCACATCACCGTCTATATCTCTCGTTTCCCTGATCCCTGACCAGTCTGAAGAAGGGTCTCGACCCGAAACGTCGCCTATCTCCTTCGCTCCTTAGATGCTGCTGCACCCGCTGAGTTTCTCCAGCCTTTTGTGTACCTCATGTTACATGTCCCACTGAGTTACTCCAGCATTTTGTGTCTATCTTCACTATGCTGATGTCCACACTGATAGACTGAATTAAAATCTCTGATAGCACAACTGCTTTTCACTTGCACTGTTTTACAATACATGCAAAAAGATAAATTAATCTGACATTTATATTAATTGATAATGTTGAAAGCAACCACAGGATTTGGTGACATGCACACCAACTATTGGAATGTGATAAAGTGATAGATTACTTGCCACATAAGCTCAGAAATGGGTAAAAACGGAACTGATCCAACATTTTATTCATCCAGTTTACCTCAAACCGCAGTTTAATTTTGTTTAGTCATTTTTCAGTAATCATGGATTAAGTTCGATTTCAAATGTACCCGGCAGCATAACACAAACTGTATGTTTGCAAGAGAATGGTGAAAGCATGGTTTATCAATCAAGATTTGCAGGCATAGGTAGTTTAATATTTCATGGCACTTCATGATACATGAAACATTAACTTGCAATATTTTCTTCAGATGATGCAAACTGATATTACCCCTCCAATAATTTTGGTTTGTATGTCCCATTTGCAAAATGTATAGATTTCCTTTGAGGGGTATGCACCACACAGTTTTGGATCATCATTGATCGGTGGTGTGATTTGCCTGGCATGCCCCCCTATCACTCTTCACCTTGCACTCTCCCCCTTTTTGCATGGTTAGAAATGCATGTGCAAATATTAAAATATAGATGGTCCTAGGCCACAGAGAGGATATCTCATGGGTTTGAGTTTTCCGTGATTCAAGTCTATATGAAAGTGGAGATGTTTGTCTGGACGTTATGGCTGATGAATGACTTAATGCACAAATTTAATTAGCCTATATTTCATTTGGGAAAAGGGCTAATTAAACAGTGAGGGATGTTGGTGGGGTAAGAATCCACATTTATTCAGACATGATCGATGGAATAAGGCTAGATTTTACCTTACAGTTGCACTGTGATGTACGTTAATGGATTATCTGTGTTCTGTGGGACATGCAGTCCACCTCGTTTACTTGCCGGGTGGATCGCCTCAGGCATTGCAATATAATAGTTTTTATTCACATGAACCGTACAAGTGCAAAGCAGCTTACAACCACTCAGCATCTCGTCAACAGATATGTTAAACATGGTTGAATCTCTTTTGCAGAATTATGATCTCGGTTGTGATCCAAATATATGGAAGGTGGGAAAAACATCATTCATATTTAACAATTTGCACACACTACCACACATCTAGCCTCTATTTCAATCTTTGATCACAATAGGATGTGATAGTCTCCCATGGTTGAAGATTACACACTAAAATAAAGCTGTATTCTCCTACTTAAAGCACAGTCATGAATCTATCTCAACCAAGATATATTTTGTTTTCAAGAGAGAGTCAGATTTAGCTCTTAGGGCTAAAGGAATTAAGGGATATAGGGAAAAAACAGGAAAGGGGTTTGATTTTGGATGATTAGCCATGATCATATTGAATGGCGATACTGTCTCAAAGGGACGAATGGCCTACTCCTGCACCTATTTTCTATGAATCTATGTTTCTATTTAACCACATATTCCATTATTATTGAGTATTTAATGCAGTAAAATAATTCAGAGGGATAAAATCAAAATAAATCCTTTGTCTCCAGTTACTCCAGTACTTTGTGTCTAACTTGGAATCATTGTCAGCACGGATGTTGTAGGTCAAAGGGCCAGTTGCTGTGCTGTACTGTTCCATGTTATATTTTATGTTACAAGGTTGGGAAAGCCCTGTGTCAGTTGCTATGGTGCTCTTTGTAGAAAGGCATAGTGCATATCGATGTGTTAGTACTGGAAGAAGTGAACATTGACATTGATGGTTTGGGTGCAAATTAAAGGGCCACATTGTCCCAAGTTGTTCCAGATCTGTGTTGTTGACTCTGCTCTCTACCAGACAAGGGTATTCATAGGAAAGACACAAAATGCTGGTGTAACTCAGTGACTCAGGCAGCATTCATGAGAACATGGATAGATGATCTTGTGTTTGTAACCTCTGAACTTGGAGTTTGGAGTTTGAGACTTAAGTTGCCAACCAATGTCTGCCTCTAATCTGGTCTTGTAACTATACCATTGGTGTGGCGGCAAGCCTGCAGTTTGGCAGGAAATGAGATGATGACAATGCCAACGAGTGTAAGGTAATTGAGGGACTCTTTCTTATTGAAAGTGGATATTTCTTGACACGTATGTTGGCTGAATGTTACTTACAGTTCAGTCAATGTACATGGATTAATAGGTTGTGTTTCTGCAGGTCACGTACTTTGAAAGCAAACAGGAATGTGGGCCTCCAACGGTGTACGCATGATTTTTCAGATTACGTTGCAAGTGACACCCCACCGGTGGCAGGCCTTTTAGAGAATCTCCCTGCATTATCTAGGTTCATACTTGAAGAATGGGAATGTTGATCTGCACCACTGTTGTAACACAGTAGGGAACAGCAGCTGCAGAGAGGAACAAAGATAACCACGCTGCCTCTTGCATTCGCAGAGCAGCACCAGCCTTGCAAAAAGCCCACAGATGGGTTGCAAGCCAATGGATAAGGAATGTGCTGATCTGCAATGCTACTTTCTTAACTTAAATGAGATGAAGCCCTCCTTGGTAGTCAGAGCAGAGAATATTTCAAATAGTATTAAACGGTGAGGAAAAGAAAAATCAATTTAATGAAGCAGGGCAAGTATGGAATGTAAAGTTACAGCGTATTCATGAAAAAGTCAATTGGGAATAGAGTTAGCCTGAGGGCCCGGGTCCACTAATTAAACGTCTGTCTCTTTATGTTATCAGAAGGTGCCTGCATGAAATTAATAGCAGTGCTACACAGCATGTCCCTTATCGCCTCTCTGGTGGCCTCAACAAAACAAGGCTTCCAAAAACTGCAAACCCATAATAAGTAATCACATACAAAATCATATTTATTTGTAAATTAATCTCAGATAAACTTTATAAACATTTCCCAGTACTGGCACAAAGTTACAATTCAGAATTTGCAGCATTAAATAATGTCGAGATTACAGACGCACAAAATTAGAATGATGAAAACTATAAGGCAGCGACAAATCTGAAATCAATAAGATAATGAAAACGTGAGCTGGAGAAGTCATTTAAACTGAGATTAGAACCAGTCTTTATTAATTTCTTCCTTTATAAACCACGGAGAAGCAATTATGTACACCATGCACTGTATTTTTAATGTGTGCAGAGGTGCTATTGTATTTGCCCCGTCTCAGATTTTCTTTCTTTTAAATCACTTAAATCCAAATCATTCTTTGTAAACTGCAGATAATGAAAGCATGCCGTGCATGTCTGTTTTTTTTTTAAAAGAGATAGTTTAATACAAATTTATATTAAAAAATAAAAGTCACTTTGTATAAACTCCCTTGGGTAAAGTATTATGGAGATGTGAGAAATGTAATGGCTGATTTTGAAAACATTTAATTTTTTCCTCTCTCCCTCTGATAAACAAAGTCAGATCATTCTGCTTTCTGGCTTTGGAAATCTGACCAATTACCAGTCACAGAAATTGTTTCACAAAAGACTCCCTGGAGTACTCCGTGAAGAACTTAGAAATTAAATTAATTCTTTTTTATGCTATCAAGTTGCCAACATACTGTAGCTTACTTAGCACTGAAAATGCTTTCATTCTCATACGGCAGAGAATGGCATTAGCATTACCCGAGGAGGGATGGCTGCTTTCGTGTTAAGCAGCAATTAAGTTTACAGAAACGCTCAATTGTAAATTGAAAATTATTTTTTTTTAATATAAATTTTGGTGGGCTTTCATACTAATTGCTTTCCTATCACAATGTCCACAATTATCAAAGAGGAGCCAAGGCTTAGAAGAAGTCCAATCAATCAGTAAATTTCCCAGACAAATGTTATTCCAACATTGAATTGAGGCCCAAATTGTCTTATTGCCAGTAGTTTTAGAAAATATGATATGAACTAGAAATATCTTCTAAAATGATCTTTTATCTCTTTACTTAAAATGTCCTTGTGGTGCTGTATATTCTGAGTGACTTTGCATCTAATTACAATGATTCTTCCGAACTCCCCGTTGGATTGCAACCTTGTCATGGTTGGGAAGCTTGTGTGTCTCAGTGACCCCTAGAGCTATGCCAGTGGGAGATTTGTCTCCTGTTAGGGTCTCCCATGCTGGACAGGTCGAAGGGTAGAGGCGAGGCGAAGAGCGATCCACTGGTCCTCCAGGTTGGAGGTTGAGCACAGGGTAAACAACCCCGTCTCGTAAAACAACTATGTTACGGAAACAGCAACTGAAGGAATCAACAGGAGTGGAGGACCTTTGTTGCTGCCCAACATGCCAGGAGGCATAATAGGCACTAAGTAAGTAAGTAAGTAAGTTCACTTCCGAAACAGGAAAGTGAACTGTGTGGCTTCCGACAGGGAGTACCTGAGTCAAGGATTGGCAGTGGCAATGCTACCATTGATCTCAGATATTAAACACATTAAAATATTGCAAGCACCTTTTTATCCAATTTGCCAACTGATCCGTGTGAAGATGAACGATATAGTGTGTATGCTCCAAGTGACATACCAGGCAATGACGTGAGTAGTGATTAGTACAATGAGGAGGTTACAGATCATGCCTGTGGCTCCCCATCAATTTATTTATATAAGCTAATTACTACATGAATATTTCAAGAGAAACTGTTTTTCATTGCAATACTGACCCAATTATAATCACAGATATTGTTAAACGGAGCAGAAAGTGCGAATGCAGGGCACAGTTTAAATTGGCTTTGACTGCAGGCAAGATGGTGATAGGTGAGAACATCACGTCCAAGGTCAACAATGATTAATATTTCAAACGGTCTGCAGATTGGCCAATAGTTGCATTTACAGATGGACAATGCTGCATTCACAGGGACTGAGTCCTAATTGAGAGCCCTTAATCTATTGCTTACACCTCACTGATCCTGAGCAGATGGTGGCGAGCTAATGTTTTGAATCAGCTGCACATTTTTGATGTAACAGAGTGACCTGTTGGGTCAACTAGAGGACAGAGGGCAGAACAGGAGGAACCCATGGTACAGTGGGTCTGGTCTTACACTGTGAGCAGGCTGGGCAAGGATCGCATAACAGAACCTGATGGGCTTCCTTACGATAATCATTGGTTTCATGGTCACTATTACCAATGTTAGCTTTTTTTTCTACTTAATTAAATAACTGCGTTTATATTCCCCACCTGCTACAGTGAGGTGGAAATGTTGGGCTTTAAAGAAGGATGAGCTAAGTGGGTAGATTCTCCCTCAGATTGCAAAGGCCCAAGGGGCTGGGAGTTGGGAGATGTGTGTGATATCGGCAAGGAGCAAGAGGAGGGTTGTGGGGCAATCACTAACATGAAACGTTAAAGTACCCTAGCTAGAAGGAAAGGTGACCATCCCGGAAAAGCCTTTTCAACATTGTAGTCTCGGACTTGTGCCCATGGCATGATCTCACATACATTATGTTAATTCTGTGTGATTTAATATCACTGCACGTGTTCAATGGCTTTTCAATGTGTGTGCCATACATGTGGAGGGAACAGTTAAAAACTCCAGAAGTACAAAGGGAGCTTGATTGCATTTGACCACTGGAGTTTTTAAAGTGAATGGACAATTGCTATGGCCAAAAAATATTCTCCTTTCTCATTGGCAATAATCTTCAATCCATCTCCTCTGGTTATGACCTATAGAAAGATTCTCTGCCTAAATGTATCCATCTTCGAAGCCTCAATCAAATTTTCCCTCAACCTTCACATTAAATTTTTTTTTATTTAGACTATATTTATGGAATGGTTGTCAAGCTCCATTTGGACTTTTGCCCTGACTGTTCTTTCTCCAAAAGTATGTGCAGAGACATCATAGAGTCATAGAGTGATACAGCATGGAAACGGGCCCTTCGGCCCAACTTGCCCGCATGGGCCAACATGTCCCAGCTACACTTGTCCCACCTGCCAGCATTTGGCCTGTATTACACCAAACCTGTTCTATCCATGTACTTGTCTAATATTTTCTTAAATGTTGGGATAGTCCCTGCCTCAACTACCACCCCTGGCAACTTGTTCCATACACTCGCCACCCTTTCTGTGAAAAGGTACTCCTCAGATTCCTATGTCCTCTTGTCCTCGATTTGCCTACACTGGGCAAGAGACTGTGCATCTACCCGATCTATTCCTCTCATGATTTTATACACCTCTATAAGACCTGTTTTAGTATTACATTTTACCAAAGGAATTGTGCAGTCTTATTGGCTGTTATCAAATGATTGCCTACAAGTTACAACATGAAAACCAAACTTGCATTTCCATAACATGATGACACCGCTGCCATCAGGTAGAAGGTACAGGAGCCTGAAATCTGGTACATCCAGGTTCAGGAACAGCTTCTTCCCCACAGCCATCAGGCTATTAAACTCGCCATCAAACAAACTCTGAACTATAACAGCCTATTGCACTTTATCTTTTATTTATGTGTGTATATATATATGGTCTATGCTAAATGGACACACTGAACTGTTCTGTATTTATGCTTACAATACTCTGTTGTGCTGCAGCAAGCAATAATTTCATTACCCTATCTGGGACACATGACAATAAACTCTCTTGACTTGACCTGCAGTGACCTGACAAAACATCAGCTTCAACAATGCACACTGGTGCCTGCTGTTGATAATCAATTCCCAATTACCCCTGGTCATCCATTGCAGCTTTGGATAACTTGAGACACTGGCTAACATGACATACCATGCAAAAGGACACGCTAGTGCTAGAGTAACTCATCAGGTCAACTCTAGAGAATGTGGATAAGTGACGTTTTGGGTCAAGATCCTTCTTCAGACATACCATGCATTCCATCTGTCCCAAGAGTTCAGAAAACTAGTCCTGAAACAAGGTCAGTCATGACTCTGAGAATAAATGACAGAATTGCTTGTCGTATGGACCCTTCCACGTAATGGAATCACATCCTCTGTCAATCTGCATCACTAATGAATTGCCATCAATCACGACAGTCACCTTGAAGCTTGATGTCCCCAATAATAAGTGTTTGTACAAACAAATTCTGTGTCACATGTCACATCTGTAATATTATGCAGACTCTCCATTTCTGCTTCTTCAGAGAAACTAACTCCTTGATGAAGCACTGCATACCCTGACCATGTGAATTTTTAACATTTAATTTATTTTTGGTATCAGGGAATCAGTGACAAGGCCAGCAGTTAATGCCCATACCATGAATGCGTAGCGGTGAGCTCTACTTAGAACCACTGTAATTCTATGGTTGGGTGGAAACACCAGGATTTTAGATTATTGATTAGATTATTTCAAAGTCACTGTGTTGGAAAGCATGACAAGGAACCTGAAGGCTGGTGGTGTTCCAAAGACCTGCTGCGCATAACATCCTTGGTAGTAGAAGGGTTTAGGAGTGCTATCAAAGTTGCCTATAGTGCCTCGCTGTACACCTTGCAGCAACTTTACAATGATGGTAGAAATAATATTTAGTGCTTTGGAAAGGTGCTGATTGTGGCGGCTCTTTTATCTTGGATGGTATAGAATTTCATGAGAGTTATTGGTGCTACATTTACTCAGGCAAGTGAAGAATGTTTTAAAACACCTGACTCATGCCTTGCAGATGGAGGAAAAACTCCTGAGACATGAGGAGGTGAGGCAATCAGCACCTGATATCCAGCCTACGACCTACCTTTGTAGTGACAGTTTCTGCAATACAATACAATACAGTACAATAGGAAGATTAAATGAGAACTTACCAGTTTGAAGTTTGATCTTTATTTTATGAGGTGTTACGATGAGGAATTACGTGAAGAAGCTCGCCAGCCCGCATGCACGTCAGCCTTCAAAGCAGCGGTGTGAAATCACAGATACAGTTGCTGAACTAATTATAGGAAGATTCGAGAAACTAGAACTACCACATGACCTTTATGAGAGGGTTGGGAGCGGAGGGCACGCAATCCCTCATCGTAACTCATAAAATAAAGATCAAACTTCAAACTGGTAAGTTCTCATTTAATCTTCCTATTTTACTTCGGAGTCACGTGAGTCACGTGTCCATGCCACACACTGCATTAGTTGACCAGAATTGATTGAAAGATAATGCATTCAGACATGACATAGATTTAAAACATGCTGATACAAATGATAATAATAATAATAGCAATCCCTACATCCGGGAAAGGAACTTATTAAACAGAACTTAAAATTGAGTTGGAAAACTAAGCCGGCCTGCCAATCGGTTTATTATAAAAGGTTTGGAAAGCCTGCTCATTCGACCATACTGCTGTCGCTAGGATGCGGTCCAGCGGAACCCCCATGAACCTCGCTGCTGATGTTGTTGCAGCCCTGATGGAGTGAGATTTTAAAATATCAGAGTTCACTCCTGCACAAGCCAATACATGTCTTAACCATCTGGAGATGGTCTGCACTGAAACCCTCTTGTGTGGTTCTGTGTGGCTAATGAACATTGCCAGCTCAGTCCTCTAAGGTTCTTTGTAGCCTTAAAATATTGATGAATATGTGTGACAACACACAATCTATGGTCCATAGGATATGTCAGAATTCCAGCTTTAGACCTAACACCCCCGGTCTGCTATGTTTAATTAGCTCATTACATAGAGCGTTATTTTGTTGTTAAATATAACCATTCTGTCCAGCCGTAGCTTATGCAATGACTGGACATGTTGCGCTGAAACTAGCGCCAATGGCATAACTACCTTATACATGAGCCAGGCCAACGATAAGGATGTAGCTGGAGCCCACTGGCCAAGTAGTGTTAATACAATGTTAACATCCCATACTTCCATGTACCTGGGCCTGGGAGGGTTTGTATTAAAGATACCCTCCATGAATCTGGATTTCAGAGGGTGAGACCCGACAGAGTGGTGTCCCGAGCCCAGCAGCAAATATGCTGACAAGGCACTTTTGGCACAGTCAATGACACTATAACTTAATCTTTGTCAAAGAATAATTTTGAAAGAAACTCCAAAACGTATTATACGTTATTTTAGAATTTAAACAAAACACTTCCCATCTCCTGATGTAGGAAATGTACTGCTTCTTGGTGCTATCTCTGCAACTGCAGTGATCACTTCCATGGTTCGGTCTGACAACACGAGCCTCAGGACAGGTGTTTTTAGAGACTGCAAATCAATACATTGATTGTATTTTGCAGAGGGTGGGCTTCCCGAGTCACAGGATGAACCAGCAAATTTCTGTGTTTTTGAAATAACCATATAAGGTTCTATTATCATTCCCAACATCAGCGGGAACCATGGCTGCGTAGGCCAGTCAGACACCATCAAAATGCCTGAAGCGGAATCTTGCTGGATTTTTTGCAAGACCCTACTGATGAGGCAAATTGGAGGAAAGGCATAAAAGCACATTCCTCCCCAGTGTAGCGAGAATGCATCCATCGCCACTGCCTCTCCGGTGTTCCATACCGAGCACCAATGTCGTTAAATACTTTATGATCCGACATCCATTTTGTGTTGCCATTGAGTTTGCATGACCTGGTGTCCGCCACCATGTTAAACCTACCCGGCAAGTAGGTAGCTGAAATCCAAATGCTTTCCACCATACACCAGTGCCAAATAAGGTTAGCTAAATTATCACAGGATACCGACTTGATTCCACCCAGGTGATTAATATATGCCACCGCTGTAGTGTTGTCAATCTGTAGTTAAAATATGCAGAGTATGCATATTCCCACAATAAGATTTTAACTCATAAAAAGCCCCAGCTTCTCCAGGTAGTTGATACCATGTAACTGAAGAATTTGATAACTCATGCACATCCCATCTGCCACCGCAACTAAGGATGGTATAAGTAGCTCCTCATTCTTGAGCACTAGCATCAGTTTGTAATATAACTGGAGTTTTACTGACCAAACTGTTACTGGCGAAATACCGAATATTGGTCGTCCACCATTGTAATTCTGCTATAGCTTCAGCTGATAATAGCATAGGTCTGTTAAAATGACCTAAATGGTATTTGAGTGCTAGCTCCTTTGCATGTTGTAAATTCTGATAATGCAAAGGACCAAATTTTGCAGCTGGAAAAACAGCCACTAATTTGCCAATTACATTAGTCACCTGTCGAATAGATGGCTGTTTCATAACAACAAGGTTACAGGCTTCTATTGATTCTAATCTCTTGCCCCAGGGCAGAGTCATAGACATATTAATCAAGTTAATGGTAAACCCCAAATAATTAATAACTCTAGTTGGTATCAATTTGGATTTAACTGGATGGATGAGAAACCCTAACTTCTTAAACATGTTTTGTGGCTGAAAACAGCTAATTTAGCCAGTTTCAGCATTTTTCCTATGATAAGAAATCATGCAACTATGTCATAACAATGTGTTTGAGCTCTAAGCAGCCCAAGCATCAGCTTTAATAATTTGGTAAATAACCTGGGCTGAAGTTGACCCATTAGGCAACGCTTTAGACTGCCACAGTTGCCCCATCCAGTTAAATTTCAAATATCTCCGGTGATCCCTGTGAATGGGCACTGAATAGCATGCATCTTTGATATCGATGCATGCCATAAAGCATCCTTTGGAAATCAGTTATTTGGCAGTAAGGAAGTTTTCCATTTTTAAATGTCTATACGGCACATGTGAGTTAAGTGCGAGTTAAATCAAGGATGATCTGACATCCTCCATCTTTTTTTTTGGAGGCGCAGGGTGTCGGCACTGGAACGGTGAAGCTTTCCCCGCCGTGGGTGCTTTAATTAACCCGACAGCTTTTGCTTCCTCATCCAGATCTTTTACTTGTTTGGATATCAGCTTGCATATCCAAACCTTTTTGTTTGGAAAATTCAATTCGGAACCCTTGTATACTGTGCAGTATAAACTGATCTGATGTTATCCTTTTATTTTATAAACGGATCTGATGTTATCCATTGCCATTTGTGCAAAAACTAAGTGTAATCTATCACCAACTTGTAACTGGTCCACACACCCCATGTTTCAGAAAGAACCAGACCCACCTACCTCCATGGTTACCGGTGGTCTTATGGTAAGCCCAAAGGCCCCTGATGTGGGTTCTATTTCTGTCCTCGAGATTTGGAGGGTAGGACTGCTGGGGTGCGTGGATTGCACATTTTCCCTGAGGGCCGGCTTGGGCCTTGGCCTAAAAGATCTCTGCCCAGAGAATCAGCTTTCGAGCTGCCACCAGCTTCAGTGAACCGCTTACTGCCGATGGAGGCGTAGGGGTGTTGTCGCCGAAACTGTGAAGCTTTGCTCGTCGTTGGTACCTTGATTAGTCCGACAGCTTTTGCTTCCTCATCCAGGTCTTACCTGTTTGGGTAAGTCTTCCCGAAGAGAAGATTCGGCGGCTGGACATTGCTGGTATTACATAAACCTACAAATTTGGGATTTAAGGCAGGTCTGATGGCATTCTTCAGAAAGCAGTTCATTTCAAAGTGTGCATTGCACATCAACGCCAGGGCATCCTGCTGGATGTCCGATAAGGGCCTGCCACCCACAGATCTGGCAAATGCCGTGATGCCTAAGGCCAGTAATTTTAAACATTTGTTGGAGTTTCATTTCCTGGGTTTTTATGCCCCCTCCAATGTCTCCCCAGATAGCGTTATTCACTGCCGGCACTTTCAGGAATGCACAATTTACATGTGTATGGTATTCTGCAGCCGTCACCTGTTCCTGTAATGATGTGACGTGAGGTAGTTGATGCTGGAAGCCAACTCTGCCTGCAGCAGCTCCTTTGTTTGCGAGGGTATCGCAAACCTTGATGCCATAATAGACAATTCTTGCACCTCGTGCATGTATTCCAGTATGTTCCACAGACATACTTCCGAATTCGGAGTCAGTCATACACTGTTTCCCCTCCAAAAATGCAGGGTTTGAAACTTACCGCTGGAGGAGCGACGCACCTCCCAGCCATTCGTGCGCAATGTGTTAGACGTATTGACGCGCTGGCGGGCTTCTTCACGTAGTCACTCACGTGACTCCAAAGTAAAATATACCACGATACTGCTTTGTTGTCATCTGCAAGATACAGTGAAATTATTTTTGTATCACTAGGTTTGTCGCTATTTCTAAAGTCGCGTCAATGTGCTAGGTCTAATGGAGCGGCACCCGATTCAAGTGAGCCCCGAGATAATTCAGCGTATCGATGTTTCTTTTCTCTTCTCACTCAGCCATCTTCGTGCCCTGGGAGTAGCTGGTGAGGGTATGGGAGGTACGACACCGGTTCACTTTCAATACAATGGTGACCGTGAACATTTTGGTGGTGGGGGACATTAAAGACGTTGAATAGGCAGAAAGTTGATTCTCTTTTGTTGGAGATGGTCGCTGACTGCTGCTTCTATGGCACACCATTACTTGACATATAACAACCCATCCCCTGGCTCTTGTCGGGGTCTTGCTACATACACAATGGGCTGTTTCGTTGAACCAGGTCCAGTTCCATTTGCAAATTGTGTTGAAAGAACTTGGGTGATGATGAATCAGGTTAAGAATGGTTGAAATGGGACACTACCCAGAGGAATGCCTGCAGTTATGTGCCTGGGATGGGATAATTAATCTCTGACAACTACAACTATATTCTTTTGTCCAAGGTATAGCTGATGGAATGTTTTCCATTGATGCCCATTAACTTCAGCTTTGCCAGGATACCTGAATGCCGCACTCAGTCAAATGCTGCCCTGGTGACAAAAGCAGTCATTTTCACCTCACCATCTTTGATTGGGAGCAGCATGGTTTTTCCAAACCGTTTTGGAGGGGTCCCGACCCAAAGCATTACCTGTCCACATTTTCTAGAAATGCTGCCTGACTCGCTGAGTTACTCCAGCACTTTGTGCCAGTGAACAAATGTTTTTATGCAGAATTTTAAGTTGTTTAACTACAGCCGTGAGCTCCTTGAAATACAACATTTATTTCCATTGGGTGTGTTTCCTGCTTGATGCAGGCATCAGCTAATTAATCTCCTGGCTTTTACTGAAATAAAATTAATTTCTGGTTTTAAACTGGTTGCTGAAAAATATCCATAAATTGACAAAGCCAGCTTATGAGCTCCATTTTATTTCTGCTTTTAAACTCTTCACCCCTCATTTCTTCTCCCAGTTCATCACAAAGGTAAAAAGATAACATCACATTACAAAAGAATAAATCATTCCATTATATTCTGCTCTGAAACATGTGCATTTCCCTCTGGCCTTGCCATGGCCCAGTTATGCTCCTCGTTGCCTTTTGTGTACCATAGGTTTTACCACTGCATAATAATCAAAGAAACAGTATAATGACGTGGTTAAAAGAACAATGGTTTATCATGTAGAAATACCTACTCTCAGTCTCATGGGAAAGGTACAAATCAGACTGCAAACATATATTTTAAATCAAAAAGTGAGTCAATTCCTCTACTACACAATTCTATGTAGAGAAACTTTCTTCATAGCCTGAGAAAACTCCTGACAGGAATTGTTAGAGATATTGTTCAGACAATGCATCAATAAGCTCCTTATCAAGGAGAAACCTTTATGAATGTGAGTGTGAAGTCAGCTCTACCAAACTTTTGTTTCTTTGAACCATTGAGATGCCCTACAATATTTACCTTCTCTGGTAAAGTACAGCATAGCATTTGAGGCAGCACAGTGGTAGAGTTAAAAACATAGAAACATAGAAAATAGGTACAGGAATAGACCATTCTGCCCTCCGAGCCATATCTATTCAATATGATCATGGCTGATCATCCAAAATCAGTACCCCTTTCCTGCTTTCTCCCCATATTCCTTGATTCTGTTAGCCCTAAGAGCTACTGTATATCTAACTCTCTCTTGAATTCATACATGGTGCCTTACAGCACCAGAGACCCAGATTCGATCCTGACCACGGTTGCTGTCTGTACAGAATTTGTGCGTGCTCCCTGTGACCACATGGGTTTTCTCTGGGTGCTGTGGTTTCCTCCCACATTCCAGAGATATGCAGGTTTGTAGGTTAATTTGCTTCTTTAAATTGTCCCAAGTGTGCAGGATTGAACTACTGTACCGGGATCGCTGGTCAGCACAGACTTGGTGGGCCAAAGGATATGTTTCCACGCTGTATCTCCAAACTAAACTAAACAAAAACTAAACAAATGGCATTGCAGAAAATCTAAACTAATTTCTTTAAGATTAAAAATTAAGATCTCATCTGTCATGCAATGTGGGGATAAACAGCTCACAACTTGATAAAGACATTTCAACCCGGGAGGGGGGGGGGGAGGGGGGAGGTTGATTTTCCACATCAGGTAGGTCCAGAGAAATCACTGCAGTACATAACTGAGACTGATAGCTGCCTGCCACTCAAAGCATTTCTCACAAAAGTTACCTTGTTTTTATCAGTAGAAGTTGTTGTATTTTGTGTTCTAAGTCCTGTTCCATTCTGCTTTTTGAATAAATGGACTGCTTTTGATGAACATTTGATTGTTTGCTGTGAGCCCATGTATATGCCCCACTCTGCCTGCAACTCATTGGTTGATGCACATATGTTATCTATGGCCATTTACCTTAAAACGTGACTGGGAATCTTGGCCAGTATTTGCTCCTCAATAAACACGACTAAATAAAATGTTTTGCTGCTCATTGTGATTTTGATGTGCACAAATAATGTTTCCAACGGGAGCCTCACTTCAAGAAGTGCAGCTCTTCCAGGAAATATGACTCCGAAGCATTTTCAAAATCACAGGGATAAGAAAGTCACTATACTATTGCATAGGTAGACAAAAATGCTGGAGAAACTCAGCGGGTGAGGCAGCATCTATGGAGCGAAGGAAATAGGCAACGTTTCGGGCCGATGGGTCTGAAGAATGGTTTCGGCCCGAAACGTTGCTTATTTCCTTCGCTCCATAGATGCTGCCTCACCCGCTGAGTTTCTCCAGCATTTTCGTCTAGCTTCGATTTTCCAGCATCTGCAGTTCCTTCTTAAACATACTACTGCACATATTCCTTTCCCATATCTCACCTGGAGAACTTAATAATTTAGCTGTTATTCCAAAATTAATGAACAGGTTTCATTGGAGAAAAGTTGAATGCTGTAAGTGCATGGTGGATAAAACAAGTTGAAAACATGCCAAACTTTTACACTTAAAAATGATAAATAATTAAAAGAATCATAATATTCAAACACATGATAAACAAAGCGTGCTGTGATATTGTTCCAGAGGACGAGTGTAGATTACACATCATCCAATGCTGATGTTATATTGTTGCATAAAGTTTGCTAAAGACATTATTATTTATTATTAAGATATAATTGTTCCTTACATATCTCAATTTTTGGTGGTCATGGCCAATCTTGTGTCCTTCTTACTCGTTTAGAAAATATTTGACTTACTTTACATTTCTACTTAGACACAGATTACTGCTCATCTATGAATGCAAACAGTATTTCAGTATAACAGAAATGTCTTAAAATAACTATGAAGAATTTGAATGTTGCTAACATCTTCCCTGCCAACTCTCCTCTTGCTTTTCATTAAAATTGCATACACGTACTTCATTTTACCTTTAAGTTTATTTGTTGCCATCATGAAGTGGCAGCCAGCTCCTTCAGCCTCTGTCAGTGTGCCTCAGTTATTTCTGCATTAGTTTGTTACCTTTACTTCTTTCATTTTATTTGATCTGTTCTCTTTACCTCTTCACTATGATTTATTCTTTACACCCAGAGCTTTGTTGGTGCTGCAGTTTCCATAGGAATAGCAGATTATTTTTGTTTTTCTTTCAAAATTTGAATCAAAGAACAGATATGTTAAAACTGAGGTGCTTGTGGCAGCAAAGTGATCCATTAAATAACATTACTGTTTTGATCACAAACATTTGGTAGCATCCAAATTTCCCACTGTGCAATGTGTGCCACGTTTTATATAGTTATAATTAAAAGTAATAAAATCCTTTGAAACAATTCATGCAATGGGTTATAAAGAAACGTATTGTCACATGCCCCCATATCATCTTACTCACAGAGATGTGTCAGGGCATGTATGTTTCTGTTTGAGTGAAGGACAAGGCAGTTGGGTGTAAGGAAGCTTGGATGATGAGAGAAATTACGGCTCTGGTGAGGAAAAAGGAGGCATAGGACAGATATAGGAAGCTGGGATCAAGAGTATCCTTGGAGGAGTTTTGGGAGCTGAGGAGCTTACTGAAGAAGTAAATCGGGAGGGCAAAAAGGGGACATGAGATGGTTCTGGCAGATAATATTAAGTAAACACCAAAGAGATTTAATGTACATTAAGGATAGAGAGTAAATGGATTGAGAATAGGGCTCCTCAGAAACCAAAGCATTCATCACAGTGTGGATCTGCAGGGGATGGGCAAGGTCCTCAATGAGTTTTTTTTTTGTTGTTGCTGTTTTTACTGTGGAGAAAGACATGTGGAATGGGGAAGTTGTGACAGGAAAGGGAAATGTCTTGAGGACAGTCCATGTTACAGTCGAAAGGGTGCTGAATGTCCTAAGGCGTATGACAGCAGAGTAATCTCCCAGACCTGATCAGATATATCCAAGAAGGAATAACAAGCCCACAGGCTGAAATTTATGAATCATCAATGGACACGGTGATTTAAGATGAGCTGCAAGAAAAAGCCTAGGAATAATAGACTAGTGAGTAATATCTGAGGTAGGCAAGTTACTAGAGTGTATTCTGAGGGATAAGACATGTATGCATTTGGATAGATGGGCTGATTAGGGATAGTTAGCATAGTTTTGTACATGGGAGATCATGGCTTATAAATCTGATTGAGTTTTATGAAGAAGCCACCAATAAGGGTGATGAGTGCAAAGCTGTGGATGTTGTTAATGTGGACTTCAGCCAGGCATTTGGTAAAGTTCCATATAGTCAGCTGCTCTGGAAGGTTAGATTGAAAGGGATCCAGGGAGAGCAACTTGAATAGATAGAGAATTATCTTCATGGAAAGAAGCAGGTGATGGTGGAAGGTTGTTTTTTTGAGCCGGATCCTGTGATTAGAAACGGACCTCAGGGATTGGTGCTGAGCCCTTTGCTGTTTGTGGTTAATGTCAACAACTTGAATGAGAATGTCGAATGCATGATTAGTAAAGTTGCAGATGACACTAAAGTGGGTGGCACCATAGACAGCGAAGATGGTTGTCAAAATTACAGCATGATCTTGATCCGTTGGAACATTGTGAAGAGTGTCAGGGGGTTGGCTGGTAGGACAAGAAACCATGGAAAAACAACTTCAGAATTCATGAACCAATATTTCCTCACAGCACCAAACATTAACTGGTGTAATAGCTACCTCCCATTACACAGACCATGTGCTGCACAATGTGAACAAGATGTTTAATCTGTATTTTGTGTGTGGATTGATAACAGAATTAATCTCTTTCATGAACAGTTTATAAAAAGGCCAATATTTGAAATTGAACTATGATTGCACTATTAATTCAGAAATTTGAGATCCCCCTATAAATTACATTGGCACGAACCCTCACCCCATTCTAGCTTGGATAATTGTTGCTTGTACAAAGCTGATAAAAAAAATACAGCAGCGCACACTGTTATATTTCTAGCCTTCAGGAATGTAAAATGGAACTGACTTCCATCTGCAAAATCTATGGTAGACTTTGTGCAGGATTACACAGCTAAATTCAAGTAATCGTTTACAAGCTCGTTGTGTCCTAGTTTATGCTTTTGTCCTTTCAATTTAAATGAAATGTCAAAGGGGCCCTGCCACCTTCCTCACTTTGTTTAATTGTTGTGTTAAATGAGGGGAAAAAAAACAGGTTAAAAATAACACAGAATGCAAGTAGTACTAAATTATTTCATAATGCATTTTTTAATAGTTTAATAAGGTTGAATGGCATTTACTATAATACCTATGTGAAAGAATGAAACTGCTTTTATGATTTATTGAGAGAGTCACATCATTCTTCATCTTTGTTTAATTGCATTTTTAATAGCTTCAGCTTCATTGTGGATGGTGTGGCATTCAATCAATCATAATGGAAGCTCCTGACAGGAGTGAAAATCCACTGCACAAATCGTTTTACCTTCCTGTTTAGAGGCTAAATCTTATTAGGTTTCTGGTCTTTGTGCAATAGTTTACAATGCTGCATAACATACTGTTCAATTTGCTGACTCTCATCATGTAATACATCGAGAAATCCATCGAGCTTTGATTTGGTCCCACTGGCCGTGTCCATACTCATGGTTTGGCCACTCCCCTCAGTCAGTACATTCTACAGATTATGAAATCAACTAATGTTTGTTTTCGTAAAGTCTTTCAAAGATTTAACTATGGCGGCACAGTGGCACAGCGGGAGAGTTGCTGCCATACAGAGCCAGAGACTCGGGTTTGATTCTGACTACGGGTGCTTGTCTGTACGTTCTTTGTTGTTTGTACAAAGTTTGTGCATGAGTTTGTACATTCTCCCATGACCTGCGTGGGTTTTCTCAGAGATCTTCAGTTTCCTCCCACATTCCAAAGACGTACAAGTTTGTAGGGCAATTGGCTTGGTATAAATGTAAACAAATTGTTCCGAGTGTGTGAAGGGTAGTGTTAATGTGCGGGGATCGCTGGTCGGTGCGGACTCGGTGGGCCGAAGGGCCTGTTTCCATGCTGTATCGCTAAACTAAACTAAAGTCCGTATCTTATGCAGATTTCAACTTTTTCACTCCCTGTTCTTGGGAAGAATATGGCAAATATCTGGGAGACCCAATACATGTCATCATATGAAGGAAGGATTATTTAAACTTCACTGTATGTTGCAAGTTTGTAAAAATAATCTTAAATAGTCAGTGATAATAAGCAGAGAGGTAAATTTAATTGTTTGAATGTGCAATTCCATAAATTATCTGCAAGCTGCCATCCCCAGCTCCACGCTAACAAAAATAAATATATATTATTTAGGGCTCACGCACTCGAAACACCCCACTCAATTTTAAACCTTAATTATCAGATGTAGATGAGAAAATATTTGATCAGCTGTCAGGGATGGATGGGGATGAAAAGTTACCATGGGAGATAGAAATGCAAAGCAGAGATTTTATCAGGGTAGTCATGATCTTATTAAAGGGCAGAGTGAATATGAGATTTAAGCATCCATATGTTTGCATTCATAATAAACAAGCTGTAGGACCTTGTGTGCTCGGCAGTAATTCTGTGCAATTTGAGAGCCGTGGTGCAGAAATTTATTTGAAACTCAGTCAGAACAATCTGGGGAAGAATTTTTTTTAAATTAGAAAGAATTAAAAAATAATAATTTAATAATCTGAAGGGATTTCAGGCAGAATACCATCTGTTATATTTAATTACTTTCAATGAGATGGTGAACTGATGAGCTTTCCAGGCAAATGTCAGACTGCACCACTCTGAGACGTTTTATTTGATTATTGAACAGTGGGAATTTTGGGGTGCAACACACAGACCCTGGGATTCGTGCATTTTGATGTCCAGATGGTGCAACCAGGAGGGGGATTGCAACAGGGCTAAAAATTATTAAGAGCGAGAAAGTTAAGACAGGGAACAGTGTGCTGAGAAAGGATGATTTGTCCACCCCAATTGATCATGACATAACACTTCTTATTAATATTCACCAAAGAATCATCAACCATTTTCATAATTTCTCCCATCTAATCATGCACAAAATGGAGGAAAAACTATTGATCAGTTTAGAACCGAGCATGCTGACTATTATTTCATTCATACTTGAAAATGTTCTTGTGTAAAGCAGCCATGAAGCAGCCATGAAGATGGGCAGTCGCATCAATTGTTTTTAAAATGTCTCATTCTCTGCAATCTTCCGATCGCTCCAACATTCAGAGACCTCTGTGTCGCTCGGATCTGGCTCCTTTCACATTCACTCATTTCCATCGCTCCACCACTGGTAGCCATGCACTCAGCTGCCTCGACTCTGAGCTCTCCAATTCCTTGTGTGCCTTAATATCACTCTCGTCAAAGGCTCTCTGGAAAATTAATTTAGTTCAGAGATACTCTAAATCGGAGCTCCTTAAAACCAGATTTTTGGATATCTGTAAGAATTTTACCTGGCAACACCACCGAGTAGCAGCTCACGACGTCAAAGGCACCCCTATAATTGCACGTTGGTTGCAGCATTTCATAGAAGCAAACAGTGCAAGTGTTTGTAACATCACATTGCAGTACTTTGTTATGTTAACACTGTACACAATATTGACTTTGGTACATCATCTTTGTAAGATTAAACTTAATGAGACGGAGTGCAATATTGAAAGCTTTCTGCTGTATCATAAGTTGCAACTCAAAATGTACAAATGCATGAAAAACAAAACATTGTAGATACTAGAAATCTAGAACATGCTGGAGATAGTCAGCAGAGAAACCATAATTGGCTACCAATCAATGGTTCAATCAAAGGTTCAATGGTGCTCTATTGTCCCTTAGTCTTGTCTGCTCTTGTCTAATGTCCTCATGTCATCAGTGTCATGACCTAATATCATCAACATCATGGCTAATCCTCCACCACTATCATTTTTGTTTTGCATTATGCTGTAGTCCAAGATACCCTTAATATTCATAAATCTCTGAATTTGTTTTGATCACACTCAATGTCCTTATGGAATAGAAAATCCCACAGATGTATCTTGCTCCAAGTAAATGATTTTGAAATATGTACGGAAAATGATAGAAACACTCAGCAGAGGAAGCAGCGAATGCGGTGAGAGAAACAGTTACATTTTCAGATCAGGGATTTTAGATTAGAAATGTGAGAGAGAGAGAAAACAAGTCAGTTTTAGGTTGTTGTGAAGGCTGGAGAGATGGGGTAGGACGGGTAGATCTGTGGGAATATCTTTGATGGGTTGAGACCATTTGAGCAAATGTGATAGTTACAATTAGAGTTAGTTTCTTTGCCTGTATAATGTGTGGCTCATTGTGACTGTGGGGTGTGACAAGAAGGTCAGACATTCAAGAAAGAAACATAAGATATTTCTCATCATCTCAGTCCTAAGTAGCCTGGCCATTATTTTGAGACTCTGTGTTGCAGGGATGCTCAACCATAGAGATATGCTCTCAGCATACCGAGCGTTCATCAGATTTTGACAAGTCGAATGAAATTGTCTCACTTTTCTAAAGTCAGGAGAATACTCAATCTCTCCTCACAGGGAAGACCTGCCGTTATTGGAGCTGACCTACTTAATCTTTCCTGCACTCTTCCATGGCAAGATGTTGAAGGGAGACCTGGTAGAGTCATATAAAATTATGAGAGTCAAAGATAGGATAGATAGAATATTTGTCCAAGGGTGGAAATATCAAAGACAAGAGGGCATAGCTTTAAGGTGAGAATTTAAAAGAGATGTGTGGGTCCAGGTTTATTTTTTACACACAGAGGGTGGTGGGTACCTGGAATGTGCTGCCAGGGATGACGGTGGCAACAGATACAATAGTTGCATTCAATAATTTTTTGGTAGGCAGATGGATATGAAGGGATGGAGGGATATGAATCACGTGCAGGCAAATGAAACCAGTGTATCGTGACATCATGTTTGCCACAGACGTTATGGGCCAAGGGGCCAATTCCTGTGCTGTGATCTGTTCTATCTTGATACACCTAACCTATCGAGGTCTTTTTGAACATCAACCTTACACAATCTCGCCACTATTTAAAATACACGTGGTTTTTTCCTGTTCACATTATACTCCATCTGGTGTGTTCTTGCCCTCTCAGCACTCCTCTATTTCCTTGAAACATTATTATTTTCTTCTCCCTATTTACAATCGCAACTAATTTTGAAACTTGGAAACATGATATTTGGAGTCCATAACCAAAATGGTTGAGATAGATTGAGAATAACTGGGGCCTAAACGCTGATGCTGAAGTGCAGACCTTGCTAACCTGGGAAGGGAGAGAGAGTTAAATTTCGGGTTAATGCTGGCTGACCTATGCATTTTCTTTGGTATTTTCAGTTTTTATTTAAAACTCATGCAAACATCTTCAATGAATGGTAAATCTAAATCACTGTGGACTCTTTCTATAAACCATATTTTGCTACCCGCCACTGTATAGTACAGACATAGGCTGCTAATGTACTGAAAGTTACTAGAAATCATCCAGGTTCTTGTTAATTCCAAGCAGCCAAATGATTTTAGACAAAAGTGCTGGAGATACTCAGCGGGTTCAGCAGCATCTATGGAGCGAAGGTAATAGGCAACGTTTTGGGCCGAAACCCTTCTTCAGACTGATGTAGGGTTGGTGGGGGGGGAGAAGAAAGGAAAAAGGAGGAGGAGGAGCCCGAGGGTTGGGGGAGAGCTGAGAAGGGGAGGAGACAGCAAGGGCTACCGGAAATTGGAGAAGTCAATGTTTATGCCGCTACGGCGCAGACTGCCCAAGCGGAATATGAGGTGCTGCTCCTCCAATTTCCGGTGGTGCTCACTCTGGCCATGGAGGAGACCCAGGACGGAGAGGTCAGATTCGGAATGGGAGGGGGAGTTGAAGTGCTGAGCCACTGGGAGATCAGGTTGGTTAATGCGAAGGTCGAGGTGTTCCACCTTGTGGAGGTGTTTGGCGAATCGATCGCCAAGCCTATGCTTGGTCTCACCGATGTAGATCAGCTGACATCTAGAGCAGCGGTTGGAGGAGATGTAGGTGAATCTCTGTCGCACCTGGAACGACTGCTTGGGTCCAATAATGGAGTCGAGGGGGGAGGTAAAGCGACAAGTGTAGCATCTCTTGCGGTTGCAAAGGAAAGTGCCCGGGAAGGGGGTGGTGTGGGAGGGAAGGGAAGAATTGACTAGGGAGTTATGGAGGGAGTGGTCTTTGCGGAAGGCAGATGGGGGGAGATGGGAAGAAGTTGAAGGCGAGTGGTGGGGTCACGTTGTAGGTGGCGAAAATGACGGAGGACTATGTGTTGTATGTGGCGGCTAGTGGGGTGAAAGATGAGGACAAGGGGGACTCTGTCCA
This sequence comes from Okamejei kenojei, assembly GCA_035221665.1. NCBI lineage: Eukaryota > Metazoa > Chordata > Chondrichthyes > Rajiformes > Rajidae > Okamejei > Okamejei kenojei. The sequence continues at coordinate 31,148,146 of CM069153.1, forward strand.
TGTTATGAGTGGGGGGATGGGGAGAGAGCAGTGTTATGGGGTATGGAAGAGACCCTGTTGAGAGCCTCATCTATAGTGGGGGAGGGGAACCCCCGTTCCCTGAAGAATTAGGACATTTCCGATGCCCTGGTGTGGAACAACTCATCCTGGGAGCAGATGCGGCATAGTCGGAGGAATTGGGAGTAGGGGATGGAGTCCTAACAGGAAGCAGGGTGGGAAGAAGAGTAGTGTAGATAATCATGGGAGTCAGTGAGTTTATAGTGGATGTCAGTCAGAAGACTATCACCTGCAATGGAGATAGTGAGGTCAAGAAATGGTAGGGAAGTGTCGGGAATGGTCCAGGAGTATTTGAGTGCCAGATGGAAATTAGTGGTGAAGCAGATGAAGTCAGTCAGTTGTGTGTGAGTGCAGGGGGTAGCACCAAAGCAATCGTCGATGTAGCGGAGGTAGAGGTCAGGGATGGGGCCCTGGTACGCCGAGAACAAGGATTGTTCGACGTACCCTACAAAGAGGCAGGCCCAGCTGGGGCCCATGCGCGTGCCCATAGCTACGCCTTGTATTTGGAGGAAATGGGAGGAGTCAAACGAGAAGTTAGGGTTAGAATTTCCTCCAAATACAAGGCGGAGGGCACGCACACGGGCCCCAGCTATGCCTGCCTATTTGTCGGGTACGTCGAACAATCCTTGTTCGAGGCGTACCAGGGTCCCATCCCCGACCTCTACCTCCGCTACATCGACAAATAGTCCTCCATCATTTTCGCCACCTCCAACGTGACCCCACCACTCGCCACATCTTCCCATCTCCCCCCCTGTCTGCTTTCCACAAAGACCGCTCCCTCCGCAACTCCCTTGTCAATTCTTCCCTTCCATCCCGCACCACCCCCTCCCTGGGCACTTTCCCTTGCAACCGCAAGAGATGCTACATTTGTCGCTTTACCTCCCCCCTTGACTCCATTATTGGACCCAAGCAGTCGTTCCAGGTGCGACAGAGGCTCACCTGCATCTCCTCCAACCTCTTCTATTGCATCCACTGCTCTAGATGTCAGCTGATCTACATCGGTGAGACCAAGCGTAGGCTCGGCGATCGTTTCGCCGAGCACCTCTGCTCGGTCCGCATTAACCAACCTGATCTCCCGGTGGCCCAGCACTTCAACTCCCCCCTCCGATTCCGAATCCAACCTCTCTGTCCTGGGCCTCCTCCATGGCCAGAGTGAGCACCACTGGAAATTGGAGGAGCAGCACCTCATATTCCGCTTGGGCAGTCTGCACCGTAGCGGCATAAACATTGACTTCTCCAATTTCCGGTAGCCCTTGCTGTCTCCTCCCCTTCTCAGCTCTCCCCCAACCCTCAGGCTCCTCCTCCTCCTTTCTCCTTTCTTCTTCCCGCCCTAACCACCCCCCCCCCCCCCCCCCACCCCAACCACCATATATCAGTCTGAAGAAGGGTTTCAGCCCGAAATGTTGCCAATTTCCTTCGCTCCATAGATGTTGCTGCACCCGCTGAGTTTCTTTTGTTGTTACATTCCATTTTCCAGCATCTGCAGTTCCTTCTTAAACAGCCAAATGATTTTGTGGTTTAAACAGTTCCCATCTTGCACTGCCCTTCAAACAAGACGGTCATTGAAACTATGCCCAGAGCTATTTGGCAAGTGTTTCAAGTAAAGGTGAAAAGGTTCTGCCTGTTAATGAACCATCTAATTATTCATTTATTTGAGCTGAATCATTCTTATGTGGTAAAGTTAAAAATCTGTTAAGTATATTAACCAAAGTTGCAGACAACATCATATCCTAAATAATAAAAGTGTAACTCTTCTGCATATTTGCAAGGTTAAATAAAATTGCTATCATAATTTTTCCACTAAAGCTTGAGGTGAACAATCATTTATTTTCTATTTTTAATGAGTCAATTTTAATCAACTTATTTAATAGTCATTTTACAACACAAGCGAACAGGAAGACAATGTCACACAGCTCGACATTGCTCTGAAATAAAACTGATCTTGGTTGATTTGATGTTTGCCTCATCACCATTTCCCTGTCTGTTCCCCGTAAACACATCCCAGAGAGTCCTAAAGTCTGTCCATCAGAACCTTGTACAAATTCAATGGTTGAGCCTCTACAAGTTTCTGATGGACAGAACTCCAAGGGTTCATAATGCTCCCCAGATAAATTATGTGTTTCTATCATTATATTCTGCCCCTAGCTTCCTGATTCCGTGCATGGAGAACATCCTCTCAGCATCCATCAGGTCAGATCCTCTCCAAATCTTACATCTTTCAATAATATAACTCCCAATACTTTCAAATGCAATGAATGTGTACTCAATTTGCTTAATATTTCTCCCAAAACAACACCTACTGTATATCCCAGAAATGACTTGAGTGAACATTCTCTGAATTGCCTCCCTGAAGAAAGAAACTTATACCAGTACTGTTCAAGCTGGAGTCACTTGGCAAATAGTTAGTTTTCCTACTTTTGTATCCATCAACTCTCCTGCAATAAAGACCAATATTCCATTTGCTTTCCTAAATGATTGCTGAACTTGTACACAAAACATAAAGTTAGCATACAGGCTCACCCACAACCTGTTTTACAGGGACATTCTGTAAAGTCTCTCTATTAAACATTCTCTATTCTTCCTAACAAGGTAGATAATTTCATATTATCTCATGCTTCAATCTTTATCTTCCATGCTATCTGTGTGGAGTTTGCATGTTCTCATTGGTGGGGTGTGTGCGTGCAGGCGAGTGTGTGTGTGCGTGTAAGAGGAGGTAGTTAATGCAAATGTGGGGAAAATGTAAAAGAAACTTAAAAAATGGGCGACACCTGGATGGCTGCTCAATGTTGGCACTGAACGGGACAAGTGGCCCAACTCCAAATATTAGGGAATAAAAGATTGGGGATCTGTGTAAGCAGCCGGAGACATGTAATTTTTCTTCCATGTTTGACGCAGGGAATTCCCATTTGCAGAGCAATATTAATATTGCACAATCCAGGCCCTAGATAACATTCCACGATTTTGGACCTACCTCCACGGACCGTATTGTCCACAGACCATCCTTTCTGAAGGTAGCTTTCACAGCACTTAAAGTTACATAATTATGATTTTTAGCAGTCATCTCCTCAATAGGGAGTCATCAACAGGCCTTCCACTGCACCACTGAAACTTTCAAAGGAGACCAAGGGACTGTGGTATGGATATATTTGCATTTTTTTAATTTATTTTTGCTTGATGCAGATGTTTAAATATTACATTTTTGTTTTGTTCCAGTTGCTTTTTCCACTTTCTTAAGCACATTATTGGGGAATCGATGGTTGACTGCTAACCTGCCTCCACCAATAATACTCAGGTTGTCTGTGCTTGTGGAATAATGGCCCTGACTCTGTAAACCCAAAGTTAGCTCTCCAATTGTTCAGTTATCGATGACTAACCATTAAGCAAGAGGTCCCTCACCTTGCCACTAAATCACATCTGTAGTGTTGGGTTGAGTTCTGAGCTGGGACAAAACCACATTGGATCACTCCTAGGACCGTTGACATTGCCTATTAGAATAAAGACGATAGACACAAACTGCTGAGTAACTTCTCTGGAGAGACGGAATGGGCGACGTTTCGGGTCGAGGCCCTTCTTCATGGGTGTCACGACCTGAAACATTACCCATTCCTTTTCTCCAGATATGCTGCCTGTCCCACTGAGCTACTCCAGCATCGTTTGTCTATCTTTCTTGCCCATTAGAACCCTTGTCCATGCTCCAAATATCCTGCAAATTAGGAATACTCCCTTTTTTATGAAAATATATTATTCTAATGAGGTTCCTCATGGAAGAGGATGTATTCTCAAAGCAAGTTTGTTTCTTGCATGGCATTCACTCCATAGCTTCTTGATTTTCTTTTTAAAACTTTCATTCCCCTTCATTGACCCAACCAGGATGTCACCATCTGGCAGCACCTCAGATACTGCACTGTGCTCGAGAACATGAATACCTGGTTTGATGATCATATTTTCCTCAGCTCAATGGACATTAAAGGAATGTCACATTCTGGATGAAAGCACAACCAAAGTGCTACTGCAAAATGGCTCAACCTAATGCATTAAACAAAGACATTCTGGAGATTGATGTGTGTCCTATAGATGGAATTTATCTTTGACAAGAATTATAGGCATGCAATGGTCCAAATTTAGTTCGTGGAATTGAATACATCTATCAGCAATATTAAAATGAATGAATCAGTCACATCAACAGAAATCTGCGAGTTTCAATGAATCACTGAAATGTTCAAAGTGATTGTGGTACAGATATGTTTGCAATTTTGTTTGCCCATTTTACTGCATAAAAAAATTGTAAATATCACATTAACCTTGTGTAATATCGCCTGTTTCACAATTTCAAGCACGTTAGAATACCAGCCTCCAAAAATAGTCCATTAAGAGATGTTATGGTAGTTAACATTTCAGTTTGAATATGCATTCAAAGGTAGAATAAATGCACACTAAGCAAAAGCAATATGTAATAAAAAGTAGGGGCCAAACTCGTATTTATTTACCATGTTTGTCAATCATTTTTCCAAGCACTCGCTGTTTACATTCAGTCACTTTAAAAGCAAGCAAATCTCTATAAGTATGTAATTTGATGCAACTTTAATAGGCCAGTCATTTCATCTGCCAGCCTTTGTCTATTATTTAAGTACAAATAGTGACCAAGACCATTTCATATCCCTCTGCAATTTCTTTAATCCCAATTCTAAGTTCAGTTTAGTTTATTGTCACGTGTACCGAGGCACAGTGAACAGAAAAAAATCATTCTTCAAGTGTGTTAAACTGTGCATTGTCAATCTTCCTTTCAGAACTCTTCCACTTCTAACTCGTACTAGTTCATATGTTCATTTGGCAGCAAGATGCCTATCATCCATTTTGCTATTTTATTCATTTTTCTGCTTCCCCACCCAACCTGTTGATATTGACATTGTTTGTGGAATAATAACCAATGAAAGTTCAAGCAATTAGGTTGGAATGTGCAGGTTATGGTAGAAGGCCTCTGTGGTAGAAGGCCGTTATTCAAGCTGGAGGTCTGGAGACTGGTCGGAGTTCCACCGGGATCTGCACTGGGACTTCTTTTGTTTGCGATATATATAAATGACTTAGAAATAAATGAGGATGGGTTGGTTAGTAGGTTTGTAGACTGTGAGGAAATGATGCCAATGTTTACAACAGATTATAGATCACCTATAGAAATGGGCGGGGAAATGACAGATGGAGTTCAATCCAAGCAAGTGTGAGGCATTACACTTTGGCAAGTTGAATGTAAAGGGAAAGTATGCAATTAGTGGCAAGACCTTTACCAGCATTAATATAAAAAGGGATCTTGCAATCCAAGTCCAAAGTTCCCCGAAGGGACAATACAAGTGGATAGAGTAGTAAAGAAGGTGAATGGTAGGCTTGCTTTCATCAGTCAATGCATTAAATATAAGAGACAGGAAGTCATGCTGCAGCTTTATAGGACCTTGGCTAGCTGCATTTGGAGTATTGTTTGCAGTTCTGATCACCCTATGGTATATGAGAATTTTGCCCGAACAGTCTGTGACCCATAGCGCTGTGGCCGGTAGCACTATAATCACAACCCATAGTGCTGCAGCTGCCGGGGCTTTGTTTAAATTTCCACGCATTAAGCCAACAGTGCTCTGTTTAAACCTTTGCGTGCCAAACCGGCAGCGCCAGGTGTATTACCTTTGCGTGCCAAGTCTGTTGCTCTGTGTGTATTGATTTAAGTGCCATGTCTGTGGCTGATAGCACTTTGTTCCCAAGGGGGGGGGGGGGGCTTGCTCAGATGCAGTCCCCTGCCATTGGTTGTAGTTTGAATTTGGGAGCAGCGCTAGTGACCAGGACTTACTAGCAGTTATTTCAACGACTGATTTCTGCCTGTATAAATCAAGCGCCGGTAAGCCATAAGGTAGTTCTTGACATGAGGGGTTCACCAACGGGCTGGGTTGTGTCAGCACTGTGGACGGAGGCAGAGAGAGAGGGAGGTGTGATGCTGTAAGATGGGCCCTACACATTCAGAGATAAGTATTGTTTTTGTTCTCTCTCTTGTCAATAAATCTGATTTGTAACTTAACGGATGAGTGGTTCTTTTTTCTGTTTTACTAGTCAATCCTTGAACCTGTTCCCTTGTAACACCCTATTACAGGAAGGATGTGGAGGCTCTGGAGAGGGTGCAGAAGAGGTTCGGTGGAATGATGCCTGGATTAGACGTTATTTAGCTAAAAGGAGAAGTTGGACAGCCTTTGGATTGTTTTCTCTAGAACACCGGAGGTTAAGGGGAGACCCGATAGAAGTATTTAAAATTATGTGAGGCAGAGATAGGGTTAAACAGTCAGAACCCTTTCCCGCTGCATAGAAATGTCAATGATTAGTGAGCATGGCTTTAAGGTGAAAGGGGCATAGTTTAAGGGGGATGTGCAGGGAAAGGTTTTTTTAAATACAAATGGTACTAGATGCCTGAAATATTCCAGGAGTGGTGTGGAAGCCGATATGATTGTGGTTCTGGAGGTTTTTAAGACAGCCACATTGATATGCAGATGGTGGAGGAATATGGATCATGTACAGGCAGATAAGATTAGTTTATATTGGCATCACGTTTAACACAGACATTTGGGCTGAAGGAAGGGCCTGTTCCCATGCTACACTTGTCAATGTTCTATGTTGTTATCCTAATAAAAATTCTGACCCAAGATGGGATCAAGGAACACTTGAATTCCTGGCCGGGAGGAAAAAGACAAAATGTGTTCTTCCTTTTTTCTAATTTTACTTCAATGCCCTTAATTATTTCCTGCCGATTTAATGAGTTTGGTTAATTTTTAAATAATTTATTGTTTTATTTACAGTTTTAACAGTTTCAGTGTCACTGAGATTCCTCAAAGCTCTAACAACATCTCTTAGCTTTGACACAAGGTCCACCGCTAAAGTCTGCAGGATACTTTGGGAAGCAGATTGGAACCAGAGCTGCAAACAACCCGAGGCCAACTTGAGACCGAGGCAAAAGGACAGAAGGTCAATTCGATCGACCCTTTGTGTGCAGACCAGTTGAACGTGGGCAGACTGGCAGTATTGGCGGAAATTGAATCAAGCTCAATTTGGTCCATTGCTGTGGAGCAAAAGCAGCAGCATTGTAATCTTTTGAAAGGAATTGCAAAACTGTTGTTTTTACCACAACCATTCCTTGCAAACACCATTTCAAACCAACACGGTAATCATTATCTGGAAACTACATAACCAGTGTAGTCTCAAATTCCAGGAATCAGATTGAATGAGTGATTTTGTTGAATAGGAATATAAGCCCACACTTCACTATCATTTATCAACAGCTGTGAAACATCTTCAGACATGGTTTTCACAACACTACATTCACACAAAAGAAGGTTGATTACCTTGCCAAGATTTTCCAGTCAACATCAATGGAAGAATGACTGATACTGGCCTCCAAGGCATTGTCCCCAACGATTCAGCAGAATCCATGACAAAGACTTTGCCCTTCCCAATCTGAGCTATTGTTTGTCACCTGTTGTGGAAGATCTGGGATATCCATTAACCGCAATGTCATCAATCTGTCATCTGAAATTAAGAATTTTCAGAAATAACAAAAACTAGAAAAAACATCTCTTTGATTTTGTACACGTTTTTAAGCAAGTTACGGAAAGCAAATGAAAGATTGATGCAGATTCTGCATTGAAACTGAAATATTATGGCTTGAATGAAGGATAATATTTTTAAAACAATAGAATTTTGAAATAATTATTTTGAAGGAATTTAGCCCAGATATAAACTATTAATCTGTTAATGCCAAAGTCGTTGATCTGTGGAAATCATGACTCCCTACACTTTTAAAATCCTAACACGACCTCTCTTGCGGAGTGATGTTGTGCTAGTTGATCACTCCAGGATGTGAGAACATATGCCCAGGATGATCATGATATCCATCTACCTTTGCAAACTTCCCTCCGGATGAAGCCCTGGAATGCAGGAACGACCATTTGGAAAGGTACTTCAACAACATTTTATTCCTACTCTCTCAGCTACCATATTTTACCAAGGTCAAAATGAACATTTCAACACTGAAAACTGTCAATTAACGTAAATTCCACTTCCAATATTTTAACCACTCTACAGAACACAGTGGTGCAGTTGATAGGCTGATGCTTCACAGCGCCAGCGACCCAACCTTGATCCTGACCTTGGGTGCATCTATGTGGAGTTAGCATGTTCTCCCTCTACACCGCATGGGTTTCGCCCAGGTACTCCGGTTTCCTGCCACAAACCTGTGCAGGTTTGTAGATTAATTAGCCTATGTAAATTACCTCTAGTGTGCAGAGAGTGGATGAGAGAGTGGAATAACATAGAACTAGTGTGAACGGGTGATTGATGGTTGGTGTGGACTCAGTGGGCCGAAGGGTCGACTTCCATGTTGTATTTCTAACTAAACTAAAAACAAAAATTGGCTTGCGGCGCAGACACACAATAGAAACTGCGTAAATAATCACGTTGAGGTTTTGATCCTTGCAGCTGGCGTTTTATGTTGAGATCAACAGCGTTACAATTTTACTGTAGGTCACAGTGCAATCCACAACCCAGCCACCTAGAGGACAGTGATGTTGGATCGATGATAAATGGATTCATGCTCATATTTTTGGGGGATGAATGAATTCAATAGCTTCTGCTTGCATAGAAAGACATGACTTGTAAATGGACTTCAACCTCTCCCTGGCCAAGTCCGTGGTCCCTGCCTCCTTCAAAAGATCCATCATTGTACCGGTACCTAAAAATGCCTCCCCAACCTGTCTGGCCCTCACCTCGGTAGTCATTAAATGCTTTGAGAGGCTGGTGAAGAAACACATCTGCCCCTTCCTCCCTCGCAACATGGACCCGCTACAATTCGCATACCGTCCGAACAGATCCACGGACGATGCGGTCTCCCAGGTTCTGCACACCACTCTCTCTCATCTTGACAGCCAGAAGGGGGGCTATGTGAGGATGCTGTTCATAGACTTCAGTTCAGCCTTCAACACGATAGTCCCCACCAGACTGGCAGAGAAGCTGCTGGAATTGGGGCTCAACACCCCCCTGTGTGCCTGGGTCCTGGACTTTCCCTCCACCAGGCCCCAGGTAGTCAAGATGGGAGGAAATACATCTTAGTCCCTCACCCTGAGCACAGGATCCCCCCAGGGTTGCCTCCTCAGCCCCCTACTGTACTCCCTGTACACACATGACTGTGTGGCTAGGTTCAGCTCCAACTCGATAATCAAGTTTGCTGATGACACTGTGGTGGTGGGCCTGATCTCAGACAACGATGAGACGGACTACCGGGAGGAGGTGGCTGATCTGACACTCTGGTGTCAGGACAACAGCCTCCTCTTGAATATCAAAAAAACTAAGGAGCTGATCATGGACTTTAGGAGGGCACATCATACGAGGATGTACACACCATTGAAAATAAATGGGGATACTGTGGATAGGGTGAGCTGTTTTAAATACCTGGGAGTCCACATCTCTGAGGATATGACATGGACATCACACGCTGCAGCACTCGTGAGTAAGGCAAGGCAGCGCCTCTACCACCTCAGGCAATTGAGGAAATTCAGAGTGTCTCTGAGGATCCTCCAGTGCTTCTACTCAGCGGCTGTGGAAAGCATCTTGTCTTATTTGGGAACTGCTCTGCCCAGGACAAGAAGGCTATGCAGAGAGTAGTGCATTCGGAGAACGGAGAGGATGAGAAGGAGTTTCTTCCCAGAAGACGTTAGGATTGTGAACTCCTATCTCACCAGGGACTAACTTAACTGTACCATTTTACAGTTTTTTTTTAAATTGCTGTTTTTTTGCTTTTTCTTTCCTCCCACAAATATGTGATTCTGGCCTATCCTGTTTGTAGTTTGTTGTTTTGCACAATCTGCGAACATTGCCATTTTTCATTTCACTGCACATCTCGTATGTGTATGTGACGAATAAACTTGACTTGACTTGGGTGGTCAGAGTTCTATTCAATCTTCTTGTTGACATGAGGATTGATTCTTCTCTACAAAACTGCAATACAATTCCCCTGAATGCCCACATTATGTGACAACTAACACAGCTCAAGTATGTTTTATGTTTCTACTATCTAATAGAACTACCATTTAAATTTAATGACCCTTCTTTAGGGACCCGATCTGAAACGTCATCTATCCTCTTTCTCCAGAGATGCTGTCTGATCTGCTGAGATACTCCAGCATTTTGTGTCTATCTTTGGAGTAAACCAGCATCTGCAGTTCTTTGCTTTAACAATTGAGTTGGTTTGATTTGTCTCATTTCTTTTATATATCATTTCCGAATGAAGCTTACGAGTTAGTGCAGGGCTTGTAATGATAAACAAGTATTTGCAGATGGTACAAATTGAACAAAAGGGTAAACTCTTTTTAAATTATTTATTTTAAATTATTTTCCACACAAGGTCTCACTAAGGTCCCTCCATATCAGTGACCTTAATGATGAACACAAACAACCTATTTGAAATGTTGCCAGGACTTGAGGACCTGAGCTATTGGGAGAGGTTGAACAGCCTAGGACTTTATTCCTTGAAGCGCAGGAAAATGAGGGGTGATCTTATTGAGGTGTATAAGATCATGAGAGGTAAAGGCACAGATAATCTTTGGCTATTAAAAATGAAATGGGACATGTGGAAAGAGTTCAATATGGTTCATGTCACCTTACTCAAAATATTGTCAGCATATTCTTCATCTACTTGTTGGTGATGTTATGCAAACTGATCGAGTCCATCATTGGTTTCAATGTCATTTATTTCTAAGGAAAGTCTTGCTGCAGGATTAGTTAGCTATTTGACCTTGAATAAAGACAGAGAGCAAAACAAGTACACCAACTGGAGTAACTCAGCTGCCTGGCCCACTGAGTTACTCCAGCTTTATCTGTCTATCTTCATCCATTCTTAGGTACAGCCAAGCTCACCTGCAGGTGAAGTTGCTGGAGGCAAGTGTCAATTGCCTTCAGTGATCCTTTGTTACAATCCCAACACTTGGCTTCAGAACTGGACATTCCCAATGTACGCAACTCCAGCTGAATAAAGTGGTTAGGAGCACACCTTGGAGCCGTAGAGCATTCCTAATGCTAGTGAATTTTGCAAGTGCAGTCATATATGGATACACACAGTCATACAAATGTGTAGTGCCACCCAGTCTGGTCTTTAATGCGGAATCAGATAGTTGCATATTTCTATGAAGAACATGCACTCCATGCAGGATTTTAGGTGGAATTTCAATACAGCAATAGTCCAAAGTGACCCCTCCACCCGCCACATCTTCCCATCTCCCCCCCTGTCTGCCTTCCGCAAAGACCGCTCCCTCCGCAACTCCCTTGTCAATTCTTCCCTCCCCTCCCGCTATACTCCTTCCCCGGGCACTTTCCCTTGCAACCGCAAGAAATGCAACACTTGTCCCTTCACCTCCCCCCTCCACTCCTTTCAGGGACCCAAGCAGTCCTTCCAGGTCCGACAGAGGTTCACCTGCACCTCCTCCAACCTCATCTACTGCATCCGCTGCTCCAGATGCCAGATGATCTATATCGGTGAGACCAAGCGGAGGCTTGGCGATCGTTTCGCCGAACACCTCCGCTCGGTCCGCAAAAACCAACCCAACCTCCCGGTCGCTCAGCACTTCAACTCCCCCTCCCATTCCGTATCCGACCTCTCGGTCCTGGGCCTCCTCCATGGCCAGAGTGAGCAACACCGCAAGTTGGAGGAACAGCACCTCATATTCCGCTTGGGGAGTTTGCATCCTTTGGGCTTGTACATTGAATTTTCTCAATTCTGTTAACCCCTGCTGTCTCCTCCCCTTCCCACCTCTCCCTCAGCCCTCGGGCCCTGGCATTCCCTCTATCTCTATCTCCCTCCCCCACCCTAGTCGCACTAGCTTCTCATTTTCACACCACAAACAGCTTACAATGGCTTGTTCCCTTTATCATCGATACTTTTTTGCATATCTTTCATTCATTGTTCTTTATCTCTCACATCACCGTCTATATCTCTCGTTTCCCTGATCCCTGACCAGTCTGAAGAAGGGTCTCGACCCGAAACGTCGCCTATCTCCTTCGCTCCTTAGATGCTGCTGCACCCGCTGAGTTTCTCCAGCATTTTGTGTAACCCCCAATAGTCCAAACTAATTGGTCTTGTGCTCTGTATATTGGGTCTTGCACCGGCAAGATTCCAAAATGTTTTCAATCCATACAGACAAAGAGACAATTAGTATGATTGATGCCATGGACACATGCTGCCTCCTTAAGACATAATAAAGCTGATCTCAGCCATGATAACTGTGATCATGTTCTGCAGTATCAACCTTTAGCTGATTAAGACAAATCTAATATAGTTGTCTCAAGGAGACGTACCAATAAATTAGTATTTCTGTCAGTGATTCTTGTGCCAGGCAGCCACGTAAGTCAAGGGCTGTCAAAACTAATCAATGCGTCTTGATTTTTTCTTGAAAGGAAAAGCCAATGTTTAATGTTATGTGTTCAGAACTGCTCCCTTTGCAGAACAAAAGAGTGGTCCAAATACCATTTGAAAAATAAATTCAATTTTTCTCCAGCAGCACTAATTGAATTAAAGTTATTGCGAGCAACTTCAACAAATAGCTCCCGTTTTACAATGTTCCAGTAAAATTGGGAATAAAACAGGCAAACTGCTGGTGCACAATGTCTGTCAAATAAAACGTTAAGAATCATTACAGCTATTAAGAAGGCACTGTCTCTGTTTAGAGTCGCTGTTAAGAAGAGTGCTAGTCAAATATTTTTTTTGCCCATACTTACCACTGATATTTCCTGAAGCAATTCATAAATATAGTGAGAGTAGTAATGGAGCCCATCACCCCTGGAGCCTACTCAAAGACTTCAATGAGTAAAGGATTAACCTTTATGGTAATCTACACACCTTAACTCCAGAACCTCCAGATCATTTGGCAGCATAGCTGTACAGTTGCTGCCTTACAGGGCCAGAGACTCAGGTTCAATCCTGACTACGGATGCATGTCTGACCAGAGTTGGCACATTCTCCTCGTGACCCGTGTGGGTTTTCTCCTGGATCTCCATTTCCTCCCACACTCTAAAGATGTACAGGTTTGTAGGTTAATTGGCTTGGTATAAATGTAAATTGTCCTTCGTATGTGTCGGATAGTGTTAGTGTGCGGGGAACGCTGGTCAACGTTGAATCGGTGGGCTGAAGGGCCTGTTTCCACACTGTAAACTAAAACAAACCCTAAATGCCCTTTATTAACAAAGCCTGGCAGTCACTGTCTTAAAATATTTGTTGGCCTAACCTTATTAATTCCATTGGGGTGGGGGTGGGGGGTGGGTGTAGAATTCTAGTTTACACCCATCTGGCTGAAGAACTGCTAACATTGGGCCTCGACCCGAAACGTCACCCATTCCTTTTCTCCACAGATGCTGCCTGTCCCGCTGAGTTACTCCAGCATTTTGTGTCTATTTTCTTGTTCATGAATATTCTAGTTTGAATTTCCTTTGAGAATAAGGGAAACCCTATCAGAGTTTTGGGTTGGAACGATCAGGCAAGAGCTCGGGCCTGCTGAAAATTCACACACTTATTTCACAGCTCACTAGTGACGAGAGCATTAAACTTCATCTGCACAACAAAGGTGATCTGTACCTTATATCAGACCCTACATATATCCTTATATCCGCTTTCTGCTTAGGTTTCTGCTTTCTTCCATCTAAAAACTTTCTTCACTCTACTTTTATTCCCTTTTTCTCTGAAATAATTTTTCACCATCTCCCCTCTACAGGTTGTATTTACTATCAGATCGAATGCTGCTTGCTTGTTTTCTCTTCTGATCCTTGTATCAGCATTGAGCTGTAACCGTGGGGTCAAGAGAGACACCAGGTCTGGAGATTCAGTAAATTATCATCACCTTTGTAGAGACTCTGAGTGTCCATTTGCAAATAAATGGGTGGAAGCAAGAAGCTCTATTCATTTATTTATGGCATTAAAATAGATTGATATTATTATGTTATAATCTAACCAATATAATTACGAGGGCAATTATATTTTGCAGTTTGAATCTGGAAAATCCTCTATTCTCCTTTTGATATTGATTGTTAAAAAATGTACATATATATACACATATTAAGAAGTTCTAAAATGACATTTTGTTTAGGTTTCAGTTTACTCTTGTGAGAAACAGGCTGATGCAAATAATAGCGGTCAGCTGGTGCAGATCATGAGGAATTAGTTGTAGATCATTAGCAAGGAAAAGAGAAAAAAAAAAAGCTGAAGCCATCAACCTGCCTCAATGAAAACTAAAATATAATCAGCAGGACAGCGACCTGAGGTCGCTGAATTATTTGGTTGAATTAGAAGGAAGGGGCCTCAGACTAATGGATCAGAAACCACCTAACCAGTCACTTTTTCTCCGAGCTGTGAGGACTGCGTCCAATAAAGACCCAACAATGGAGAAAAATGATGGATGGATGGATGATGCCAGACTTCACTAGCTTTGTAGACAAGTTCTCTCTGCAATTGAAAGCTTGACTGGGAATTAACAATAAGTATGGCAAAGTTCCTCTGGTTTTGTGTGATGGAAGGAGATTGATTCCTAAAGTGAAATGAGTTGGAAGACTTCAGGCAAAAGTTGTTGAAATCATCAAAATAAAGACCCACATGACACGGATGGGCAGGCCTCAAAGCATAGGCAAATACATTGAATCGCAGCCTCTATGCACAGTAATGTGACAGAATTAAATTCTCAGCTGTATTCTGAAAAATGATTCATATCAAGCCTTGTTTCTTCTGAAAATTAAAAAATTACTGGCACTAACATTAAGTTGTTTCAAACACCGAGGCGGTAATTAGCCAAAACCTCTGAGATCAATGTTGTAGTAAAGATACCCGATGTAAAATGTTACATGCCCACACAGTGGATTATAGTTCTACACGTTAATAATTTTGATGGTTTAATGTTTCATTGTGTTTTAATGTCACTTGTAAATTGTAAAGTCTGCTGACTTATAGAAAGATACCAAACACAACTGAGAAAAACACTGTATTCTAAACAAGTAACAGCATATCCTCCAGTCCGTGTAGAAGTGTCAAAAATCAGGCAAATTGCTCGACTCATGCAAAATTTCAGCCGATATGTATATGAATTAAAAATAAAACATTCTCGACACTGAACAACAAGCAGCATCTGATTTCTGATGAAAGGTTATCCAAATGAAATGGAAAACCTGTTCCTCTCTCCACAGGTTCTGTCTGCCTGACTTGCTGACTACCTCTTTTCTTTTGATTATTTTGAAATACCAATCATTTTTCTGCAGAAAATGTTAGCATTTCTATCATTAAGCAAAGCTATATATTGCCTATGGTATCATCAATAAACTGACAGCTGCACACAAAGTAGGCAAAAAATTAACTAATAATTTCGAACAGCTCCTGAGCCCACTATATATTCTGCAGATGTTATCCAATAATCAATGCAGATTAACAAAGTACGGTTTCAATTGACGTAACCTTTGTTGAGAAGAATAAAATGACATTGTTTTTTTACATGTATTCATTAATACTGAAGTCAGAAAATCTTATGTTATTTCACTTATCCTATAATTATTGCCCGAAGTTTGAAATCCAATCATTTTCTTCTGAAGCAAGGTGTTATAATAAGCGATTTCGGTATTCTGAAAAATGCAAAGAATGATGGGATTTGTCAAAGGTCACTTGCTATAAAGAAAAAGCTAATGAAGCGCCGACTGTATAAACTGTGTATAAATTCTTATCTTTATTCATGATTTATGTGTAAAAATATATTTAATCTGTGGAATGGGGGTGCAAGGTAGTGGGAGAGCGGGGAGCAACAGCGAGATAGAAGGGGCACTCCCCAGGTGTGCCCCATCCCCGCCATGTAGGGGGTGGCTGGAGACGTCGGGACACCCGACCCGGAGCAGCAGCCCCCAGGCCCACAGCCAGCACGGAGAAGCGCCAACCCCAGCTCAACTCCGACTGCCTCGCCGGGCCAAGCGACAGCGCCCGGGACTGATGGGACAGTGGCCAATGACCGGTGCACGACCCCTGCCTGCACTGAGAGGGCCAACCGACAGCCACTGGACAAGGCGAGAGGCGCAGCTGACGGTCCCCGGCCTGCCGGAGAATGGGGCCCCCTGGGAGCCGGAGCAGAGCCGAGCCAGTGCCTCCCCCCCTGCGCCGACAGCAAGTCCGGGGCCGCCATTGCCCGCCAGCTCAGGGACACCCCCGGATAGCGATGGGACGCCCGGGGTGGGGGGAGGAGGGGAGGGGGATGGGGACGGCCCAGCAGCAACTCAACAGCGCCTGCAGCGCCGGAGACTCGGGCCCAACCCCGATCACGGACGAAACGTAGGTCTGTACCCACAGATTCACAGCTACCGAGAATATTTATGGCAAGTGACCTATGACCTAGACATGCGCAGTCGGAATACCGAACTCGCTTTTTTGCTCCGAAGATACTTATTTGAGTGCAAAGTTCCTGTTTTCAATCGCTGGATGCTAAAGGCATTTTTAATAAATTAGCAGGCAACTGCAAAGCTTTGCTATCATGTGACTATCTAACAACTAATCATGTTTGACACGACAGCCCAGGAGGATAATGATAAATAATATTAAACCTTAATGAAGCTCTAGTGATACGGTACTCAAAGAGAGAGTAATAAATTGTTAAGCATTTCCAGCGTTATGATTCTAGTCTGATGATGAAAGGGAGATGAAAAAAAGTCTTTATCTACTAATATATTATATTACAAGAAAAGTTGAGGGGAAATTGCAAAGAGATGAATTTACTCAGGTATTTCTCAATTATTAAGATTTAATTTAAACCAAACATTTACTTTATTCCAATTACTTTATATTGCTAGTTTGAAAGATGGTTTAATATTTGCTGTTGAATCTTATGAGCCTACTACTGGTAATTAATCTAAATATTAACTTGGGAACGATTGTCATTGTTCATTGTTCTTTCTGCAATTAATTTCAATTTCTAACTAAAATAAACACCCAGCAAATTGTATCTATAGCACCTTCAATATTTCGAGACAATTCACAGCAGAGTTTAAACAAAATTCAACCTCAAACCATGTAAGCAGTAGTTAACCCAGCTGACCAAAAGCTTGGTTAATGAGAGCTAAGAGATGTCTTTAAGATTGGGGGGAGGTAGAGTGTAAATCCCCACTCCTTTAATCCTTGTATCTCAAGGTTTCAAGGCCAGTTTATTGTCACATGTACCAGTTAAGGTACAGTGAAATTTGAGTTACTGTACAGCCATACCAAGTGAAAAGCAACACGACACACAACCACATAAAACAAAAGTTTATATAAACATCCATCACAGTGGATTCCACATTCCTCACTGTGATGGAAGGCAATAAAGTTCAATCTTCTTCCTTTTGTTCTCCCGTGGTTCAGGCAGTCAAACCGTCCGCAGTTGGGGCGATCAAAGCTCCCGCAGCCGACAATCAAAGCCCCCATCGGGTGATTGAAACTCCCGCGTCAGGGCGGATAAAACTCTCTCTGCGGCATGGAGCTCCCAAGTCGGCCTCTTCGTACCAAAGACCGCTGGGCTTCACAATGTTAAAGTCCACAGGCCCCGCGGTTGGAACTTCGATCCCCGGCAAAGGGATCGCAAGCTCTATGATGTTAAAGTCCCGCAGACTCCCACAGCTTGGAGCGCCGGATCTGCTCCAGGAAAGGCCGCCAACTCCTCGATGTTAGGCACAGTGGGGACGAAGATATGACACGGAAAAAAAAAAATCGCATCTCGAGATAAGAGATTGAAAAAAAGTTTTCCCAACTCCCCCATCCCCCACATTAAAAAAAAACAAGGAACACCAAAACATACTTTGAATATACTTAAAATAACAAAAAAGAAGAAAGGACAGACAGATTGTTGGCGAGTCAGACACTGCTGGTGGCGCCACTCAGTCATTCTGTAATTCATTATCCAGATTCAGTACTGCTTATGTGGTAAATATGGTAATCTTTCATCTCCTCTTAGGGCAGTTGTGGAGAATGGTGATGATGACAAATAAATATCATCAGCAAACATGAGGGTCTGGAAAAAAATTGGAGAGTTGGCCATTTAGTTTGGGGAGGGGGGGATGTGAGGGGGGAGATGGCCTGAGATCTGGGGAGAAATTGAAGTAAACTAGAGGCGCCAACAGGTGCTCTAAAGGGTTCCTTTCATTTGGCAAGACAGCTGTAGGATGATCTAAGAAGGATTGATGCCGGGGAGGATGGTTGGAGAAGCCATTTGAGGATTATTGTAGATTCCAGTTCAGATTGGGGAAACAGAATACCTGGAGGAGGCAGGTTGCAGAAACTAAAGCAGGCACTATGACAGGTGAAAGAGAAAAGTAGTGAGAAAATAGTGTGCTCAGTTCTGGAGTGGCATCTAATGCGGTATGCTTTCAAAGGACACTAGTAGAATTTAAATAGCAGAGGAGCAGTTATGTAGAAATTGTTGGGCATATATATCCTGGGAGTTAATGCAGGTAATCACTGAGTAATTCATCCGCAGTCTGTGGCAGTGTTCCCTCACTTCCAGACAGTCATTGTTGCCCTCGTTTAAAGCTCTGTTGGAATTTACACCTAACACAGAATGAATGGACAGCTCTTTAAACTTCCTTCCTACACAAAGTTGAGAATCTCTGATGCTTCCATTACTGATTCTCAGTATGGCAATGACTGCATCATTATTGAACAGACAGAAATGACATTCAGCCGCACAAACTTTACTTTGCTGTATCTATTGCATAAAATTACTGAAGCCAGGGATTCTCAGACAACATCAACATCATCAACTCCAACAATAACAAGGGGCTCCATCAACCTGTCTCAGGCCTTGCACAGGAACTACCATGCGTCACTGTCAAAGGACATACCTTGGAGACTGGTGAGCACTTCTATTACCTCAACAGCCAACTCTCCCAAACTGCTATCATCGGTTGTGAGATTAAATTAAGGATCCAGTCTGAAGAGCTTGCATTAGTAAACTGCTCTAAATCCTTTTCATTGTCTGTAATCTATCAAAGGACACAAAGACCCAGGTTTATCTTGCAGTTGTCATCCATATATTGTGAAACCCTCTGACAGCTCTCCTGCTTCTGCTGCTATCTGTCACAAAAGCTCCACAAGATCTTAGGTTCACTGCACCCATGAGCCCAGTGTCACCAGCATTGAAGAAAAGAAGCTAATTTAACAACACCACTGACCTGATATTGTCTGTGGATGCCAAAGTCTCACCCCCTCCCCCCTCCCCCCAAGCCTCTGTTGCCACCTCCCCATGGACAAAGATCTGTTGGCGGTCAGAAGAAATGCCATGAGTTCAAGATGAAAGCCTGGCAGCAGAAAAGAGTTGGAGAAATCAGAGCTGAGAAGAACAAGTAACCAGTTGTTTTTAACAGTGCTATATCCCCCTTTAGACATTTGTCTTTAACCAAATAGACAGGAGAGAGTCGCATCATGTGATTCAGCAAAAGTAGAACGCATGGGATTATGGGTTTTATAGTGGTGCAGAATAAGGATTGGTTATCTACAGAATATGAGAAGTGCCCGAATACCAGGAGAATACCAGGAATACTAGAATACCAGGAGAATACCAGGAATACCAGAATTAGGTCACTTTAGGGCTCGGAGTGTCGTAATATATGTAGCAGTTCTCGTCTCTTTTCACAATGTACATCACTGATCAGAAAAGAAGCCAGGCAGCAGATTTGGAGGCGATTTATCAGATGAAGCAAAGAGTTTAAAAGGATAGCGACAGGTTATGTGAATGGGGTGAGTATTTGAGGTCATCCACACTTGTGTACACAAAATGAGAAGCATTGAAATGTTTTTAAATGGAGAGAGGCTATAAGGTGTTGTCGTCCGAGAGAAACTGGGTATCCTATTCATCAATCATTGAAAGAAGATGCCATCACAGCAAGCAACTTGGAAGGGAAAGAATTAATTAGCCTTGACCTCAAAACAATTATATACAAGACAATAGCTTACTGAAATTATGTAGATCCCTGGTGCGACTGCACTCAGAATATTCTGAAGACCTTTGATCTCTCTACCTTAGAAAGGATAAACATGAGAAAGGGAATGCAATTAAAATTCATTGGATTGTGCGGATTTGGGGATTTTCCTTTGTGGGAAGAGATTGAGACTTTCTGATACACTCTGGAGTTCAGAAGAATGGGAACTGTTGCAAGGTAGATGTAACAACGATGTAATGCCCAAAACCAGTCTCAAAACAAGGGGCAGCCATTCAACAGAGAGGAGAAGATGTCATGAAGAAAGTCATCAATTATTCAAGTACTCACCTCAGAGCAGCATGGAAGGCAAAATATGTACAAAATAGTGATCAATGGGTTTTTTAGATATTGAGGGAAATGGTGGATTTGAGATTTATAGAGGAAAGTGGTGCTGAGGTAGAAGATCAAACACAATCTTATTCAGGGGCAGAGCAGCACGTGGGAACCAGCAGCCTACTTTTGGTTCTATTTCTTCTGTTTGTTTTCAAGAACTGCTCACTTTCATCTTAGCCATCTGTTCAAAATAAGATAAGTAACAAGGAGGTGATAAAACAGAGCATTGGAATGAATTTATGCCTGACTGTAACTTCCTGGTTATAAGAAAACAATTGAATAACATAACAGCTGAGTAGAAATCATGTTTATATTATTGGTGATGTTGCGCATAATTGCTGGTTACCATCTATTCTGTTTATTCTCTATTTCCACTGAAATTCTGCATATTCCAAATTACCTTTAGAGTGTCAAAAGTGATTCATTGGAAGATATATAGGCAGTTCACACAAACAAGCAGCTGGCAAAGGGATTACACAGTTTTAAATCCATCCATTTCATAATCGACCAGCACAAATATATTTTGCTAGTGCTTAAGTCTATTGATGCAGTGTTTTTCAACAAGGTAGCCGCAGTTGAGATCAAAGGTAAGACTACTGTTCCAGGGTTTATAACTCCTGTCTGTATTTGTATCTTTGCTGAAGTCCAGGGGGATGACATGTCAGGTCTATCCTCAAGAACGACATACAGCTCCCTCCTTCATTGATGTCTCAGAAGAAATTGGAGAAAACGAATTTAAACAATGCAGTTTTCTTTTTAAATCCAGCACTAATTATTTATGCTGTGTTCTTTCTATTTAAAAAAAAATTGACAATTAAATCTGTGGTGAGAAACATGTTTATGAATTTAAAGCAGTAATTTACTCATTAGAATAATTAAATAGTCATTAATATTAAAATAAGGCCAACAAAATCTAAGACTTCTCATGGAAGAAATACTTGTACAATTGTTTCATACAAATTTGAGAATTAGCTTTTGAAAATGAGTTTAGTGTTGAATGGAGAGATTTGTTGGCCCCATATGCTAGCAATCCTCAGCCAACACTGTTGTTGAAACTCTTTGACCCCAAGGACAGAGAAGGCTTTCTACAACCATTGGTCGCAGTTAGGATCTGCAGGATTGCAAGTTTGCCAAGGACTATCAGCTCCATATTATTTGATTTGTGGTGTTATAAACCTGGGTGAAGTTTTTTTTTTTAAGTATGTCTCTTGCTCCACCAAAAACAAATTAGATTGATGTTTGCAGATTGTAAAGGCACATTAGAAGTGGTACACATTGCAGAATTATATGAAGTGCTGAAATATGGATATGCAGCTGAAAGAGAAACAGATCACCAGACAATCATAATGCTGGTCTCTTAATCCTCACAATCGTGGAAGGTTTATGCCAGGAAGAAAGGCCATCAATCTACTTGTGTCAGCGTTATCGGTTGTTCGAAGAGAACTACCCAGCCAACATCTCTTTAGCACCATGTCTAGAGCTTGCAGCTGCAAGGTACTCTCCTATGTTATTTTAGATGCAAGAACCATCCTTTGATGCAGTAGATTTTTTTTTCTGTAATCAGGTAACTGAACCATCTTATCACTAACTAGAGAGCAGTCTAGTTAGTGAGCTATTATCTATCCCATTGGAGACCCTCGGACTATCTTGCACTAAATGTTATCCGCAGACTGGTTAGCATGCAGCAAAAGATTTTCACTGTACCTCAGTACTCATGACAATAAACAAAACTAAACTAAACTAAATTATTGCTAATCCAATCTGACTAATAATTTTAAATCCTGATGTGTACACATTGTTCTCGCATCATCTCTACTCTTTCATTCGGTGCTTTTTCTAGTAGAGGAAAGTCCATCCACTGCCTTTTTAACCACTTCATTGATCTGTCCTTTTACTTTCAAGTATGTGTGTATGAACACTAAGTTATCTGCTTCATCACTCATATCCTCCAGCATTATCATATTTCCCTTTACTTCATCACACCTCCTCAGATGCATTACCTTACACTTTTCTGGAAGAAATTCCCTTCACCACTTTTCTGCCAAACAACCAGGCTGTTCATGTCCATCTGGAGTCAAAAGCTTTCACCCTCAACAGTCAATTATTCTATCATCTATAAATGTCTTTATCATGCTCTCAACCTTTAAGTATAAATATTAATATTTGCCTCAGTAGGTAAGTTATGATCCCTGTGGATCCCCATGGTAAGCTTCTCAAAAAACTGACAGATGTATCAACATAAATTACCTTTCATAAATTCACATCGAATGCCGAATCCTGCTGATATTTTCTCAGATCACTTCTACCACTTCATAAAATATTCTAGCGTTTCAAATTTGCAGTTCCTATTTTGTTCCTTCCACTGTTAAATGATGAGGTTTTAGTTTATAGCTTCCAATTTTGGGGTCCATTCCTGGATGTGGAATTTTAGAAGGGGACATCCACTATTTCCACCTATGTCAACATATTGGTACACAGGTCTTAAGGTCCTGGGGATATATTCACCTTCAGAACCATTCATTTCTCCAATTTCTTTTAATCAGATAAATTTATATGACAGCTGATTATTCTCTCAAGATGGGCAATTCTCCATCACATTCTGTAGTATCTGTGGAGAAACAAATTATTTAAATTAGGTACTGTACGAAGAGTACAAAATGGAGCCACTCACTGCAGTGCCTCCATTTTGTCAGATTTGTTTTTGTGGCATATTATTCAAAACTAAATAACACCATATCCACTGGTTTCTACTTTTCTATTGTGCTAGTTTGCAGCCTCAAAAATCTCAGATTTGTTAACATTTTCCTTTCTAGGTTGACTTCCTAATAAGTGATTGAAGGCCGGAGTGGATTTAATGGGCTGAGGAATGCATTTCTATGCAGTATCAATCTACGATGAGGCTATTATTATTTTCTACCTAACTTATTTTCACTTCCTTAATAATAGATTCCAGCATTTTCCCTACGCCTGATGCAAGACTAAGTAGTTTCTTTCCTTATTTTCCCTGTTCCTTCTTTCGTAAATTTGTGGGATCTTATTTCCTGTCTTTCAATTGGTGAGGAGTATTCTGGATTCTGTGGAGCTTTGGAAAATGGCCATCAGTGTACCCAGCATTTCTAATGCCAAGTCTTTCAACACATGGAGATGCAGATCACCAAAACGTGGGGATTTATTGGACCTCAGTTCCTTTAATTTTTCCATTGCTTCACTTTTACCAATGCCATTTATTTCAGTTTCTTCTTTACATAGAATTTGTGTCGTGTTCTGAAAAGACAGACTGAATATATTTATTTACTCTCTCCATCATATCATCCATCGCAAATAAAATGGTACTTAATTTAGATTGTAAAGGCCGTTGTAGTGGGTCGGTTAGGGGTGCTGCGAGTCGGCTGCCCTGCCCTGCCGGCAGCGTGTTCATTATTTCAACTATTTTTGTGTTTTTTGGTGTCCAAATGTAAGTTAGGTGTCTCTCAGTATGTCGTGTGTAGGTGGTAGTGGGGGGAAAAAAGAGGGAAACTGCTTTTCGGTCGCCTCCTCTACAGAGAGGCGACTTTTTCCATGTCGCCTCCTTCACAGCCTAACAGCTTGGATTGGAGCGGCCTTTCCTGGAGTCGGGCTCGGAGCTTCAGCAGCGAGCGCAGCGTGAACCTTTCCACTGTGGAGCGGGCGAACCCTTGCTGGGGTACGCCAGAGAGAAGTGCTCCGATCGCTGGCCTGGTGACTTTGACATTGTGCGGCTGTGGTCTGCGGAGCTTCTAGCCGGGGGCGTGGACTTACCATCCGGAGTCTGGGTCCCTTGCCAGGGATTGCCGGAGAAGAGCTCCGACTGCCGGCCTGCGGCCTATAGCATCCTGAAGCCGCGGTCTCCGGTAGGAAAGTGCCGATTCAGGCGCTCCAAGCCGCGGAGCAACCATCCCAACGTCGGAGTTTAGATCATCCCAATTAGAGGGCCTGTACATCCAGCCGTCCGTAGCGGTGACTAAGGATGGTCCATGGCCCTGACCACGGATGAACAAAGGAGGAAGACTGACTGAACTTTGTTGCCTTCCACCACATTGAAGAATGCTGTGGTGATTGTATTAAATTCAATTGTGTATTATGTGGGTTTTTTTAAGTGTATCGCTGCATGGCAAATTTATTTCACTGTACCTTAGTTGGTGCATGTGACGAATAAATTTAACTTTGACGTTGACTCATTTTTGATAATTTGTTCCTTTTATAGCTATAGCATCTTTTACTGTAGGATTTTTAAAATTATTGCCCTATTACTTCCATGCTCCACGTTGCTATTATCCTATTATCCTTATCATTGCCTGGGTGCCTCCTTTGCCGAATTCCAATTTTTTCCAATCCTCATCCTTCCTAATCAGTTCTGAGGCATCAACAGTGTTTTCCTTTTCTCTGATGTTACCTTTAACTAAGCTTTTGTGCCCGAAATGCAATATATATTTGCTGAAAACTTACAGCTGCTCCTTGACCTACGATGTGGTAATGTTCCAATAAACCCATCGTAAACCGAAAATATCGCAAGTCGAAAACGCATTTAACACATTGCGATCACGTGCCCGGAAGTGACGAGCGGCTCGCTGTCATTACCGAACGTTTGCCGATCGTAAAGTCGAAATATCGCAAGTCGAAGCTTCGTAAATCAGGGAGCACATGTATTTGCACTATATTTGTTATTTATTGATTTTTTTCTTTTTTTCCCCCATTATATACAATGTTTACATATTCACATATTTTACTTCGGAGTCACATGAGTGACTACGTGAATAGAAGCCCGTACAGCCGTTGGTGCGTCATGACGTCAGACGCTGGTGCAGTCGGCCGGTTGGAGCAGCAGCGCTCCTCCGAGCGGTAAGTTTAAACCGCGGGTTACACGAAGAGCTGGAGAATTTAGCGGGTGCAGCAGCATCTAAGGAGCGAAGGAGATGGGCGACGTTGCGGGTCGAGACCCTTCTTCAGACTTCACCCTCGATTCTCCAGCATCTGCAGTTCTTCGTTAACAAGTTTAAACGGAGGTAAGGTTTTTTAAAAAATTTTTACCACATGTCATTTTCTGCGACGGTTTAGAGTTCTTAGAGAATGTTGCAGAAAGTGAAGAAGGTGTCGGCGAGGCGCTCCGGGGGTAGAAAGGAGAGTGACCAGGAGAGTGTTGAGGATGGAGGCCCGTCTGGTACACCTGGTCCGGTGCTGGCTACACAGCCAGTGGTTGCGGACCCACTGCCGGGGGGCAGTGGAGGCTTGTCAGTAGGGCGGAAGGCCACTGGCAAGTCTCTGTGGCCCGTAGATGAGTCGGGCCTGGAGGTTATACCCTCCATAGGAGAGTCCGTTTGCTCACGGCTCTCCCACGTCGAGATTCTATTACAAAAGAATGCTCGACAGGGACCAGCTCTGTGAGGAGGAGTGGTGCCCAAGCCAGGCTGATGGAGAGCTTGCGCTAGCAGCACCTGTTTCAGGGCTGCAGAACTATCCTGCCTGTGAGGAGGATGTTCTATCAGTGCAGTTTGCTGACACTGATTCTATGCTGGGGGAGAGCAGTAAAGGAGTTCAGGTTGGAGGCCATTCCGAACATTGCTGGGAAGTTTGCTGAGCGTAGAGAGGCAGGAAAGGCGATTGATGTAGAATTGGCCGAAGCAATTCAGTATATGCTCTCCCACCAGTTACAGGAGCTAGCTATGGATGAAGTAGCAAAAAACTATAAAGCTCCTGTTAATTGTGATCTCCTGAAGGTACCGGTGGTTAATCACCAAATTTGGTCATAGATGGGTATGCCTGCTAGGGCCCAGGAGATGAAGTTTAAAAAAGTGCTTAAACTGTTGTCAGCAGGTATTACAGCTGTGGTGAAAGTTATTGATACAAACAATATGGTTGAAGCACACCAGGATGAACTGGGATTCCTTTGTAATGCATTTTGAAATTAATAATATCGGGAGGGCCGCTATTAGGCCAGTGCTAACCCGAATTTGGCGAGTTTGTGCAAACCGACCAGTGTACCACCATGAAATCTGTTGTTTGGTGGTAACCTTGCAAAAAGGGTCAAAGACTGTCATGAGGTTGTTATAACCATGGCCCTCATTAAGCCAGCTGGCAAGCAAGGCAAAAAAGGTTCTCTACAAGAA
Organism: Okamejei kenojei; assembly: GCA_035221665.1. Lineage (NCBI taxonomy): Eukaryota > Metazoa > Chordata > Chondrichthyes > Rajiformes > Rajidae > Okamejei > Okamejei kenojei. The sequence continues at coordinate 31,174,689 of CM069153.1, forward strand.
GTCGAGGACAACAAGGTCCGCAAGGAAAGATGCACGTAAGGAATATAACATTGACAGACGATGAATTAACTGATGTTCCTGTTCAAATTGGGGAAGGTTAAAAATTGTTTCTCAAACAATGGCAGCAGTTGACATCAGATTTGTTCATACTTAGTGTATTGAAGGGGTGAAAAATTGAATTTTACTCTAAGGACAGTCTACCTAATCAATATTTTCCTAGTCGTAAACTTATTTTTTCAGATGAGGAAAATGTGCTTATTCAAGCAGAGATTCAGTCGTTACATAAGAAAGGGGTAATTTAGCCTTCTGTCTATCAAAGTCAACAATTTCTGTCACTTCTGTCACTCAATCATCAGTTTCAGTTGTTAAAATCACTTTTGAACAAATGGGATTTGTTATTCACCCAGATAAATCTAAATTATCACCAGTCCAAATTATTGATTATCTGGGATTTACCATTAATTCCAATCACGTTGGTAACTTTGCCCAGGGATAAATTGAATCAGTTAATTGAGGACTGTGTTAATCTCGTTGGAGAACAACGGCCTTCGATTAGACAAGTAGCCAGTTTAATTGGGAAGTTGTTGCAGCCTTTCCAGCTGTGCAGTATGGTCCTCTGCATTATCAACAATTACAACGATCAAAGGAACAGGCAATGAGAATACAAAGGGGCCATTTTTGATAGGCCTATGCAGTTGTCAGCTGGGGCGATTGCTGACATACAATGGTGGATAGTACATGTTTCAAAAAGTTTAAGGAAGGTTTTGGTGGAATCACCGTCACTGATATTACAGACAGTAAGTGCACTTGGTTGGGGTGCAACAGATATGTCTTCTAGTTGTGGAGGCAGATGGAATGTGGATGAGACATCGCTTCCTCAATTAAGAGGGATTAATTATTTAGAGTTGTTGGGCACCTGGTATGGGCTCAAAGCTTATTGTTCTACAAGGAGGGATCTGCATGTGCAGGTCAGATTGACAACACCACAGCAGTGGCATATGTAAACCACATGGGTGCAGTTAAGTCAGTCTTGTGATAGACTGGCTAACCAGATTTGGAGCTGGTGTATTGACCAAAATATCTGGCTTTCAGTATTTTATTTGCCAGGAAGAGGTCACGTCAGTTTAATGACAACATTGAATGGATGTTAAATCAGGATGTATTTAACCAAATGATTGATCGGTATGGATTACCAGATATTGACTTGTTTGCATCTCGATTAAATCATCAGTTACCTAGATATGTTCATGGGAACCAGATCCTGGGGCAGTAGCAGTGGATGCATTTTCGCTGCATTGGGGAGGAATGTTTGTGTATGTATTTCCTCCATTCTGTCTCATCAGCAGATGTTTGCAAAAGATCAAGGAGGACTCCACTTCAGGGGTATTGGTGGTGCCAGATTGGCCTACACAAGCATGGTTTCCCGTTGTATTACAAATGGCTAGGGAGCCTTACATGCTTATGCCCAAGAATAAAAATCTACTGGTAAATCCAGTCACTGGGGATCAACATCCTTTATATGATCGTATTGATCTGTTAATTTGCAGATTTTAAGGAGGCCATACCTGGGGAGAGGACTGTCTCATCGGACTGTGGATGTTCTCACGTCGGCCTGCAGGCATAGTACACAGCAGCAATATATCACCTATATAAGGAAGTGGGAGCAATTCTGCCTACAGCAGAATATTGTATATCACACTGCAGGGATCACGGACGTATTGGAGTTTGTCAACTATTTATTTTGACCAAAAAATTAAGTTACAGTGCGATTAATTCAGCCAGAAGTGCTCTGTCCTCTTATTTACCTATGAATGCAGAATTGCATACAGTAGGGACACATCCGTTAGTTTCACGATTCATGAAGGGAGTTTTTTCAGTTCTAATCCTCCTAAACCCAGGTATGCCGGTATTTGGAATGTGAGTGAGGTTTTTAATGGTTCTTCGCCAGTGGGCTCCGGTTACAAGCCTATCAGTAGCCAAATTATCTATGAAGGTGGTCATGCTTATGGCGTTGGTTTAGGCTCAACGTGTACAAATGTTGCAAAAAGCTACGGCTAGATAGAATGCATGTGTCGGCTGATGCCATTATATTTTATGTCTATGATTTGCTTAAACATAATAGAAGAGGCATGACAGGATGTAAGATTGTGTTTTCAGCATACCCCGCAGATGATCGCTTGTGTGTAGTCTCACATTTATCTCGTTACATTGAGATTACTAAACCTCTGAGAGGAACAGAGTTGGCTTTGTTTATTAGTCACAAAAAAAACACACAGTAAGGTGTCAGTGCAAACGATTTCAAGGTGGCTAAAGCAGGTCCTGGCAAGTGCTGGAATTGATACTGATGAATTCAGATCTCATTCCACCAGGGCGGCATCAACTTCCGCGGCAAGGGCGATGGACGTGCCAATAGACCATATCCTCGCGGCCGCAGGATGGTCCAGTGAGCTAACTTTTCAGAGGTTTTATCACAAGCCGATTTCAAGGCTCGGGGTGTTTGCTGATTCTGGTGTCAGTACTGTTACACTTTTCCCCTGAGTTAGAGGGGTTTGTTATGATTTGTTTGTAAATAAACTGTTATTTCATTTAACAAATGTATTACTGATGCATGATTGATTGTTAACGACTTTTGAGTCAATCCAGGCAGTGTGAACGTCGGATTTGGGTCTGCGGCGTGAATTCACAGTGCTTTGAAGTCTTCACGTAGTCACTCACGTGACTCCGAAGTAAAATAGTAAAATTAAACGAGAACTTACCAGTTTGAAGTTTGATCTTTGTTTTATGAGGAGTCGAGTTGAGGGACTACGTGCCCTCCACTCCCACCCTCAGATCTCATCTGGTAGTTCTAGTTTTATCATCTTACCGTTATACTTCGGTCGTTGTTAGCTGTGAATTCATTCCGCTGCTTTGAAGATTGACGCACCAACGGCTGTACGGGCTTCTATTCACGTAGTCCCTCAACTCGACTCCTCATAAAATAAAGATCAAACTTCAAACTGGTAAGTTCTCGTTTAATCTTACTATTCTGTTGTGCTGCAGCAAGTAAGAATTTCATTGTCCCGTCAGGGACATATGACATTAAAACACTCTTGAACCTTGACTTGACTCTTAATCCTTTAAAAGGTTAACTAGTCTTGCCTGCTGTCATACTTTTCAATATAGATACTGTGAGATATCACGGCAGTAATATGTAGATAGAACCAAAGCACAGGTTTTCAGTACACGCTGTTGCCAGTGTGGGTCTTCTTTATTTTACTAAAGTACACCGTGCACACTGTACATTGTACTCCCACATATTCACGAGACTGATAGGATAATGAATATATCACAGGACCCAAATCACACCATTCTGGCATTTAGTTCTTAAAGTTAGTTACCATTATACACACTGTTATATACACTACAGATACTTAATCTATCATGCTTCATACCATCATGGTTCATTTTAAATTTAAAACTTGGGTTTCATATTGAAATAGATCATATCAAACTTCACATGAAATTCTGCAATCTTGCCACTAGAATTAAAGCAGATTCTCCATTCACAAGTTCCCTTTGGGGACAAAATTATATGAGTGATATAATTCTATAAAAGCTTATCAAATTGGAAAATTTCCACATTGACTCAAAGACCAATAGTTTATGAAAATTGCTAGGGCCCCCAGAGTGTTTAAGCAATCTCCAGGTACAGCGAACAGAAGGCCTGCCTCAGGGCTGCACATGCATCCCAGTTGTGACAACAAACATCTGTTTAATTGAGGCTTGCAAGCTGAAAATATCCAGAACCATCAAAATACTAGAGGGGTGAAGCTCTTTGTCAAATGCTGCTGGTGAGAGCAGCTGAGAATGATAGGCTGTTCATCGTGGCCATCGACAAAAGATGGTGATTCCATGCAGAAGGTCCGGTCTTCCCAGTAATATCTGTGAGCTGCAGTCATCATCGGGAAAGTATGGAAGTCATATCAGTGTCCTTAATTCTGCAAGACAGACTCAAAGTGCCTGATTAACTCAGCATTTTCTCCTCACCTGATGCAAGACTAAGTGGTTCATAGTTCCCTGCATCCTCTTTCTTAAAGAGTGGGATCATATTATATAGTTTGTGAGGAGAAAGTAACAATTATTCTTAAGTAAAGCAAACAAACATCAAGTGAGAGGGTCAATGAGTGTGGGAGGCAACTTTTATACACAGAAGAAAAAGAGTGTCTGGAATGCGTTGCCAGGGGTGTTGGTTGGGGCAGATGTGAGTGGTATTTAAGGAACTTTTGATTAAACATATGGATATGTATGGAATGGAGGGAAATAAAAGACAGTATGTGCAGGCAGATAGGAGATAGTCTAGGCATCATGTTCAGCCCAGATATTGTGGGTCTGGGGGCCTTTTGTGTTGTACTGTCCTGTGTTTACTTCACAGCTCACTTTGTTCCCGTTTCATTCATTTTATTTGGCTGTATTAACACAACTGAGAAAATACCAAAAGATATTCAGTTACAACAAGGCACTTCCCAAATTTGTCTTGAAATATCATTGGTAAATGATTGATAAGAGGATGTTTACGAGAATGATCCCAAAAATGATTGGATTAATATATGATGAGCATTTGAAGGCACGGTGCCTGCACTCACCGGAGTTTAGAAGGATGGGGGGAGACATCATTGAAACTTACGGAATAGTGAAAGACTTGGATAGAGTGAATGTGGAGAGGATGTTTCCACTATTGGAAGAGTCTAGGACCAGAGGCCATAGCCTCATAATAAAAGGATGCAACTTTAGAAAGGAGATGACGAGGAATTTCTTTAGTCAGCGGGTGGTGATTCTGCGGAATTCATTGCCACAGAAGGCTGTGGAGGCCAAGTAGATGGATATTTAAAGGCAGAGATTGACATATTCTTGATTAGTATGGGTGTCAGGGGTTACAGAGAGAAGGCAGGAGAATGGGGTTGAGAGGGAAAGATAAGCCATGACTTAGTGATGCTGATATCAATGATTTGTATGAGAACATACATGGCAAGATTAGCAAGGTTGCAGATGATACAAATGTGGGCGGTTTTACAGATAGTGAAGATGGTTGTGAAAAATTGCAGCAGTATCTTGATCGATTGGTCAGATGGGCTGAGGAATGGTTGATGGAATTTAATATAGAGAAATGTGAAGTTTTGCATTTTTGGAAGTCTATCATAGGCAGATCCTACACAGTGAATGGTAGGGCTCTGGAGAGTGTTGTAGAGCAGAGGGATCCGGGAGTGCGGACACATGGTTCCTTTAAGGTGGATTTCAAGAGAGAGTTAGATTTAGCTCTTAGGGCTAAGGGAATCAAGGGATATGGGGAAAAAGCCGGAATGGTGTACTGATTTTGGATGATCATCCATGATCATATTGAATGGAGGTGCTGGCTCAAAGGGCCTACTCCGGCACCTATTTTCTATGTTTCTATGAGTCACAGGTTGATAGGGTGGTCAAAAAGGCATTTGATACATTGGCCTTCATCAGTCACAGTATTGAGTATAGAAGTTGGGAGGTCATGTAGCAGTTGTATAAGACGTTGGTGAGGCCGCATTTTAACAAGTCTTATGTGAGGCCGCATTTAGAGTATTGTGTTCAGTTCTGGGCACCATGTTACAGGAAAGATGTTGTCAAGCTGGAAAGGGTATAGAAAAATTTTACAAGGATGTGCCCGGGCTAGATGGTCTAAGCTATAGGGAGAAGTTGAAAAGGCTGGAACACTATTCCTTGGAGCACAGGAGGATGAGGGGTGATCTTATTGAGGTGTATAAAATCATGAGAGGAATAGATCGGGTAGATGCATAGAGTCTCTTGGCCAGAGGAGGTGAATTGAGGACCAGAGGACATAGATTTAAGGTGAAGGGGAAAAGATTTAATAGGAATCTAATGGGTAACATTTTCACACAGAGAAACAAGCTGTCAGAGGAAGTAGTTGAGGTACGGACTATCCCAACATTTAAAAAACTGTTAGACAGGTATATGGGTTGGACAGGTTTGGAGGGATATGGATCAAATGCAGGCAGGTGGGACTAGTGTAGCTGGGACATGTTGGCCGTTGTGGGCAAGTTGGGCCAAAGGGCCTATAGCCACACTGTATCACTCTATGACTCTATGATCTAATGGCAGAGTAGACTTGATGGGCAGAATGGCCTAATTCTCCTCCTATAACCTATGAACTTATCACAACACGGCTGTGTAGTGCAACCACAGAGCGGAAAGTGTTTGCCCTGGTAATGCAGATGGAAAAAGAAAGTTGATGCATTACTCAGGTACACTTTGGGAAGAGACAACAAAAAAATTACAGAGTTGTTTACGTTGTTTTCTATAATATTTGCTAATATTAATGTACCTAAGAAAATTTATAGTGAAAACTCGATAATAGAAAGCGGAATCCGTATTTGGAAACAAATAAAGAAAACATTAAAACTAAAATTTATACCGCTAGGTCTTACTATTGCCAACAATTTTACGTTTAAACCCTCAACGATGGATAAGGCTTTTATACAATGGAAAAATAAAGGAATTTTAAACATAGGGGATCTTTATAAGGAAAATTTTTTTCTTTCATTTCAAGAGTTACAACAAGCTTACGGGCTTCATAATAATGAATATTTTAGATATTTACAAATCAGAAACTATATCTCTGCAAATACACAAGAATTCAGAAATAGAAAGAGTGAAATTTTAGATGAATGCTTGAATAAACATCCAAATACAGAAAAAATGATATCATATATTTACAATATTTTGTTGGAAAGTGATATTCCATCATCGGAAACACACAGACAGCTTTGGGAAAATGAATTAGGTCAAATAATAAGCCCAGAAATATGGGAAGAAAGCTTACAACACATACATTACTGCTCGTTAAATGCTAAACATGCTCTTATACAGTTTAAAATTTTACATAGATTACATTACTCTAAATCTAAATTACATAATATATTTCCAAAATTATCGCCTATATGTGATAAATGTCAAATCTTAGAAGCAAATTTGTCACATTCATTCACTAATTGTACGAAGATTGTAGAATATTGGAACGAAATATTTAAGATAATCTCGAATGTTGTTAATATTACTATGATTCCTGATCCAAAGTTAATAATACTTGGAATACCGGAAACGGAACAAATAATTACAAGGAATCAAAGAACTTTTATCGACTATTCTCTAATAATTGGGAAAAAATTAATACTAAAATTTTGGAAAGGCCCTGCATCCCCAACAATTAAAATGTGGAATACAGAAATGTCGGAGACACTTCACTTGGAGAGATTGAGACTTGTCCTTATGGATAGGTTAGATCTCTTCAAAGGGATTTGGTCTCCATACATTAAATATTTACAGGGTCATAATGGTTCGGCGCGGGGACTTGACTGAGGCCTGAATATCTGAATGGATGAAGAAATACATATAATAAATCATGAATGTATCTCCAAGAACGGATTATTGAGTAATATTTTAATCTCCACCAAACTTTTCACATTTTCTTTTCTATTTTCTACTTTCTATCTCTATCTTTCTATCTTTAAGTAGGGAAAAAAAGTATAGAAACATATTATATATATTCTTAATATTAGTATGAATACACATATTATTAGTTGTATGAAAATATTATAGATGTCTTAAATTTGTAATTATATAAAAATTGTGCATTTTCAACTATATAATAATTTTGAAATATAAAGTTAATAATAATACAAACACTCTTAATATTATGAAAATATCATGAATATCATAGAAGTTTGGTTAAGATTGGGTATTATGTAGTTATATTAGGGGGGATTTGTATTTGGTAATTAGAAGAAATATGTGTGGTATGAGAAGTGTGAGTATATTGCTTATTTTAGGAATATACTACATACACTCCCAATCATACAAAATAAATAACCAGGAAATGTATAATGGATAACATTACAAATAACACAAACAGTATCAATTGATAATCAATATTATATAATTTTGTATATTATATAATTTTTAATGCCGCATAAGAGTGTACTCTGTATATATTGTTTCTATAATAAAAAAATTTAAAAAAAAAAAAAAAAATTACACAGTTATTTACGTCACACTTATCTAACTTTTGAAGCACAAACCCTCAAACATCCCTCAGGATTTAAAGTGCACAACCGATAATATTCGGATATTCGTTTGTGTTTCGCATATTTTGGAGGAAAAAATCCAAGATAAATTCTAATTCCATTTTGCAAACAAACATTTCATAGGATCCTACAAAGCCACTTGAAAATGTGAGAAACAATATAATTATAAAAACTGATATTTTGAATTGAATTAAACGAAATATCCTCAATTTTCTGTTGAAATGCCCTCATATTTCAAAATGTAGCAGAGGCAGACTTTTATTTTTGACCAGAGCGCATATTTTCTCTCTGGTGCCCCTCCCCAAGGCCAATCTTTCCAGCTTTTTATCAATTAGTTACACACCAGAGACACTAATGAGAAAGTGAGTTCATTTGGATCTTCATGATGAAAATTTATTATACTCTAAGTGGAGTGAACAAATATATTTTAAATCACAATATTTTAATACACTATATGACGCCCACACTGACTGGATGATGAAACAGATCAGCACCAGTTGTTTGTTGTCACCCAGATAAACACTACTGTAGGCACTGGAAATTTGTCCAAAACTTTATTGCATTGTTGATTTATATTATCCTATCTGAATCCAGACCCCCCCCCCCCCCATGTGAATGCTGTATCTGTTGCTTCCCCCACACAGGCTGCAGCTTGTGCTGTAGTCAGAACAGCTGAGAGACATCTATTGTAGTTTAGTAGATTGTCACGTGTACCGAGGTACAGTGAAAAGCTTTTGATGTGTGCTAACCAGTCAGCAGAAAGACAATACAAGATTACAATCGATCCATTTACAGTGTATAGATACATGATAAAGGAATAACGCTTAGTGCAAGGTAAAGCCAGCACTAAGGATAATCCGAGGTGTTTAAGAAAGAACTGCAGATGCTGGAAAAAATCGAAGGTAGACAAAAAGCTGGAGAAACTCAGTGGGTGACGCAGCATCTATGGAGCGAAGGGATGGGTGAAGTTTCCAGTCGAGACCCTTTTTCAGACTGATGTGGGGGTGGGGTGAGGGTGGTGTGGGGGGGCGGAAAGAAGAAAGGAAGAGGCCGAGACAGTAGGCTGTGGGAGAGCTGGGAAGAGGAGGGGAAGGAGGGAAAAAGCAAGAACTACCTCAAATTGGAGAAGTCAATGTTCATACTGCTGGGGTCTTCTTTTCATGTCATTCTTGTTACAAATGTTGGCCTCACTGTCATTGTCCGTCCTGAAAAGGACACAATCAGTGGGAGCCATCATTTGTTGCAATAGATGATGGTGGTTGCAGAATTAGCTCGGGATACTTCCAGTTTCCAGCCCCGTGATGTGGACGCTTCTGCAATGGGGCCACCGCTGGGGTGTAAACTACCCAAGCAAAATATGAGGTGTTGCTCCTCCAATTTGACGTGGGACTCACTCTGGCCATGGAGGAGGCCCAGGACAGAAAGGTTGCATTCGGAATGGGAGGGGTAGTTGAAGTGCTGAGCCACCGGGAGATCAGGTTGGTTAATGTGAACTGAGCGAAGGTGTTGGGCGAAGCGATCACCAAGCCTGCGCTTGGTCTCACCGATGTAGAGTAGTTGACACCTAGAACAGCGGATGCAATAGATGAAGATGGAGGAGGTGTAGGTGAACCTCTGCTTCACCTGGAACGACTGCTTGGGTCCTTGGATGGAGTCGAGGGGGGAGGTAAAACGACGAGTGTCGCATTTCCGGAGGTTGCAAGGGAAAGTACCAGGGGAGGGGGTTGTTTGGGTGGGAAGGGGCGAATTGACCAGGGAGTTACGAAGGGAGCGGTCTCTGCGGAAAGCCGAATGGGGAGGAGATGGGAAGATGTGGCCAGTGGTGGGACCCCGTTGGAGGTGGTGAAAATGTTGGAGGATTATCTTCATGTGACGACTGGTAGGGTGGAAGACGAGGATAATACCTCCGCTCAGTTCGCATTAACCGACCTGATCTCCCGGTGGCTCAGCACATCAACTCCCCCTCCTTTTCCGAATCTGACTTTTCTGTCCTGGGCCTCCTCCATGGCCAGAGTGCCACCGCAAATTGGAGGAGCAGCACCTCTTATTTTGCTTGGTTAGTTTACACCCCAGCTGTATGAACATTGACTTCTCCAATTTCAGGTAGTCCTTGCTTTCTCCCTCCCTCCCCTCCCCTTCTCAGCTCTCCCACAGCCTACTCTGCACCTCTTCCTTTTTTCATCCTGCCCCCCCCCCCCCCCACCCCAACCCCACATCAGTCTGAAGAAGGGTCTCAACCTGAAACGTCACCCATTCCTTCGCTCCATAGATGCTGCCTCACCCGCTGAGTTTCTCCAGCTTTTTGTCTACCAAGGATAGTCCGAGGTTTCATCAAAGAGGTAGATAGATAGATCTTCCTACCAGACAGTCATGTTGTGTCAAACTATGGATGCAGGAGCCAAATAGTCAAAGTTCACAAACTTGCACTCGTTTCTACGATGATGGCGTAATGTGACAGGTGCCAGTGATGTCCGGCTTGCTCCAAACCCTGCCAGCTGAGGTTGGCCAAGCTCTACCTGAAACTTTAATCATCTCACCGCCTCATAAGAAGTGAAGGAACCGGCGCTTCACAATTTGAACATGCAGAGTCAAACGTTTGATTGCAGAACAGGCATATGAAACATTGAATGGAAAATGAAAGGAGGGATGAGGGGGGTGAGGGCACCTTCATTCTGCAACTTGTAAGTAAATATCAGTGAGTTTTTAAGCCATTGTTACACTTTTGTAAGTTTCTCCAGCTGCCATCACCCGAATCAGTAGGAACTATTCAGCTACTGTCCTCAGTATCTGAGGCCAATGTGCAAGCACCAGGGTAAGCTCCATCTCTTAAATGTCTTCTGTGACCTGTGAGGAAAAGCATGCACCATCAGTCTGGCAGTACCTCTGTTTATTCCAAGTTAGCTATCAGATCAGAGAAGTTTCAAGAATTATATAACCAGAAAATGCTGACAAGCTCCATCCCTCTCACTGACACACTCGCAAGTGAGGAGGGGTTTAAGAGAGACCACAGAGGCAACTTTCTCACTCAGAGGGTAGTCTGTATCTGGAATATTTATACGAGTGCCCCCTTGTTCAATTCTCACTTATAAATAACATTCAAAGCTCAATTACTGTTCAACCTGATCACAAATAAAAAACAATGGTCAGACCTGCTGATGATTCCTTTCCTATTCCACAAATTACCTCCCTTGAAGCAACAATGTAAAGCTGTGAACACCGCTAATATATGATGGTAAAATACCTTACCCGATTCAAATGACCCCTTTGCGTGACATCTACTGCTCTACTAATGTGCAGCTTGGAGCGTTTGGCATTAAGATTTTATGTGAAAATGAACTTTAGTTCCTCATCTTTCAAGGACAAGATGTGTTATTGGCAAAGCCCGAGGGAGAATTTACTACAAAACAAATCGTTCACTCCAGAATGATCTTGCTCAGTCTCCTAATGTCATTGGATATGATTGATTTAAATGTTGCTAACATCAGCTGTTGAACAATTAATTTCACAAAATCGAGGACAGGGGGAGGGAGGAACAACACTAAATCAGGGCAAATATCCACAGATGTTTTAACCTCAAAGAAGTGCATTGGAAATATGTCTGTGTTTTAGAAGGAACTGCAGATGCTGGTTTAAACCAGAGATAGACACAAGAAGCTGGAGTAACTCAGCGGGACAGGCAGCATCTCCCGAGAGAAGGAATGGGTGACGTTTCATGTCAAGACCCTTCTTCAGACAGGTACAGTTACAGGCATTCATAGTGGGAAGGGACATTGGACTAAAGGTTATCTAACGCTTCAGTATTGTAAGATATCTGACCATGGAGGTGTGGAGGAAAAAACAAACATTGCAATTATGGGAAAGAACTAGCAGCAAGTTAAGAATGTAAACAATGAGTAAGAAGAAACTGCAGATGCTGGTTTAAACTGAACATAGAGACAAAAAACTGGAGTAACTCAGCAGGACAGGCAGCATTTCTGAAGAGAAGGAATGGGTGACGTTTCGGGCCGAGACCCTTCTTCAGACACATTGCTTTTAAACAGGATCAAATACCTTTTCTGCATTTTAATGTTAATATAGTTTTTAATGTTAATCGGAAATTTCTGGTATCCTTTTTCTGAACACCTCCCTCATTCGTAAAATAACTTGGACAATTGCCAGGTAACAGGCACATAACATATTGTGGGATGAGAAGTATGCAGCAGATGACTGATGGAGAAGATTCACACAATTTGGATTGTATTTGGAAATCTTCAAAGCATATCCTTGGAAAGCATGGGTATATCTTCTCTTGTGAAAACGCCAAACACAAGGTTAATTTATCAACACAAAAACATGGTTAGACTGGTTGAAACCACTCAGGATTGATTTTTTGACAACCACATGTGCAGACATGTTTCGATTTTGGCCTCATTTTCCTTCCCGTCTCGATTCTATCAGGATTCCCATATTAGCAAATTGGCTGGAAACTACCAGAGGCCGACTTTCTCCTCACAAATACCCAACCCTTGTTATCACAACACAACTGCAGGAGAGCTTTAACTTTGGATTCTGAATCGCAGACTCTCATAACAAAACAATCCTTTCATTAATGCCCAGCAGTTCTGCATAAAAGCCTTTGAATTATTTATTTTTAACATCCCTCATGTCGGCATGAAAAGATTCTTGATCCACAACAACTTTTAGTTAAAATGCAGATTCCAGTGAAAGCAACAAGCTCCCTGGCCAGACCCCTTGATGTTTCAACATAATCATCTTCATCATTAAAAGCTACTGTGTATAATCTATAGGAAGGGGACCTGTGATCCAATTCAAGGACTCTCTATAAACATATTTTAATCATCTCCCTACGTCTTAAAATACTGAAAGGCTTACTGGACCATAGGCTGCCTTAGTTCCTTTGGTAATGACTGGAATCCCAGTGTCTAACACCTAAGAAAGACAAAAAAAAAAGCTGGAGTAACTCAATGGCACAGGCAGCATCTCTGGAGAGAAGGAAAGGGTGACGTTTCAGGTTGACCCAAAACATCACCTATTCCTTCTCTCCAGAGATGCTGCCTGTCCCACTGAGTTACTACAGCTTTTTGTGTCTATCTTCGGTTTAAACCAGCTTCTGCAGTTCCTTCCTACATATGATGTCTTATTAATGGTACTGTGGTTAGTATGGGAGTAGAGAGGAAAAGATCAAGGCTTAAATTGGAAGCTTTAAGGCAAGAGATTGGGGGATCAGATCTTTCTAGCAAAATAATATGTGCATCAGCCTAGACTTGTCTGTTCCTCTTTAACTCTGGTTGCAAGAAAGGCAATTACTAGCATTGTGTCAGTGGGGAATTACAAGTATGTGGTTTTAAGCTTCAGCTTTCCATTTTTAGTGACCAATTAGGTGTTCCCCAAGTGTCCAAGAGTAATGACTGTAAAACAAAAAGTTTACAGTTTATAAGAACATTTGGAAGTAATTCCATTGTTTACAGAGTATTGCTGAATTATTTGCTTTGTATTTTCACTGCATGTATTTACCTTGGAACATCTTGTTTTAATTAAATCTATGGATAACACACCTTGTATCAATCAATGTGCTCAATCATGCCCAAAACTGGATACTCACAATATAAAAGTTGAAATTGACTATATATTTTTTTTTAAATCAGGTACTACGGAGGATATTGGGACTACAAATCAAGTTGTTGAAACTCAACATTGTTAAATCAACATTATCTTATGTTAAAATGTAATAGTTTGAAAATTGACACATGACAGTCTGCTATGTAGTCCAAAGGCATGCATTTGTTACAGAGCAGGAAGCAGTTTAGGTGCATCACACTCACACTTTTCTAATCACATCTCCCTGATTTGCATGAAGTTGGGAGGTCCCACAAACGGAGGCTGCTGTTCAATATGCTAATGGAAAAGTTGGCTCTTTTTTTTCCACCTCTTTGTGGATTTTATTGGAAGCAGTACTATTTCTCCTCTCTCTCCGGCTCTGATGCATCCTGCCACTATTCTGCTAATTGGAAGGGACTGGCAGCTAGTGGGTGGAATTCACTTGCACCAAGGCTGAATGATCCATTTGCTGTAGGGTACAGCACCACCTTGGAGACACATTTAAAGAGCAGACGCCAGATAGTGGTGTTTAAGCAGCTTATTGGTTTCAATATTAAACCGTTAAAGAAACCAACCACATGTTCAGGAAGGTAAATTCAAGGAACCTGTCACTTATTTTATCTACGGCCAGACTCGGTAATAGAACCACAGGGAGAGACGTGATCTTTCCAGAGTTTAATGCCATAATGGGTTTTACAGTGGAAAGCACATTTGTCAATCTTATCTGGAAAATGCAACCAGTGTTAAACACATCCACAAATACAAGCTCCTACACCATTTAATTAATTCCCACTTTCCCAAATTTGTATTATAAAAACACAATGGCATGAGGCTGAAGGTACAACTCATTTTGCAATTTCACCTGACACAAGATTACTGGTTTCAAGTGTGCCTGTCATGCTGGAAAATGAGCAAAATCCAATACTTAAAAGGGATTAGTATCGAAACACTCATTCAATGCACAACAAATACAGAATGTACTTGAAGTATTCAATAACAAAACATGTGGCCATTACCTTTTGGTGCAAGCATAAAGGACGTGTCTCTGCACATTACATCAGGTGATTCCTGCTCACGGTTCAAAACTAATTGATGTTACTTTTCTGCCCTCTAGTGACAAGTTCCTTCCATAACAATTGATTCTTTCAATAAAATGTATTCCTCCAAGAAAATATATTCAAATTGCTCATTTAATTACCTCCTGAACACCTCAGTAACTTGCTTGTTGAATTTAGTTTATTTTAAAACATTGTCCGAGGAATAATCATTGATGAATAAAGATATAGTAAAAGATTACTAAAGATATAGTAGTAGAATGGTATATTTACATATACCATTCCATGATTGCTGCTGCTCCCATGCATGAGAGAGAACACTTGAATCTTTTTACACTGTTGCATTCAGAACAAGAGGTGATTCTAATGATCCACAGCTAAGTCTTCTTCCACTCCAGTCTCATAATATTTGCTTCTTTTTATTCAAATTATTGATACCATGGATTATTGACACCAGAGCATTTTATTTTTCACAGTCTAGGCAACATGTTTTGAATACGATGCACATACATATAGGTGTTCTCCAAATGCTCTAGTATCGAACATATCCCAAACATGGGCTGGTGAGTTAATTGGTAAGTAAATTGCATCTGTAATAAAGAAACAAATCAAGTGGGAGTTGTGAGAGAGAATACGCTGCATGGTTAAAAGGAAACTAGACCCAGCAGTAGGACTGATGGGATTGATCCGAGAACCAAGATGGACTTTCTAGAACCTTGCATGCCATAGTAATTACCTCAAAAAGAAATTGGCCATGTGTCGTGGCCTGCAGAGTTTTGACTATTCGTGTAACGCCAACATCATAAGAGGTTCTTGAATTACTCTGATGAAATCTCAGCAGCAACAAGTGCAGGTGGATGGTAAGAAAATACAAAAGTGTGCCTGAAATGCTCCTAAACTTCATGTTTCATGTATTTTGTGGTTTTTTTTTATGACTGTTGGCAGATCAATTTCCCTGCTGGGATGAATACAGTTCTGCTGTATCGTATGGGATCCATGTGGTTCACCTTTGCGTGACTACCCAACGATATATGGAAATTGTCCATCCCTATTTAGCAAAATCCTGCAGGCACATTGAGTAGACCTTTCTGTATCAATGTCCATGGAAATGTCTTTTTAACAGAGTCATAGAGTCATAGACTGATACAGTGAGAACTAGGCCCTTCTACCCAACTTGCCCACACAGGCCAACAATGTCCCAGCTACACTAGTCTCACTTGCCTGCACTTGGTCCATATCCCACAAAACCTGTCCTATCCATGTACCTCTAACTGTTTCTTAAACGATGGGGTAGTCCCAACCTCAACTACCTCCTCTGGCAGCTTTTTCCATATACCCACCGTCCTTTGTGTGAAAAAGTTACCCCTCGGATTCTTATTAAATCTTTTCCCCTTCACCTTGAACCTATGTCCTCGATTCCTCTTCTCTGGGCAAGAGATTCTGTGCATCTACCCGATCTATTCCTCTCATGATTTTGTACACCTCCATAAGATTCCCCCTCATCCTGCGCTCCATGGAATAGAGACCCAGGCTACTCAACCTCTCCCTATAGCTCACGCCCACACAAAGTGCCTGAGTAACTCAGCAGGTCAGACAGCATCTCTGGAGAACATGGATAGGTAATGCTTTGGGTCAGGATCCTTCTTCAAATTGAAGGGTCTGCAGGCTGTTGAAATATGACCTCCCTTTTAGCCACTGAAATGATTTGTGTTCTATACTGGCAGGCCTATGGTGAACATTGGCTATTGCAGTGATAGCAATTGACAGAATTGATTGTAAACTTAGGCATGCATGCCTAGGCATCAGACAGCATCGGTCAGGGCAGTCATGTAGTCACACTGCTTTTCAATAGTGACATGGCTAAACTTGGGGCACTGGGGTTTGATGATATGTCTAAGCCACTGTTCCGTGCCGCAGAGAAGCAAATCATTATTTTTTTACAACAACATTGCAGCACTCATCTCCCCACAGAGAGTAACTTACAGGTGGTCACAAAAGGTTTGGGTGCTAGAAACTCAAATAAGTAACTTGACAAGAGAGAGCCAATGTATGTCAACAATCCAAACTATTATCCATGTCGCCAATTTATGATGTCTTCACATATATATTCAAGTTGCGTTGAGTTTGGTAAATCAACAGTTTCAGGTCAGGCAGCATCTCTGGAAAACATGTGGATAGGTGACATTTCTGGTTGGGGCCTTTCTTCAGACTTTGTTTATGTAAACTAGTATTTGCAGTTCCTTGTGTCTAACCTTTAGTTTATGTCATGACGTGATACTCAAAGGATGTTAGAAGATCTTCCTCAGTAGAGCAATTTTAGTGAAGATATGTATTTTGAATTGGAATATGCTTATGAAGGGGTAGCAAGTCTTTACCACAGAAAAATAAATAGAAACATAATTTAAAAGTTCAAACAGGAATTAAAAGAAAGCAGCATTTACAGAATGATCTTGCAACCATCACTAAGGAATTCTCCTTTGAAGTATTCATGAAAATAATATATACTAGATTGTGGGACCCGTTGGGTCCCATGTTCACATGGGAAGTCTGGTCCCCCGACGCAATATTCCACCTCTCCACCAATTCCAATATTGCTGGGGGGGCTTTCTGGAGCGCTGGTATGGGTTCTTGTGGTGGCATCTCAGTCCCTCAAGCCTGATGTGCTGGCAGCTCACTCACAGCTGGTGGGCTGGCAGTTGACTCATAGCTATTCCTTGAAATTCCATTTCAAGCAGGGTGCAAGGCCACCAAATTCAAGTGCAGTTTCATACACCTTCAAGATGGATCCAAGGCCACCAAATTCAAGTGCAGTTTCATACCACTTTCAGCAGGGTGCAAGGCCGCCAAATTCAAGTGCAGTTTCATTCCACTTCAAGCAGGGTGCAAGGCCACCAAATTCAGTGCAGTTTCATACCACTTCAAGCAGGGTGCAAGGTGGCCAAATTCAAGTGCAGCTTCATACCATTTAAAGCAGGGTGTAATGCCACCACATTCAAATGCAGTTTCATACCATTTCATGCAGGGTGCAAGGCCACCATATTCAAATGCAGTTTCATACCATTTCAAGCACGGTGAACCACCATAAAAGCACACAAAACATCAAACAGTTCAGTAGGCATTCAGTGTGTTCAGTTGCTTCACTGCTCAGACAGAGTCATGACCGCTCCCTCTCCCATCATGCAGAGCCACACCCACACTGCTGGGTTTTATAACCCCTCCCCCTCCCACCGGAAAAGGTCTGTCATTCATGGCGTGATTGACAGGAGAGAGATTCTCAACATGTTTTAAACACTAATAACACTTTTATTTTTCATTGAAGGGAAGAATCCTCTGCACCTGCTGAGCGGAGGGGGACTGAGTAAGATGGTCAAAAATCACAGCCGTAAGTGGTAGCATTTTATCTAAAATTAATATACAGTGCAAACAGGAAGTTACCCAAGCACCCAACCCACCATTCGCAGTAAGTAGTGCCTTTTAACTTCAACCCAAAGCAGCCAAACAGTCATTTGCAGTAAGTAGTGCCTTTTAAGTTCAACCCAAAGCAGCCAAACCGCCATTTGCAGCAAGTAGTGCCTTTTGACTTCAACCCAAAGCAGCCAAACCACCATTTGCAGCAAGTAGTGCCTTTTAACTTCAACCCAAAGCAGCCAAACCACCATTTGCAGCAAGTAGTGCCTTTTAACTTCAACCCAAAGCAGCCAAACCGCCATTTGCAGCAAGTAGTGCCTTTTAACTTCAACCCAAAGCTGCCAAAACACCATTTGCAGTAAGTAGTGCCTCTTATCTTCAACGCAAAGCACCCAAGCCACCATTTGCAGTAGTGCCTTTTAACCTCAGCCCAAAGCACCCGAGCCACCATTTGCAGTAGTGCCTTTTAACCTCAGCCCAAAGCACCCAAACAGCATTTGCAGCCAGTGCCTTTTTACTTCAAACCAACCATATTTTCATTTTCAAACCACATTAAGGGCACTCACAGTTGAGTAGACATGTGTTCAGTGCTATTCAGAGCTCAGAGAGACATGACCCTCTGGCTTGCTCCATCTTGCAGAGACTGAGTGGGGCACACCACTTCCTGGTTTTATAGTCCCTCCCTCCAGCAGGGGCAGCAGAGAATGGGGAATTTTAAAACATTAATATCTCTCAGATATTTGATCGATGGGAAAAATCCTCTGGTCCAGGAAGGCAGAGGGGGGCTCTGAGTGAGATGGCCAAAAATGACGGCCATATGTGGCGTCGTTCTCTCGGAAATCACAGCACAGCGAACCAAAAGCGGTCAAGATCAGACTTTTAGTAATATAGATTTTTCAAACAATATGAAAGAAGCATGAAGTATGTGTATGCTAATATCATTTAATCAGCTGGATTATTGATAAATGCACACGTAACCCACTGAGGGAGGAACAGAGTCAGTCAAAGAACACTTCCTGGTTTTATAGTCCCTCCCTCCAGCAGGGGCAGCAGAGAATGGGGAATTTTAAAACATTAATATCTCTCAGATATTTGATCGATGGGGAAAATCCTCTGGTCCAGGAAGGCAGAGGGGGGCTCTGAGTGAGCTGGCCAAAAATGACGGCCATATGTGGCGTCGTTCTCTCGGAAATCACAGCACAGCGAACCAAAAGCGGTCAAGATCAGACTTTTAGTAATATAGATTTTTCAAACAATATGAAAGAAGCATGAAGTATGTGTATGCTAATATCATTTAATCAGCTGGATTATTGATAAATGCACACGTAAACCACTGAGGGAGGAACAGAGTGAGTCAAAGAACAAAAAGTCAAATTTTTTTAGCCATTCATGAAAATAAAGACAAAGCAAGATCAATCAACTGTGACATGGACAAGAGTTGTGACAGACACATAAACAATGTGGGTGAAGGCATCACACTAGTACTCTGAAACGCCTCTGCTGAACTCCAACTCCCGATGTTATGGTCCTGTACCCCTTAACCCTAAAAATACATGCCTCACCGTACTTTAGAAAAGGACATCCACTCAAACTGTTTGCTGTGTTCTGTGCATCAGGACAAGGCACAAATCCAAGCTCCTGCAGCCATGAACCAGTGATCTGAATGCATGTGGCTCAGTGTGGAGTGAAACACCAAGGCAGTGTGTAGCTTAGCTGACACGGTGAGTTATAGGCCGGTGAACCTCACATCAGTGCAGGCGCGTGCCGTCAGGGTAGGCACTGCCTAACCTGACTAAAATTATAACATGGTAATAACTAAACATAAATAGTAAAGGCATGGAGAATTATGCCTATGTAAGAGATCGATCTCTTAGGTAGACATAATTCTCCATGCCTTTCATCCGCAGCGCTTGTAACACGGGAAGCTCTGTGCAGCCCACGTGCCGTCAGCGCTGCCTGAAGCAGTCAATGATAATCGGGGCTGAAGGCAGCAGAAATTCTGCCTTTGCAGCACTGCGCATGCGCATCGATCTACTGTGCATGCACAGAGCAAGTTTCTTGGCAGGGTTTTCAAATATGGTTTGTCAATATTTTAAGTGTATGTTAGGTAACAAAGAGAAGAATGGAGCTCTTGTACCAATAATGTGGTAAGTACATTTTGTGTTTATGTTTTTAAATACTGTATTTCCCGGGGTGTGTGTGTGGGGGAGAGGAGAGCTCCTTTCACAGTGTTTAGGGAGTCTGGCCCGGGGTAAGGTTGCCGGGAAGGCATGAATGTTATGAATGAGGGGATTGGGATAATGCCACTTGCGACGCTCCTTCCACAGAGGCGTGGAATGCCACCGCATTGAGGCCGGGGGGGGGGGAGGGGGGGGAAGAGAAGAAGCTTGGGTGGATGAATGGCTGCCGGGCCAGACAGCGGAACCAGCCGCCACCTTAGCTCCTTCTGCTGGTTCCTGCTCACCTCTGGCATCTCTCCGTCTACAAACCACTCTCCTGCCGCTCGCTGTCCTCACTCATGTCCTAAAATTCCGACAGCGCAATTGAGGTTACTCGGCTGTGGGAATTTAAGGATTTGCAGGAAGCAGCTGACATGAGCGAAGTCGGCGAACGGCAGGTGACAGGTGTCCCGACGGAGAGCACTGCCAGAGGTGAGCGGGCCGGCAGAAGGCGCTGAAGTGGCGGCCAGTTCTGCTGTCGGGTACCGACGGCCGCTCGTAGCTACCCGAGCTGCTTCTATCCCCAGCTGCAGTGCGGGGCCTTCGTGCCCGGAGAGCTGCAGCAGCGGTGAGTGAGTACGTTTCTGCCATTATCCCCGACACCCTCCTTGTCAACACTCGTGCCCTCCCCACAACTTTACCCCCGACACAGACTCTCCACACGCTGTGAAAGGAACTGTTCCCCCAATTGGTCTAGGACGCCTTGGGTAAATTGAAATGTCACTGTTTTTATTTATTTATTTAACGGGAGCGAACAATCTGCGCATGCGCGGTTTCATTTTTTTTTTATATAGCAGACCGAGTGCCTTACTCACGGCACGTGCCTGCATCAGTGGTATGGAAGATATTGGAGAGTATTCCTCAGGTTACGATTTACTTTCATTTGAAAGAGAATGGTCTAATTAGGGACTGTCAACAGGATTTTGGCATAGCAGGTCTTGTCTTACAACCCAGTGGAGTTCTATATCGATCTGTTCTGGGACATCTGTGGTTTGTGAATTTATTTATAAATTGTGGTTTATTTATAAATGACTTAGAAATAAATGTCGAGAAAGTGTGGAAATAAATTCGGTAGAATTAAATGTAGGTTAGTAAGTTTGCAGATGGCGTTTAATCCGAGAGTGTGGTGTTGCACTTCGGGTGGTCAAAATGAAGGCAAAAAATATACAGTCAATGGCAAGACTTTAACAGTATTAATGTAAAAAGGGATCTTGGGCTTCAAGTCTATAGTTCTCTGAAAGTGGCAACACAAGAAGATAGAGTGGTAAAGAAAGCTTATGACATGCTTGCCTTCATTGTTTGGGCACTGAGTACAAGGTATGGAGGCATGTTGCAGCTATATAAGATTTGGGTTAGGCTGCATGTGGAATATTCTGTGCAGTTCTGCTTGCCTCATTACAGGAAGGATGTGGAGGCTTTGGAGGGTGCAAAGGTGGCTTACCAGGATGATAACTGGAATAGTATCCATTCTGCAAATGAGAATGTCATTGTTCCATTCGGGGCATGTGACAATAAAACACTCTTGACTGTTATAAGTTGCACAAACTGCAATTGTTTTCTCTGGAATGTCGGAGGTTGAGGGAAGACCGTATGGAAGTAAACAAAATAATGAGGAGCATAAGTCAGCCTTTCTCCCAGGATGGTAATGTCAAAGACTACAGGACATCGCTATAAGGTGAGGGGGGCAAAGTTTAAAGGAGATGGAGTGGATGAATGTGCTGCCAGTGGTGGTGGTGGTAGAGGCAAATATAATTGTGGCATTTAAGAGACTTTTAGATAATAGGTATGCAGGGAATGGAAGGCAGAGGAGATCATGTGCAGACAGACGAGATTAGTTTAACTTGGCATCATATTCATCAGGGACATTATGGACCAAATGGCCTGTTCCTCCGCTGTATATTTCTATGTTCATTACACTGCCAGGGACGGCTAAATCTGCTCCATGAACTGCTAGACTATCCAGATCCTATAGTCCCTCTCAACCCTTGTTGGTTGTGAAGAGAGTTGTCATCTCCTTCTCTGTGCATGTCTGCACAGCTCTCTGCAGCCCAGAGTCTTATCTCAGGTAATGATGTTGAACCATTTCCCTGGGCAGTCTGTCAACACAGGGACCAGATTATTTTCTAAATGGTGTCAAGTTGGGAAAAGGGGAAGCACAACGGGATCTGGGGGTCCTTGTTTATCAGTCAGTGAAAGTAAGCATGCAGGTACAGCAGGCAGTGAAGAAAGCGAATGGCATGTTGGCCTTCTTAACAAGAGGAGTTGAGTATAGGAGCAAAGAGGTCCTTCTGCAGTTGTATAGGGCAATAATGAGACCACACCTGGAGTATTGTGTGCAGTTTACGTCCCCTGATTTGAGGAAGGACATTCTTGCTATTGAGGGAGTGCAGCGTAGGTTTACAAGGTTAATTCCCGATGGCAGGACTATCATATGCTGAGAGAATGGAGTGGCTGGGGTTGTATACTCTGGAGTTTAGAAGGATGAGAGGGGATCTTATTGAAACATAAGATTATTAAGGATACACAAAAGGCTGGAGAAACTCAGCGGGTGCTAAGGAGTGAAGGATTATTAAGGGTTTGGACTCGCTAGAGGCAGCAAACATGTTCCCGATGTTGGGGGAGTCCAGAACCAGGGGCCAGTTTAAGAATAAGGGGCAAGCCATTTAGAACAGAGATGCGGAAACACATTTTCACAGAGAGAGTTGTGAGTCTGTGGAATTCTCTGCCTCAGAGGGTGGTGGAAGCCGGTTCTCTGGATACTTTCAAGAGAGACCTAGATAGGGCTCTTAAAGATAGCAGAGTCAGGGGATATGGGGAGAAGGCAAGAACGGGGTACTGATTGTGGATGATCAGCCATGATCACATTGAATGGCTCGATGGGCCAAATGGCCTACTCCTGCACCTATTGTCTTCTGCCAATCTCAAGCAATGCCATCACTTGTTGCTCCAGCCTGTACTGACCAGCACTCTACTTGCACGATATCACCCGCAGTGCCTGCTCTCTGCCTTATGGTTGACTCCCCACCATGTCATGGCATGATAACTGTGCCATCTTATTGCTGCTGCAGTGCCAGCAGAGGGCAGGTAATTGCGCTGCATTATCTGTGCCGCAGCAATCAACCCGGCAGGGCTGCAAGAGAGGCTCTTTAAATATTCATTCCTGAGGTCATTGGAAAATAATAACCTCAAATTCAGTGCCGATTCCACTGAGTCTAGAAACACATCCCAACTGCTAAGCAAGGCAGTGGTGCATTGGAATGCACCGACACTGATTATGTAAACTGATAAAACAATGAAAGCCGCATATATAATATACATTTGTTATAATCCCCATGTATTCTTAATTAGTAAGGGTTTAGGGGTTATGAAGAGAAGGCAGGAGAATGGGGTTGAGATGGAAAGATAGATCAGCCATGATTGAATAGCGTAGACTTGATGGGTTGAGTGGACTAATTCTGCCCCCAGAACCTCCGAACTTAAGCATGTGAGCTTCCAAAATTCACATTTCTCACCAAATCTGGTCTGTATTTTTCATATATTCAAAGCTTCCAAACCCACAAAACTTAGTTAAATTGTCTGCACTGTTCATTAAAAGTGTTGAAATGCTTCAAAGGAGGATCATAACATGTTATCTGAAAGCTAGCATGAGTAATATAGCTGCTGGCTTCATTAAAATATTACAATTTAAATAAATGCATTAACATTTTGGCTCTCTTAAATCAGGCCTTAAGAAAAGGGATACAAGAGAGGCACATTAAAAATGTATTCCCAATTTAATTGGATAATAGTAAACTCCAAAAATATATATTTATTGCACCATTTTAGATTCTCAGAGATTTCCAAGTTTTCCATGGCTGAACCATTAGGAGACAAAGGACAAAATGGTTCCTTCTGTGTTGGAGGTTTCTATGATTCTATTAAAATGTTTGATAAAATGTTTGATTCCATAATGTTTTATGGAAGGAAGAGTGGGACTAACTAAAGGACTCAAAAGCCATGTCAAACTCTCAATGGGATGAATTCTTTTTCATTCTGTGGTTTGATGGTTCAATGAGCCACTTTTGGAGAAGAGTCACTGATGTTTTTAAAGTATAGCAATAGTAAGATATTTGAAGGCACCGATCAACAGGCAACCATCCTATGAAAGAAAAATAATTATGAGCAATACTAAAGTTTTTGCTTTCACATTTGTTCATCTGAATGAAGAAAATTGTATATATTTTTAACCTGTACCATTGTGCGTCACATGCTTCTGTGGTACATTTTTAAATATGCATAGAATTGCTCGATCGGTGTAATTCGTGAGCATACTGACTGATTGTAGACTTTAATTTATTGATTCCTAGGATCAAAAAGGCCAGTGTTTATTGCCCATCTCTAATTGCCCTTGTAAAGAGGATAAGTGGCAAGCTCCTGTATTGTGTTGCTCCAGATCTTTTGATAAAGATTCTCCATCATGTGGCTGGGGAAGAAGCATCAGCAGCTCCATCCAATGAATACCAGGGACCAGAGAACAAAGCAATGATATTAAGTAGGGAAGTGTGGAAGAGTGGAGAAAAATATATAAAATTCCCATTCCTAAATACCATTAGGAATATATGTAAGCACACTCTGGCAGAAGTCAGGGCAAAAAAAAAAATGCCATCCCATCCTTGTCGTCACAACAGCAATTTGTTAGATTTTGAAACAAAAACCAGACCACACTGCAATCCCTCAGCAGGTCAGGTGGCAACTGTTGGATAAAAAAAAAAAAATAGCTTAATGCTGCAGGTTGATGACCTGCATGGAACTTAAATTACAAAGATTACATGTATTAAAATGAGAAGCAAGAATGCGAATGGGAAAGCATAAAGGGAAAAACGGTCAGTCCATGAGAGGGTGCAATGCAGAAGTAATTCCTGGGCGTGCATATCTCTGAAGATCTTTCCTGGTCCGAGAACACCGATGCAATCATAAAGAAAGCACATCAGCACCTCTACTTCCTGAGAAGATTATGGAGAGTCAGTATGTCAAGGAGGACTCTCTCTAACTTCTACAGGTGCACAGTGGAGAGCATGCTGACTGGTTGCATCGTGGCTTGGTTCGGAAACTTGAGCGCCCTGGAGCGGAAAAGACTACAAAAAGTAGTAAACACTGCCCAGTCCATCATCGGCTCTGACCTCCCGTCCATCGAGGGGATTGAAAAGGCTGGCAGCATCATCAAGGACCACACCATCCGGGCCATACACTCATCTCCCCACTACCTTCAGATAGAAGGTATAGGAGCTTGAAGACTGCAATGACCAGGTTCAGGAACAACTGCTTCCCCACAGCCATCGGGCTATTAAACTCAGCTCAGACAAAACTCTGAACATTAATAGCCAATAATCTGTTTATTTGCACTTTATCAGTTTCATTATTCATGTGCGTATATATTTATGCAATGGTATATGGACACTCTTCTGTATTCGTGCCTATGTCCTGGTGTGCTAAAGCAAAGCAAGAATTTCATTGTCCTATCAGGTACACATGACAATAAAACTCTTGATCTCTCGATCTTGATTACATTTCAGTAAGGATGGTGAAGCAAGGCATAAAGGGACAAGAAAAATGTCTAAATGGGAACAGTAACCAGTATCCAAAACTGATGAATGGGTATGGCAACTGATAATGCGTCTCATCAAAAGATGAATTGTAGTTGGAACATACATGTCCAATGACAACAAGATCAGAGTGGGACAAAGAGTTAATGTGACAGAAATATAGGGCCATTCTAGTAGACATAACTTTGAGGCATTGCACAAACTGGTCACCTAATATGTATTTGCTCTTCAGTGCAAGGATATCACATTGTGAATAGAGTGAATTTAGTATATCAAATTGAAAGAAATAAGTAAAATATCAGTTTGCTTGAAAACTGGGGAGTGGAGAGAAAAGGGTAGTGGTTCAAGCAATGGCTGAGGGAAGGGGAAAGGCAAAAGGAAATGGCAAAAAAAAGTGAGGCAGAAGGAGACAGAAAAGAGTAAGGAAAAAGTTTTTTTTTGATCATTCTAATTGGCTTTCATCCCCACCAGCTTGCACATCCTTCACTATGCTCTGTGCCGCTAACATAACACTATTAAAAAAAACGTTTTCATCTATTCCCTTCTCTCAGAGGCAAGTGTAGGAAATAGAAGAGATGTTGCATTTATGAATGAGACATTAGAATTTACACTGCCTTAGAAGAGAATACAACTTTCTTTAATTGCTTTAATGTAGTAATACTTTTTGACATTGACCTTTCACAGTTCTTGTAAGAACTATTAACAATACAAACTGCTATTGAATGGAACAGCTGTAGCAATGGTCGGGAAGACATTTTAATCAATTGCATTGATTTTTATTCTGGAATTTAGTCAATGATCTCCACCACTGATGTGAAAAGCAGGGATTGGGAGCTGCTAGATGACCTTGCACAGTGAATACATTTGTAGTGTAGGACATGCTAAATATGGCTACATTGTGATGAAATTGCCTTCTGGTAACATCTCTTAAATCATTGTCAGTACAAACAATGACATGAGAAGATATCCAATTGACTAGAAAGGTTGATTTAGTTTGTTAACTCTGACAAGTGCATTTCTCAGGAGTTAGCGGCATATTTAAATTGTTAAAGTTTAGTTCTAGAACATGATTTTTTTAAATCAATTTGTGGCATTGAAATGGTCTTGAATTTGTCCAAAAACCAATTGCAATGAAGAATCCTATAATAAATGTGAAATCTCTAAGATAATCGCAAACAAAACCTTTGGGAAATTCAGAACAAATGTTTTTTATTAAAGATATGGTAAAATTGTAGGACTATTTCCAAATTAGTTCACAGAATGAGAACACAGACAAAGGTTGGATTTTTGAGGAAGGAGCTACAGATGCTGGTTTACACCGAAAATAGACACAAAATGCTGGAGTTACTCAGCAGAACAGGCAGCATCTCTGGAGAGAAGGAATGGGTGAGGATTCAGTGACCCGAAATGTTACCTATTCCTTCCCTCTAGAGATGCTGCCTGCCCAACTGAGTTACTCCAGCATTTTATGTCTATCAAAGGTTGGATTTATAGCCCAAGTCCTAATGTGCCTGCACTGAGTGGATTTCAACACCATCTCAGAGGGAAGAGTCAATCGCATGAATGTGGATCATGAAATCATGAAGAAATGTAAACGGGACAGGGAATAAGAGATGATTCTAGAGAAGAATAAGCACACAGACTCTTTACTCGAAATACATCAATAAAGCAGATGAGTTTTGTGACAATCTAGTAATTACGCAGACTGATCCAAGCTTTATTTAATTTGTTGGATTTTAATTCCCTGGCTGATCTTACCCATTGGTGAAGTTTAGCAAATCTGTTCAAATGATTGGGGCCTTACTTAAAGCAGCCCAGTGACAGCCCAGTGAATTGTTGGATGTGCATCAGAGCAATGTGGCCTCATTTTCTAATGTTTTTTGTTGGACAACAAATCTGTTAAAATTGTTCAGCACCCGATCCACTAAGAAACATTATGAACTAGGACATTCAATCACAGCATAGCATTTGTGCTTTTATCTCTCAGTTGTGGTTTGGAATACCACATGATCCATTGAGCACATAATTCAGATTCACACTCCAGTAAAAAGGCAGGACTACATTGTCAGAGAATCTCTTTTCAGATCGTCATTAAACTTCAATGTTGATATAACAGATTTCCTGCACCATTTCAAAGAAAATGAGGAACTGGTACGGGAAAGAGGCAAGCAGAGGAAGATCAGCTTCAACCTTATTGAACAGGAAGTAAACACAAGGGACCAAATGGCTTAAACTATTTATATTATCTACACCAAGTTCTGACGGGTATTTCCAACTGACATCACTATAAATTAAAATATATAATTTGGTTATTATCGCATTAATGTTTGTAGTTTTCTGTGCATAAGTTGGCTGCCACATTGTTTACACTGCTAGAGTGCAAGCTGCTGTAAAGTACATTGCAGCAAATTTAGCTTGCGGGGGATGCTTTACGAAAACAAGTTTGTTTGTTTGCAAAGAACTCTCTTCAGCCAGCAATTCTCACACTCAATAATTAGCAAGACCAGAAAATAGTGGGCCCAACTCATTGATTAACATTCTTCATAAACAAGCTTAAATGTGGCAGAGACGTATCACAGCATGCTGATCCAGCAAAGCACACGAGTGTGCATCGGCATGGTAAAATATATGATAACACCAGAAAGGTTACAGGGTGAGGTTTACCAGAGCTGGAGTACAATAGGTAGCAAGAAGAGACCATTTTTTCCGGTATTTGTTTTATTTAGAACAAAAGAGATGAAGGAATTTACTCGAAATGTAAAAAATTATTAGACAATTAAAGCTGGGGCCAACTCCACTACCCTTTTAAAGAAGCAACATTGGCGCAGCAAGCTGAACGGCTACCCGTATTCTTTGTGATACTTGCCATCATATTTCCATTCCATATCTAGGCAAATTGAAAAATTCTGATAAAAATCACCTTCCACAAATATGGAAGGAAGGTCAAAGTGAACCCCATGGCATTTAGTCTCCCGCATGACAGGTGGGGATACTAACCACTATAATAACTCGTGTAAATACTTTTGGTCAAAGAGATATTCCCAGGTAAGAACACTTTGAGGAAAGGGTTTGCTTGAAAGCTGGCTATACATCACCAGAAATAAATTCTGACAGGATTCAATGTACTTCTTTGGAATATATGTCAGTCATCTAGTTTTACACTGTGGATGCACAAACTGTAGCAGCAGATTTTTATATCGTTCAAGAGATTGCTCCCTCTAGCCGCTAAGTGGACTACATGGTTAAGGGGATGTTGTTATATGCATGCGAGCTCTCCGTCAGATACCTTCAGAGCTTCTTCACAGATATATCTTCGTAACAGTCTTTCGATCAATATATTTTTTATTGTTGATAAAAACAATAAGGTATATCCAAACTTCTTCTGACTCATACACTATAATCTTCATCGAACTCCAACGTATTGCATTAAATGTTAGAAAACTTCTCATGTCTCCGTTACACTTCGCATGATCAAAGGGTGCACCTTCCCCATGCTGGTCCCAAACTAAACTAAAATTTAAGCTTCTGCGCAAGAAACGTAGCTCCAAACATGCCCTAGAATACATCATAAATTCCACCCACAATATAACGGGCAGTCTAAAATTTAAAGACACATGCCATAATTAATGACACACAAAACAAGCCAAATGGCCACTACATACTGGCCCCTAATTGTTTCGAGTATATAATGAGGCAATTTTTAATAAACATCAAAAAGTAGCCATGAAGGTTTAACATATATCAAAAGCAAAAAGTCAGGGAATTGAACACCGAGGCTCCCCGTCGGGGAATTGAACCCCAGTCTCCCGCGTGACAGGCGGGAATACTAACCACTATAATAACAAGGAAAAAATAGCATAAATTATATATCCAGAATCAGAATTCCTCATCGATTCTTCCATCTTCACTTTCGCCTTCTAGAAGCAAGCATAACTTGATTATTAATCTTATTAAAACACTGGTTTTAGTTTAAAGTTGTACCGTGCGCACCAAACCCTTAAAATCAGCCATGATACCCAATATACAGTCCAAAACATAACAGTCCATAGCTTGATAGCATGAAACGTCTTCCTCCATGTCCGATCAACTCATGGATGTGTTGTAACAACAATGTCGTTATGTAAAGGTCCTTCAAGAGAATAACAGGATTTTTACCAATAAAGTTCACCGTTGTGCTTGATTTAATTTCCGGATCATGAGCAGAGATTTCAAATCCCAGCTCAAGCTTTGGCCATTCTCTGTCAGGCTTACAGAGAAACTTTAGTTCATTGATCCATCTCTTATCGCTTAAGAAGAGGTTCGCTGTCAGTTCCCTGGAAACTTCATCCGCATGATTTTCTTTTGTGTTAACACATTTCAATTGTGCAACATTAGTAACTCCCAATGCTCTTTCCATTGGCAGATTGTCTCTGTCCAAAATCAACTCTCTGGTTTCTTTGGCTCTATCATCTAGTGGAATGCGTTCACAATTGTCGCTGATCCACTTGGAAAGTGTGAATCCTCCCTTATTGCAAAGGGAAGTTAGTTGTTCTACTGGTTGAATTGCTTCCTGCTCAGTAGACATGGATTTTAAGCAATCATCCTTGTAGAAATTATTCTTCAAAGAGATTCTTACTTCATGAAATTTAGTATTCTCGCCAAACTTTCGTTTCAAATTCTGGTAGTGTTGCTCTGCCATAAGACGATTATTCGGTAAACTAACACTTACTTGTTTGAAAGGCAAGTCCAGACAATAGTGTCCGTCAATCTTGACTGAGTAGTTCATAATATCCAAGAACTTCAATTCGTCATTCGACATCTCTTCAGATTCCTTGCTGGTACTTTCATTGAAATCATGATTGTATGGCTTCATCACCGGCTTTTCTAATTTATCAGCAGATATTTGATTAACAGCAATGGTAGGATAGTTCTTCTGATTCTCGTTTTCGTTGTTCCTTTAAGGAGCCATAGATAACCCATCCAAGTCAGGTTTTTGTAGCATATGGTCCATCACCTTGGCTCTTCACAATCTGTATAGGTTCCAATGTCTTCAAAAAAATTTGCTCTGATAAGTAGATCAACACTAGAATTTATTTCAGATATCTTGACATCCTTCAGGTAAGGCCATTGTTTCAAGTTTTCATGTCTTGGTATATATTGATGACCAACAGGCATGTAAACACCTCAGATATTGATATAAAATTATCTTCATCCAAACTGGATAACTGACGCTCCATTAGTAGTTTGTTTCGATCTAGCACTCATTTGCTGAGATGAAGTTTTACCCATCTTACTCTGTTCCAATGGGTTTTCAAAGCCAATAAATCCAGTGGTCCTCGAATTAATCCAACTGTTAATTCACTTTGAGCAGTCTTTCTTCCCAAATCGTAGTTCATAGTCTTCGATGTTCAAGAACTGCATCTTGAACCCTCACTTTCCAGTATCTCCTTCTTTGATTTGACCACCACCATCTTTGTGCATGTTCCAGTTGTTCCTTTCGTCGCCTCATCTGTTCCTTTTGTCGCCTCATCTTCTCTTTTTGTCGTGTCATCTCCTCTTCTTGCTCAATCTCATGTTTCATCTTCAAGGCATCCGCTTCTAGTGAGAGAGCAGCTAGATCAGCTTTAACTCCCAATCGAGCAGAAGCCCTTGATACCGAGTTGGCTGTAGAATCAAATTTATGTCCTGATCCTCGTGTAGATACTTTCGAGATATTATCTTGTGGTGTTATTTCATCTTCCTTTCTGGCACCTTGTTGCATCTCACTTCCAGCTGTTAAGCTCGTAAGTTGTGGTATAATTTCAGATAACCACTCCTCTGCCTTATCCATTAAACCATGGAATATCTTCACCTTGTCTTCCCACCACTGGATGTGTCTTATGCATTCTTCCCGAGACGGCTGTGAACACAGCAGCACATTTTGTATCATTCCAACCGCTTGGCAGAGGTTCCATAGTTGGCTCATATTAGATTTCACTTTGATCGCGTTCTGCACTGATTCCATTAGTTTCTTCTGTTTCTCAATTAATCTGGTAACCTGCTTCCATAATTTGTTTCTTTCCTTCTCGGTTTCTTTCAGGCAGCAGGTTGTCCTTGACTAAGCTTGACTTCACCACCTTGCGGTTTCTCAGGCATGGCTCTTCCTTCATCTTCTGGCTCCATGATTTTAAAGATGTCTTGGCAGATTGCTAAGTCTTTAAATTGAACGAACAGTCTTCTCTGAATTCTACTCCAACTTTGTGTAAACATCGAGTGGCTATTTTGAAAACAATTTTCTCAAAACAATAACAAACTGATATTTGTAGATATTGTAGGGAATATTGTAGACAACATCTCTCGAACATCCATGGGCTTAAAGATGATGTAAATTCAGAAGGAATGTGTGTTATCAAGACTTCAAAACAATTTCCAAGGTTGGTCTCCTTTGTTCAGAGAGTTTGGAAAAACATTTTCTGGCTCTTCTTACAGAAGCAGTTTAAAATTAAAGCTTTGCAGCTTCAAAATTCAAAGAAATAATAGTCGATATCTACTCACAATTTCTTGATAATGTCTTCAGATCTTCAGATAAGTCTCTTTACTGTTGATAGACCTCGAGGCCATCTCTGGCCCAGATCTACTATCTTCAGTTCCTTGGCTGGAACCGGTCTCCTGGCCAAAACCTCTTTTGAGATCTTAGCCAAATCTTCTGTCTCACACTCTGGGACTGACTTTCACCCCCCGTTGGTGGTATCCTTTGACTTAATGTAGCGGCAGCTTTTATATCATTCAAGAGATTACTGCCTCTAGCCACTAAGTGGACTACATGGTTAAGGGGAATGTCGTTATATGATGCGAGCTCTCCGTCAGAGACCTTCAGAGCTTCTTCACAGAAATCTTCATAACAGTCTTTTGATTAATAAATTCTTTATTGTTGATGAAAAACACTAAGGTACATCCAAACTTCTTCCAACTCATACACTATAATCTTCATCGAATTCCAACTTATTGCATTAAAAGTTAGAAAACGTCTCGTGTCTCTGTTACACTTCGCATGATCAAAGGGTGCACCTTCCCCATGCTGGTCA
The DNA here is from genome assembly GCA_035221665.1 of Okamejei kenojei. NCBI lineage: Eukaryota > Metazoa > Chordata > Chondrichthyes > Rajiformes > Rajidae > Okamejei > Okamejei kenojei. The sequence continues at coordinate 31,207,702 of CM069153.1, forward strand.
CAAACTAAACTAAAATTTAAGCTTCTGCGCAAGAAACGTAGCTCCAAACATGCCCTAGAATACATCATGAATTCCACCCACAATATAACGGGCAGTCTAAAATTTAAAGACACATGCCATAATTAATGACAAACAAAACAAGCCAAACGGCCACTACACAAACTACTCCAAGATAAATCGCAACCAGTTGCCAAATGAAGGCCCTAATCAGGAGAATCGTAGATTTAACTCAATCCAGACCAAACTAGCTGAATTTGACATGTTGGTGGCTGGAGGGTATAGTTAACACACGAGCCTTACAGCTCCAGAGACCTGGGTTCAATCCTGACTACGTGCGCTGTCTGTATGGAGTTTGTACGGTCTCCCTCTGACCTGCTTGTGTTTTCTCTGGGATCTCCAGTTTCCTCCCACATTCCAAAGGCGTGCAGCTTTGTAAGTTAATTGGCTGGGTAAAATTGCCCCTAGTGTGTGTAGGATACTGTGTATGGGGATCGCTGATCGCTACCCCTCATTCTTAAACTGTGGCCCCTGGCTCTGGACTCCACAACAAAGGGAACATGTTTCCTGCCTCTAGCGTGTCCAAACACTTAATAATCTTATATGTTTCAATAAGATCCCCTCTCATCCTTCTAACTTCCAGAGTATACAAGCCCAGCCGCTCCATTCTATCAACATGTGACAGTCCCGCCATCTCTGGAATTAACCTCGTGAACCTACGCTGCACTCCCTCATTCCCAGGATTGTCCTTCCTCAAATCTGGAGACCATAACTGCACACAATAATCCAGGTGTGGTCTCCCTAGGTTTCTGTACAACTGCAGAATGACCTCTTTGCTCCTATACTCAACTCCTCTTGTTATGAAGGCCATCATGCCATTAGCTTTATTTACTGCCTGCTGCACCTGCATGCTTACTTTCTGTGACTGATGAACAAGGACCCCCAGATCAACTTGTATGGCACACCACATTCAATGCTCTATATTACATAAAGACAAAGGAGGCTTTTCCATCCATCAAATCTATGTTGGCTCAGAGGGAAAAGTGCTTCCCCCCCTCCCCATTAAATTTGGGGGCACCGGACAATGGCTGCCTCGCTAACGGTCTGTCTTCGTCTTTTTCTTCTTTGTGTTTTTAGTTTGTTGTAAAATGTATGTTTTAGTTTATCTTTAGTTTTGTATTATGTTTGGGGGGGGGGGAAGAGAAACTTTTCTTATCTCTTTCTAAGACGGAGATGCGATTTTTTCCATGTCGTATCTCCGTCCGCACTGTGGCCTAACACTGGAGTTGGCAGCCTCTTGTTTGGCTCCATGCGCACTTTAACATCTCGGAGCAGGTGATCCCTTTGCCAGGGGTCGGCCTTTTGTTGCTCCAACCTGTGGGAGCTGCAGACTTTAACATTGTGAAGCTTGCTGTTCCTGGTTAGGGACCGATTTGGGTACTCCAAGCAGTGGGAGCTTAGACCGCCCCGACAAGGGAGTGCGATCGCCGGCTGCAGATGGTTCGACTTCCCCGACAGCGGGACGAAAGATAAGACTTTGTTGCCTTCCATCACAGTGGGGAATGCGAGGAGCTGCTGTGATGGATGTTTATGTCAATTTTTATGTAGTTGTGTGCCTTGTTGCTTTTTTGTTTTGACTATGGAAAAAACAAATTTCTCGTATGTTGCAAAACATACTTGGCTAATAAATTACAATTATGATAATTACTGTGACTATTATTAAATTTACTTGTAAATCATTTGTAATGGAACATCCGGTTTAAGGTATGTTGTTTGCCAATACTCAATGTCCAAGTTGCAACCAAAATAGTAAGATTAAACAAGAACTTACCAGTTTGAAGTTTGATCTTTATTTTATGAGTCGTCGAGTTGAGGGACTACGTGAAGAACCCCGTACAGCCGTTCGTGCGTCAATCTTCAAAGCAACGGTGTGAAATCACAGATAATAATGACTGAGGCATAATGGTAAGATAATAAAGACTAGAACTACCAGATGAGATCTATGAGGGCTGGGAGCGGAGGGCACGTAGTCCCTCAACTCGACTCCTCATAAAATAAAGATCAAACTTCAAACTGGTAAGTTCTCATTTAATCTTACGATTTTACTTCGGAGTCACGCGAGTGACTACGTGAAGACTGCAAAGCTCTGTGATTTCATGCCGTGTGAAACGAGTGTACACAACCACACCTGCTTCATTGACAAACTAAGGGAAAACATCCATAATGCATACAGTCATAACATAGATGTAAAACATGCTGATGCTGTTTAAATGAAACAATAATATTTCCATCTCTCACCCAGATGGAAAATATAACCAGAACATAAATAGAGTTAACAAATAACCCTGGTTCAGCAATGGGTCATTACAGACGTTTGGAGATTCGTTCATTGGACCATGCTGCAGCCATAACAATAAGTTCTCCCAAATTAGCTATCTAGCTATCTATTTTTTGTGACTAACAACATTGTTAGTCCAGAACTCCAAGGCTCTTGATGACCTTGACATATTGTTGTATATATGTGTGCGTACCTTATCAAAGGTCCCCTGGTATGCCTGTGACTATTTTGAGACCTGACCCCCTTCTGGTCTGCTCAAGTATTTATAACATATTATATATTATAATTTACAGACGTTATCATCCAGTACCATCACAATTATGTAGCGACTGAACCTGCTGCACTAAACCAGTGCCAGAAGGATAACTACCTAATAAACTCCAGCCAAATTTAAGGATATAGCTGCAGCCTCCTGGTGAAATAGTGTTCACAAATGTCAACATCGCATATGGCATTATATTAGTCCTGGGACCTATGTTGAAGATATCCTACCCCTTGATAACCCAATTAATGGCCGTATAACTCCATAATTAACAAACGATCATTTAGCATGAACTTGAAACATTAGCAATCAATAACATTTTCCATGGAACATAAGCATAACAAATTCTTTCATCTCCTGGAAAAGAAAATTCTGCGGTTTGGTGTTACGCAAACACTTTGAACACATAGAAGTAACAACCCAAACCTTAGGGCAGTTTATTAAACCTGCAGAACATAATTTGAGTTTATCATGCAACAACTGATTTCCCAAGCCTCAGGCTGAACCAGCAAATTACGTTTAAAATAACCAAAAAAGGTTATATTTTTCGCGACAAATCAGGAACTAATTTGCATAATCACTCAATAGGAACCTGAAGTGGCCCATTAATGACTTCATTTGAAACCTCAATTGATAAACAAAATGGAGGGAGCCATAAAAGTCCTTCCTACTCCTTTTAGTGAAAATGTATGTCTCGCCACTGTAATGCCACATATTTTGCAACCAGTGAAATAAATATGAAACCATGTTAGGTGTTCCATTAGCCAGAATTTCATAATATAGTGTAATTCAACACCAATTCCGTGTGCCATTAACTTATACTTGATGATTCTCCTGTGACAACAAGATATGTAACCATTCCATGGGTCTTTAACTGATTGCACCCTCATGACTAACAGATGCCATCATCATAATGTATCAACCTGAGCATCACAATATGCACATTTGTCCAATCACTCTTTAACCCATACGATGCCTGTAGGGTCTATAGATAGTTGATACCCACAACAGACATTTTTTGCAAATCATGCAAATCTGCTCCACCTCCAAACTCGAGATGATATTTGCAACTTGGTATCTGCCGTAAACAGCAACTGTAGCCCGATTTCCGAACCGGTCTTGTAAGACAATCTTGGTCCTTCTACTGAACCTGCGCAATTCTAACCTGCTTGAAAAGCTAGAACATACCATTTTACATGATTAGACCCCTCAAATTAGCTGATAATGTCTCAATAATTTGTAATGTATAACTAAGTGTACACCTTACCAAGCTGCAAGTGGTCCCTTAATTGTAGAGTAGCACAGGTACAGTGCATGGAACCTCTGGCCAGCCTTCATGCTGCCATCAACTTCAGTGAACCGCTTACTGCCAATAAAGACGTGGGGTGCATTATCACCAAAACTATGAAACCTTGTTTGTTCCAATAGCTTGTGCTTAGTTCTCCAGGTTTTGCCTATGGAAAGGTCTTACCTGAATAGAAGATTCGACGGCCAACTGTAATGTCCCCCTAAAAGCAGTATTCACTGCATATGTGTTTGGGAAGGTAACTTTCTGGCCACGCATAGACCTCTGGGCATATGCCCTGAATCCCTTGGGCATGCTCTATGGCTATATCCTCAGACTCGGCATTAGACTATAACGATACCACATGCTCTCCTCTTACATGAGGGAGCCATTAAGCAGCCCTGATACAAGGTGCTGCTGGCGCAGCTTCAGCAATACGGCGACTTTGCCATGGCCCCAGCGTCAGAATAATACTGACGCAGCATGCTCTCCTCCTACATGAGGGGGACCTTAAGCAGGCCTGCTAAAAAGCGCTGCTGACACAATTTCCTATTTAGGGCCATTAGCACCATTTTGTAATATAATTAAAGATTTATTTAACAACAACTGGAGCAGTAATGAATACTGTTTGTCTATCCTTCTGACTTTATTAATTTCACTTGGAGAAACAAGGTGTGTTAACAATGACCTATAAGGCACTTAATAGAAAACCATTTAACAAGATAAGTTGTCTTACTTGCACAGCTGAATCACATCTATACTACTAACAATTAATCTAATGGCTAGTAAACCTGTTACCAGAGTTTATTGACTGCCATCTGTTGCCCAGGCCGGCATCACAGCCAATTGAATACCTAAAAGTGAATCCCAACATCCTACAAGTCTATTTGATAGACTTCATCTAGCTGGATGGAGGAGCCCAATTTCTCAAATATAGTTTAAGACTTAACAGATTTTGTTATATTGCCTTATCCTAACAATGACCCCTCATCCCCCATGATCACTGTAAATAGGAATACCCTACTAAACAGCTATTCCCATAAAACAGCCCTGAAGAAGGTACTGCTGGCGCCCATAAAGCAGCCATGTACAAAGGTGCTGCTGACGCGGCCTTTCCCATAGGCCAGTATTTGCCATCGATTTGGCATTCTCATGAAGCAGCCCTGAGCAAAGGTGCTGCTGGCATAACCTCTCCAATAGGCTAGCTTGCCATAACTTGGCATTCCCCTGGAGCAGTCCTGAGCAAAGGTACTGCTGGCATAGCCTCTCCAATAGGCTAGCCTGCCACAGCTTGGCATCCCCATGAGCAGTCCTTGAACAAAGGTACTGCCGGCACAACCTTTCCCATAGGCTGGCACTGCCATAACTTGGCATTCCCATGATGCAGACCTTCCCAAAGGTGCTGCTGGCTCTGCCTCTGCCATAGGCTGCCATTGCCATAAACTTTACTACTGATCCACCTCCTGCCTAAAGGAGTTTCTCTAAATTCATTTCCAGAGGTGAACCTACCAAATCTTTCTTAATTACTCTGACTATTTTGGCAGCTGTCCCCATATCCTGTGGATTATTGTGGTTAGGGAACCCCTTAAGTGAATTTCCCCTCCCCGGGAATCAATCCCCGGGCACCCGGGCTACTCATTTACGTGAATTAAACCCCATTTCTTGGGGACTACTGAGGTCTGGGAACCGCATACACTTGAGTTTCCCCTCCACCGGGAACCCAGGCTGACCGTTCAGGTCCGTTAAGCCCCATCCCCTAGGGACTACTGCGGTCTGGAACCGCACTATTCTCGGGTATCCCCTCCCCGGGAACCCAACGTGTGTAGTCACTGACCGCGTTATCAGTGACTCCGATCGCAAACCCGACATTCGCCAGCTCCCCGCTCCCGCGGTCAGACCAGGGTTTTCCCCCCAAAGCCCTAGGCTGATTCACTCGTCAGCCTCGCGACCATCCCGCAAGAACCCCGGAGTTTCCTGAAGAAAACCTAGAACAGGTAAGAAATAGCACTTACCTGAAACTTTTTTAGACTTACCGTTGGAGGAGCTGCGCTGCTCCACAGTCGTCTGCACGAAAGCGTCTGACGCAATGACGCATGAACGGCTGTACGGGGTTCTTCACGTAGTCACTCACGTGACTCAGAAATAAAATCTAATTCAGATTTTATCATAAAATTCATATTTTGTGGAGGAAATGGAATCTTGCCTGAGCTTTAGAGCACATTCCCAGAACAAACAACATATGATTGGTGTCTATTGATATTTATGGAAGGTTCTCCCCAGGTTAAGTCAGATATGTGGCCACCTTTAAATTAAAATATATATAGGCCAACCAAGGGCAACATCTAGAGTAAGGAGGATATTTAACTATTCAAATGTTAGCCAAGTTCCCAAATAGCAGAAGGCGTCTGGAGTCCCGCCATAGTCAGCAGATTAATACTGGCAGTCTGCAAGTGCTTGTTCGTCTCGATGGATTGTTCCTGGAGAGATCCTGTGATCTCAACATTTTGCCATATGCTCTTTAAATCAACATAATAATAAAAAACTACATTTCTAATGTGCCTTTCAGATATTTACTGTTTTAGTGTGGTCTAGGGTGGAGCTGTTCCCAAACCATGCTGTGATGCACACTGATAAAATGCTTTCTACAGCGCATCTGTAGAAGTTGGTGAGAGTTGTTGGGGACATGCCGAACTTCCTCAGCCTTCTAACAAAGTAGAGGCGTTGGTGTGCTTTCTTGGCCATTGGTTCAATATGGGTGGTCCAGAAGTTGTTGGTGATATATACTCTGAGGAATTTGAAGCTTTCAACCTTTTCTACATCAGCATCGTCAATGCAAAGCGGGTTATGCTTCCTGAAGTTGATTACTTTCTCCTTTGACTTGCTGACATTTAAAGGTTGTTGTTTTGACACCAGGTCACGAGGTTCTCAAACCCCATCCTGCACTCCGTCTCTTCATTATTTTATAAATGGCCCACAATGGTAATGTCATCTGCGAATTTTATTAATTGAGTTAGATTTGTATGTGGCAGCAATCATGGTGTACAAGGAGTAAAGAAGGGAGCTGAGAAAGCATCCTTGCAGAAAGCATCCTTACAGTGTTGAGGATTATTGTAGAAGATGATTTGTCCCCTATCCTCACTGATTGGGGTCTGTTGGTCAGGAAGTCGAGGATCCAGAGATGAGTGCCGACACTAAGTCCCGTGAGGGACTTCCGTGTGGGAAACTAGAGGGTTCCTGCAATTTCCCGTGTGGGAAATTGAAGGAACCCTGGCAGAGATATATGAATCATCATGAGGCAAGGGTGAGGTGCCAGAAGACTGGAGGGTAGCTAATGTTGTGCTTCTATTTAAGAATAGCTGCAAAGAAAACCTGGAAACTTTAGACTAGTAAGCCTAACATGCATGCTAGGAAGGTTACCAGAAATGATGCTGAGGTATAAAATAGACGTGCATTTGGAACAAGGGATTGATTAGGGGTAATCACCATGATTTTATGCAAGGGAGATCGTTTGATTACATTACATTTTTTTGCAGAAGTAACCAAGAAGGTTGAGAAGGGCAAGGAAGTAGATGTAGTCCATATGGACTTCCACTGTCCCTTTAATAAGGTCCTGCATGGTAGGCTGGTCTGGAAAGTTAGAATATATGGGATTCAGAGAGAGCTAGCTGACCAGAAACATTTTTGGCAGTGAATTGAATGAAAGGGCCGAATAATGATAAATAAAGAACATGGACAGAACTCATTTAATAAATGTTAAACTTGTTTATGTTCTAACTTGACATTAACCTCCCTGCTGCTGACCACACTGTTAGCTGATTGACTGAATATTACTTAAAATTTCACACAATTAGCAAACAGATGTATTTATTGTACAGTCATACAAATTCAATAAATGGTGGGACTTACAACAATTGAAAAAAACTTGCCATTGCAGATAATGCCCATTATTGCACACGTTGACTACAATGTCTCAGGGACTATGCAGGCAGAAAATGCAGGTGGAATGGCCCACTCTGCAACGGTGGGGCTCGATACATAGGCAGTTAAAAAGTCAACCAAGATGATACATTATCTGGCTCATCTCAGATGGAGGTGATAATTTGCCAATAAATTGCCAGACAATGTTACTGTCAGGTTGTCATGCCGAAGGTACAGACAGGAAGTAAATGGGCGATCACTAGAAAAAGGAGTAAGCAGAGAGTTCAGGAATCTCATTAAACCATTTACCTCAACAAGAGGTATGCTCTCGAGGATGCTGTTTGCAGGGGAGAGCAGCAGTCCTGTCTGCATTGTCGGTACTGACTCTGAAGCACAGCAAAGATGGCAAAAGTCCGACAGAGCCAGAGTGATTGGAAACTCATTAGTTAGCTACACAGACAGAAAATTATGGGGTAGCAAATGAAACTCCATGGTGTGTGTGTGGCTTCCCTGATGGTAGGGTCCCGGATATCACAGCGGCTGCGGAAGGGGCAGGGCAAGTAACCAAAACCAAATAACATAGGTCAAAGGGAAGAGGTCCAATGAAGTGAATATAGGGAGTTAGGCAGAAGATTAAAAAGCAGGATTCGGAGGGCAGGAATAAGAAAATAGGACAGATGAATACATGGCTCAGGAGTTGATGCAGGGAACAGAGATTCAAATTTGTAGACCATTGGGATCTCTTCTAGGGCAGAGGTGTCCTGTACAAGGAGGATGGGTTGCATATGAACTGGAGAGTAACCATGATCCATGCAGGGATCTTCGCTACTATTACTCGGGAAGGCTTAAACTAGAGAGGCAGGGGATGGGAACCAGAGTAGTAGGTCAGAAATCGGAAGGAGCGACGGGTAGGTTGGGGACCAGTAAGTCACAATTAACCTATACAGTGAATGGTAGGGCTCAGAGGAGTGCTGTAGAGCTGAAGGTTTTAAGTGTTCAGTTTTGGTCACCTTCCTATAGCAAAGATATTGCTAAGTTAGAAAGGGTGCTGAGATTTACAAGGATGTTGTAAATCTGGATTTATGAAGGGTAAATCGTGTCTGATGAATCTTATAGAATTTTTCGAGGATGTAACTAGTAGAGTGGATAAGGGAGAACCAGTGGATATGTTATATCTGGATTTCCAGAAGGCTTTCGACAAGGTCCCACATAAGAGATTAGCATACAAACTTAAAGCACACGGTATTGGGGGTTCAGTATTGATGTGGATAGAGAACTGGCTGGCAAGCAAAGAGTAGGAGTAGGGTAATTTTCAGAATGGCAGGCAGTGACTAGTGGGGTACTGCAAGGCTCAGTGCTGGGACCCCAGCTATTTACAATATATATTAATGATCTGGATGAGGGAATTGAATGCAACATCTCCAAGTTTGCGGATGACACGAAGCTGGGGGGCAGTGTTAGCAGTGAGGAGGATGCTAGGAGGCTGCAAGGTGATTTGGATAGGTTGGGTGAGTGGGCAAATGCATGGCAGATGCAGTATAATGTGGATAAATGTGAGGTTATCCACTTTGGCGGCAAAAACAGGAGGGTAGACTATTATCTGAATGGTGGCTGATTAGGAAAAGGGGAGATGCAACGAGACCTGGGTGTCATGCTACACCAGTCATTGAAAGTAGGCATGCAGGTGCAGCAGGCTGTGAAGAAAGCGAATGGTATGTTGGCATTCATAGCAAAAGGATTTGAGTACATGAGCAGGGAGGCTCTACTGCAGTTGTACAGGGTCTTGGTGAGGCCACACCTGGAGTAATGCGTACAGTTTTGGTCTCCTAATCTGAGGAAAGACATTCTTGCCATAGAGGGAGTACAAAGAAGGTTCACCAGACTGATTCCTGGGATGGCAGGACTTTCATATGAAGAAAGACTGGATAGATTTGGCTTGTACTCGCTGGAATTTAGGAGATTGAGGGGGGATCTTATAGAGGCTTACAAAATTCTTAAGGGGTTGGACAGGCTAGATGCAGGAAGATTGTTCCCGATGTTGGGGAACTCTAGAACAAGGGGTCACAGTTTATGGATAAGGGGGAAGTCTTTTAGGACCGAGATGAGAAGATCTTTTTTCACACAGAGTGGTGAGTCTCTGGTAATCTGGTAGTTGAGGCCAGTTCATTGGCTATATTTAAGAGGGAGTTAGATGTGGCCCTTGTGGCTAAAGGGATCATGGGGTATGGAGAGCAGGCAGGTAAAGGATACTGAGTTGGATGATCAGCCATGATCATATTGAATGGCGGTGCAGGCTCGAAGGGCCGAATGGCCTGCTCCTGCACCTATTTTCTATGTTTCTATGTTGTCAGGGCTTACGATACGATAGAACTTTATTTATCCCAGGAGGGAAAATGGTCAAATGTTCCTGAGACCTGAGCTATAGGGAGAAGTTGGGCAGGCTAGGAGTTTATTCCTTGGAGCACAGGATGCTGAAGGGTGATCTTATAGAGGTGTATAAGTTAATGAGGAAAATAGATAGCGTAGATACAGTCTTTTACCTAGAATTGGGAAATAAGAATATCAGAGGGCATAGGTTTAAGGTGAGAGGGGAAAGATTTAATAGGATCTTTTGGGCAACTTTTTCACAGAGGGTGGTGGGTATATGGAATGAGCTGCCAGAAGAGGTAGTTGTGGCAGAAAATATATCAACATTTAAAAGACATTTGCAAAGGTACATGGATAGGATATAGTTAGAAGGATATGGGTCAAATGCAAGCAGGTGCGACTAGTGTACCTGGGGCATCTTGGTTGTCATGGGCAAGTTGGGCTGAAGGGCCTGTTTCCATGCTGTATGACTGACTCACTAAATGTCCTGGACCTGATGGGATCTATCCAAGGTTATTGAGGGCGGCAAGAGATGAGATTGCAAGAGGCTTGACAAAGATTTTTTTCTTTTCTAGCCACAGGCCTCAGAGATGGGAGTGTGCCTAATATTGTTTTTGTATTTATGAAATAGAGAGGATCCATGGAATTATAGGCCACCTCATGACAGTGATAGGGAAGCTATTCGAGAAGCTATCACTTCAGCGTAGGTTTTACTCCCATTTGGAAGTGAATGGATTAATTAGGGACAGTCAGCATGGCTTTGTACACAGCAGATTGTGCCTTACTAACTTGATCAAGTTTGCTGTGGAGGTGACTGTGAGGAAGGCTGCCAACATGATGTGGACCAGCTACGGAAATGGGCAGAGAAATAGCAGATGGTGTTTAATCTAAGCGTGAGGTGTTGCACTTTGGGAGGTCAGATTTAAAGGGAAAATATACAATTAAAGGCATAATCCTTGGCTGCATTTATGTTTAGAGGGATCTTGAGGTCCAATCCCATAGCTCCATGAAAGTGGCAACACAAGTAGATAGAATGGTAAGGAAGGCATATGGTATGCTGACTTTCATCGGTCGGGGTATTGAGCACAAGACTCAGGAAGTCATGATGTAGCTTCATAGGACTTTGGTTCGGCCACATTTGGAGTAAAGTGTGCAGTTCTGGTCGCCCCAATACAAGCAGAATAGGGAGGCACAAGCTACAGGGAGAAGTTGGCAGACGTGGATTGATTTCTCTGGAACGCCAGAGGTTGTGGGGAGACTTGATAGAAGTATATAAGTTTAAATAGAGGCTTAAATTAGATAGACAGTCAGAACTATTTTTCCCAGGAGGGAAAAATCAAATCCTAGAAGGCAAATATTTTAAGGTGAGAGGGTCAAGGTTTAAAGATGGTGTGTGGGGCATGTGTTGCCAGGAATAATGGTTGAAGCCAGGGATAGTGGTTGAAGACTTTTGGATAGATAGATGGATATGCAGGAAATGGATTATGTGCAGGCAGATAAGAGTTTGTCTAGGCATAATGTTCAGCACAGACATTGTGGGCCGAAGGGCCATACTTGTGATATACTGTTCCATGTTCTGATGCCACAGCCTGTTCACTGTGAGCATACGAATAGGACTCCACCAGGAAATGCTGTGTCAACATCCAAGTTGCAATCTTCCCAGCCACGCAGTTTGTTGCTCTGATGACCCCAAGCAATGTCAGGGGGGGTGGGTAGAGGTCAGTGGTAGTAACTACAGTACTCTTTTTTTAATATAACCCCTGGAGATGGCGTTCTTCCCTCATCTAGAGACGTGGACAGGGAATCAGGGTGAATAGGCATCTTGAGACATTGCATATAAAACCTTGACTGCAACACTGCATTTCACAGCCACATGTCAACTACCCCGTTGGTTGCAGGATATGCTTTTGAACACACAACAGTGCACGGTAACGCAGTTACCATTAGCAGGAGTGTCACTTTCTGGAACACATGACTGCTGCCTCATAGTGCCAGAAATCTGGGTTCAATCCTGACTTCAGGTTCTATCTGTGTAGTTTTCACATTCTTTCTGTGATCACGTGGGTTCCCTCTAGATGCTGTAGTTTTCTCCCATCTAAAAGCCTCTTAAACGCCACTATCATTTCTACTTCCACCACCACCCCTGGCAAAATGTTCCAAGGCCCCTCCACTTTCTGTCTAAAAAAAAAATCCAAATGTGGCCTAACTAAAGTCCTAAATAGCTGCATCATGACTTCCTGACTTTTATACTTAATGCTCCTAGGAATGAAGGCAAGCATACCATACACCTTCTTTACCACCCCATTTGTGCTGCCACATTCAGTAAGTTATGAAATTGGAACTTCAAGATCCCTTTGCACATCATTGCTGTTAAGGGTCTTGCCATTAACTGTATACTTTCCCCTTAAATTCAACCTCTACGGAACTCCACTGGTCACAGATATTTTGCCAAGGAATGAATAAGCCAATTCTGAATCCATTCTACCAAGTCATCGTGAATCTCCTACATTTCAATCTTCTGGATCAGCATAGGATCTGGATCAGAGGGACCTTATTAAAAGCCTTACTAATATCCATGTATACATCATCCACCGCCCTATCTTCATCAATCTCCTTGTCACCTCCTCAAAACATATGTAATGAGTGTCGTGAAGGTGGCACAAGTGTGAAGGGATGATCGGTGTTTGACTTGGTGGGCTAAAGGTCCCATTTCTATGCTGCTTTTTTTTCGATCAAGCAATAGACCTCTTTGGTCATCAGTCCTCATTGTAAGTGTTCATTCCTGTTGCACAAAAGCCGATTGGATATCCCCTTCCAGCCGCTGTTTTATTTCACTATACCTCTCCTCCTTCACCCAATTCATTTGTTCGAGGAGCCACTTTTTTCTGCAATTATCCACCATCAGCAGGAGTGTCACTTCCTGGAATACATGACTGATTGAAACCTATGAAGTCAAAAAGCAAAACACTTCTTAGAACTCAGCACAATATGCTGATGTAACACAGAGATATAGCACATCTGCATCAAAATTTCACTATAAACTCTTTTAGTGAAACAGCAAGAAAATATTCTTAAATTCAATTTATGACATTTGTACAAGTACATGAATAGGAAACATTTATAGGTATATGGGTGAAACGGGGGCAAATAGGAATAGCTTAGATGGGACATTTTGGTCGGCATGGAGGAGATAGGCTATGGGCCCTGTTTCCATGCTTATGACGCTTTAGCCCAACAAATACTTCCAGGTGAAATGCAGTCTCTATCAGACTAACCAAGCATTATTTAGTCTTTTATATGTTAGGTTGTGGAAGAGTTTAAGTGCTGTCACATTCTTTGACCTGAGCGTTGTTTAATTAGGCAGTGTTTCCACTCCAATTTCTACTGTGTGAAGAGTTTCTCTTCTGCCGAAGTTGCCACAATCTGAAAGTCAATTGAGACCCACCAGCTGGACTCACTCCTTCCAATTTCGAACTGAGATGAGCTAGAAAGTTCCATGTTATATCGACTCATGTAGTAGAACTGAAATATTAATTAAATGATAGTTGCCACCCACCATTGTTATTCAGATGCTGTTGGTGAATGGAGCATGAGCATTCAGTCCAGTTGGTTAGTTAGTGTGGAATGTTAGCACAGGAGATTTTCCTTACCTCGTCAAAGTGCATATTTCGAAACATGGCAATGCTGATTGTATTTTCCAGGTTGATTTTGGCTTGGAATTTTGTAATCTGCAGCTGAGTCACTCCTGGAAAAGAAGTAAAAGCAAAGCAAAAATACATATCCAGCACACAACCATTATTTGGATTGGTTTTACAATAAGCATCAAGACTTGTTCAAAGTACAAGACAAAGGCCCAACTAACAGGAATCTCAAATAGGACAGAGCCTATTTTTCAGACACATGCAAGGATGTGTTATATTCTGTTGCTGATAAGCAGAAGCTTGCCTAGCCCTGATGTGGTTGACAGAAAAAACAGATATTAAACAGAAAGGAGCACATAATTAGGTCCCGAGTCACCTTTGAGGTGATCTGATTTGGCAGAACTTAGATTACTGGTGGTGGTGTTACAGAGTATTTCTACTCAAGTGACAAATGGTAGGTATTTAAAGGCCAGTTCATCAAAGTCCTGATGTGATCTATAGGATGCGACAAGAGAAGATTGTATGATGAAGATCTTTGTTTAAAGACCAGACTTCAAAAGATTCAGGGGTGGACTGAGGCACGATCTTATGGAGGTTTATAAGTTCATGAGGTGAAATAGATAGATGCACAGAGTCTTCTTACCAAGAGTAACGAAATAAAGAACCAGAGGATATTGGTTTAAGGTGCGAGGGGAAAGATTTAATAGGACCCAAGGGGCAACCTTTTTCACACAAGCTGCGAGAGGCGGTAGTTGAGGCAGGTACTATAACAAAATTTAAAAGACATTTGGACAGGTACAGAGAAAGGTGGATAGGTTGGACAGATAGGAAAGGTTCCTCTCGCTACGAAGGCCAACGTGCCATCTGCTTTCTTCACTGCCTGCTGTACCTGCATGCTTACTTTCAGTGACTGATGAACAAGGACACCCAGGTCTCGTTGCACCTCCCCTTTTCCTAATCTAACATCATTCAGATAATATTCTGTCTTCTTGTTCTTGCCACCAGTGGATAACCTCAAATATATCCACATTATACTGCATCTGCCATGCATCTGCCCATTCACCCAACCTAACCAAGTCACCCTGCAGCCTCATAGAATCCTTCTTGCAGCTCACATTGCCACCCAGCTTTGTGTCATCTGCAAACTTGGAGATGTTACATTTAATTATTTTGTCTAAATCATTAATATGTATTGTAATTAACTGGGATCCCAGCACTGAGCCTTGCGGCACCCAACTAGTCACTGCCTGCCATTCTGAAAAGAACCCGTTAATTCCTACACTTTGCTTCCTGTCTGCCAACCAGTTCCCCATCCATGTCAATACCCTACCTCCAACACCGTGTGCTCTAATTTTGCTCACTAATCTCTTGTGTGGGACCTTGTCTATAATTCCCTGTTTTCTCTCTCCCTCCTTTCTTAAAAAGTGGGGTTACATTAGCTACACAGCACTAGAGATGAGGAAGAGATTGTACTGGCCCTGATAAGAATAATGGGGTTATCCATACGGCAAGATTGAAAGAATGACTGTACACAAAAGGCTGGAGAAAGTGACTGTCAGTTTGTTGGAGTGGTTAACGTGAAGTACACACGCTAGAGACAGACAGGGCATGCCAGATTCTTGTTAAAGTTCATAAATATTGAATATAAGTAAAAGCTTTGCATTGAATGCATTTTCCAGGTTATCAAAATACATTTCCTCTTGCCATCTCTGTTCTGAAGATTCAGACGTCATACTGTGAACATTTTCACATTCCCCAATTACTTTACTCTATTGACTCTTATGTACTTACAAATTCATCAGCCTTTCAGATTCACATTTTATTTCACTAAAAAACAGTTAATTTACTTTTATGATCAGTTGTCAGGGATGGGCACAAAATTAGTGAGTGCAGTTTCTCACCATAATACATCATCATCATTGTCACCTCTTTGCCAAAACCCTTTCCTCTGTAACTAGGCTCTAAAAAGAAAAACACAGTATTGATTAGGGCAGTACAGTTGTGCAGCGATAGAGTTGCTGCCTTAAAGCACCAGAGACCTGGGTTTATCCTGACTACGGGTGCCGTCTCTCAGTTCTCCCTGTGATCAAGTGGTTTTCTCTGGGTCCACATTAGTTTACATCATTATCCAAACATCTATTTCTGAATTCAGCCACAACTGTGGTCCTCCGGTTTCCACTCACATTCCAATGACTTGGTAGTTAATTGGCTTCTATAAATTGTCCCTAGAATGTGGATTACAATTAGTACACGGGTGATCAGCGGTTGGAGCCGACTCGATGGCCTATGTATCTCTAAACTATTGTTAAAAACTAAACCACGTGCAACAGAGAATACAGTACACTGATGCCATGTGTGGAATGCAGAATAAAGTGCACTTGCACAACTAGAGTATACTTGTAAAACTGCTTCATTTCACACTTATTTCACACAAGAGCCCTGAAGATGATGTGAATATTGCAGAAGTGTTTCAAGGCCACCATCCTAGCACAGAACAGTACAAAAGCTGTTCTCCCAATACAGCGTCCCAGAAATGCACCATCTGGAATTATTTTTCAGAGATTAAGTGGACACAATTGAGGCTGAATTCAAAAACATATGTTTGGACACAAAATCTAAACTAATGTGCTACTGCATGCTCATGACAATTAATCCAGTAAGTACTTGTCAGTGGCTGACAATATAGTTAGTCAGTTAACTTGCATGTTATAGAGCTTGGCTGCTCCTCTTAAAAAAAAAATGCTTAAAAAGATAAAAAGATCTTCAAAGAGGAAGTAGAAAGAAGAACAATGTTCACATTCTACAGGAGCCAATCTGACAAGGCAATTAAATCATACACCATATCTGTTCCTAAAGATCTGGGGCAACGTTTAACTCAAAGTTAAGATCATTGAATGCTACTACAAATCTTATGGGCTCCCAAATAATTTCTATACCAAAGCCAAAATGATACAAAGCATTGGCATAACTCAGCAAGTCAGGAAAGCCATCTTTTCCGCACACGGCGATTTTCTTTCTCAAGCAGATACTTACGACTATTGTACCTTATTGATCACATTACACACAAAATAATTGCTATAAATTCACTCTTGAAGAAGATGGCATAGTATTGCTAGCTTAAGAAATCTCGAAGGAAGAGATAGTACTAGCCATTATTAAATGAATTCATAGGATTTGCTGTCAGTCATTTTCTAGCATTCTGATCATAACTCCTGTCATTGAAAGTCCACAACACTGAAAAGTTATGACTAACATTATCTTAAGTTCCAACAGTCAACATGTGAAGTAAAATTATATTATTTTTTAATCATACTCTCTCAATATAATGTGTTTCCTTCTCCTTTATTTTCTCTGCTTTATTTGCTATAAATCACCAACTGAAATTCATACTTCAACCCTTCTATCTGATTGGTTCAAACGAAGCAGCTTAAAGACTTCTCAGCTTTCCTCTGATTTTTAACTCTCACTTTCAGCAACTTTCAAGTATAAAATGTAGCCAAAATATTAGCCCAATCAATGGTATAGGATCAGTTAGACGCAGCAAATTATGCCCAAATGTAATTTGGTGCAGGGAGTAGTGGGATATGTATCATGTACAGGCAGATGAGATCAGTTTAACTTTAGTTTAGTTCATCATGTTCACCACGTTGTGGGCTGAAGGGCTCATTCCTGTGCTGTACTCATTCTATGTGAATATTGTCTATATGAATAAAACCTTAGTGACACTGCTTTAAGTGGTAGCCAACCTGCAATCATAATTTCAATTTCAGCCATTGAGAGGTCTTCAGAATTTGTAAGGAACAGGTTTACATCTCCCAGCATGCAATCCTCTTCTGTGCATGAACCACTCATCCATTTCGCCTTGTCCAACACAATGAAGGTACATTCTGCCATGAAACAAAGGAAGCACATCAGCTCAGATAATAAAAAAAAAGTTGTGACCACACTAGATTGTACATTCATGTTTACCAAATGTGTTTACTTTGTAAGATTGAGTTAACACAATAACAAAATAGAACAATAACTGCTTGAAAACCAGGTTTTACGTGTACTTATCATAGCTTTTAAGCAGTAAGTACTGAACTGCACAAAAATAGTCAGCAGGTTTTAGGTAAGGCATTTGCAGTTTAAACTATTCTAATTGTTATCGCCATTTGCCTGAGCTAGGCAAAACTCCATGGTTAATATGGTTTATAGATGGAAACACAATTTGACACAAATTAGTGATGCATTTTATATCTTGTCCTGTTTCGACTGCACTCTGCACAAACCAATCAGAGATTGCTTGTAACACAAGTTGTAGACTGGCCTCAGCAGGTCTGGCAGCATCGCTGAGAAACATTGATAGGTGGCGTGTCGGGGCGAGAACCATCTGTAGACCAAAACGTCATTTGAAGGGTCTCAACCCAAAGCTACCCATGATCCCCCATCCACGATCTGCTACGTCACTGCAGCACTGTGTCCTGTTGTGTATTTACCAGTATCTGCAGTTCCTTGTTTCCACTTATAGACTAAGCACTTATCTCTGTAACCAAAATTCAAATCAAGCTCATGATTCCCAGACTCTTATACACAACGCCTCAATTGATGAAGGTAAGCATTGCATACATCTTCTTTCTCACTTTTTCTACTTGTTGTACATCGTGGAAACAGGGCATTTTTGCCCACACCGACCAACATGTCCTGTCTACACTAGTCCCACTTGCCTGCATTTGGTCCAATATCCCTCTAAACCTATCCTTTCCATGTACCTGACTAATTGTTCTCAAACATTGCTATAGTCCCTGCCTCAACTATCTCCTCCGGCAGCTTCTTCCATATACCCACCACCCATTACCCAAAACCTACCCCTCAGATTCCTATAAAATCTTCCCCATCACCTTAAACCTATACCCTCTGGTCCTCTAATCCCCTACCCTTGGCAACGGACTCTGTGCACCCACCCGATCTATTCCTCTCATGATTTTATACATCTCTATAAGATCACACCTCATCCCCCTGCACTCCAGGGAATAGAGTCACAGCCTGCTCAACGTCTCCCTAAGCTCAGACCCTCATCCTGCAGGGCTCGAAATTAGCGGTTGCCCGGGTGCCAATGACCACCCAAAGTGCCGTCGGGCAACCTAAACGCCGACTCATTTTCGCCCGGCTTGGCAAGCAAATACTGGTTTCTACCGATACACAAAAAACTGGATCAGGCAGCATCTCTGGAGAATAGGAGCGTGACATTTCTTGTCGATGGCGGCGGCTGTATTCCTCTCGTATCTTTGATTGCAGGGCAAAGATACTAGGTGCGCGGTGACGAAGGGTCGGAGCGAATGACAGTCTTGAACAGCGGCTCCACCGTCTCCTCCTCCTGCACCCCGCCCGGCGGAAGGAGGCCTCCCTCTCCCTCCCTCCCCCCCCCCCCTCCTCCCGGCCTCGGTGCGCGAAAGGGGTTGTTTTGAAAGCGCAGTTGGTGGATTTGCAGTAGTATCTTTTGATTTGCAGGCAGCGGCCGCTATCGCCCTGATAACGGCCGCTGCCTGCAAATCCGTTAACAGCGCTTTCAAAAACAACCCCTCTCGCACGCCGAGGAGGGAGGGAGGGGGAGGCCTCCTTCCGCCGGGTGCAGGAGGAGGAGAACGTGGAGCCGCTGTTCAAGACAGTCATTCGCTCGACCCTTCGTCACCGCGCACCTAGTATCTTTTGCCCTGCAATCAAAGATACGAGAGGAATACAGCCGCCGCCATCGACAAGAAATGTCACGCTCCTATTCACCAGAGATGCTGCCTGATCCAGTTTTTTGTGTATCGGTAGAAGCAGCTGCACCAAAGATCCTACAGCTATAGGATCTTTGAGCTGCACCGCTCGGCCCCGCACCTTGCTGTCGGCTGGCGGAGGAAGGGAAGTGGTGGCGACGAGTTCCCAACCGCCTCCCCTTTTGGCGGCGGCACTTTGGCGTTGGACAGGGACGGCCAAGGCAGTGGGAGATGTTATCCGAGGAGTGCTGACCTTCCTTCCTCCCCACCTCCTCTGCACCTTCCCCCCCCCTTCTCTCTCTCTCTTGTACGCCCCCCCCCTCCACCCCTCTTATTCTGGGACCCTCCTCTCCATCCCGCATTGATCCCCATTCCCTCCTCTATTCAGTCATCACTGACATCCCCTGTGCTCCCCTCCCCATCTACCCCCCCCACCCCATCTACCCCCCCCCCCCCCCCACCCCAATCTATTAATCACCCTACCCACCTCACATTGATTCTCCTGCCACCCCCCATCCATCCTACACTGGTCCCCCAATTCATCCTGTACTGACCCCCCTTCCCATCCATCCTGCACTTCTCCCCCCCCATTTCATACTGCACTGATCCTCCCATTCATCCCGTACTGACCCACCTTCCATTTACCCTGCACCAAACCCCCCATCCATCCTGTAGTAAACTCCCATTCATCCTGTACTGATCCCCTCATGCATCCTGTACTGATCCCTTCATGCATCCTGTACTGATCCCCTCATTCATCCCGTACTGAACCCCCATTCATCCTATACTGATCCCCTCATTCATCCTGTAGTGATCACCCATTCATCCTGCACAGACCCTCCGATTCACACTGTCCTGACCCCCCCCCCCCTTCATCCCGTACTGATCCCCCCCATTCATCCTGTGCTGATCTGCCCCCACCCCATCCATCCTGTACTGATCCCCCCATTCAAGAAGAATGGGGGGGAACAGTCTGAAGAAGGGTCTCGACCCGAAACGTTGCCTATTTCCTTAGCTCCATAGATGCTGCCTCACCCGCTGAATTTCTCCAGCATTTTTGTCTATCCCCATTCATTCTGTACTGAACCCCCCATTCATCCTGTATTGATCCCTCCCCCCCATCCATCCCGTACTGATCCCCCATTCAACACCACTGACATCCCCCGTGCTCTCTCCTCACAATTTTACATACTCCAACCAACATGTAGTAATTCTCCTGCCTTAATCCATCCATTCCGCACCGATTGCCTTCTCAACTCCCCCCCCCCCCCCCCCCCCCCCCCCCCCCCCCCCCCCATCTATCCACCCCGCACTCATTCACACACCTCCTGACCCTATTGTGATTCATGGTCTTCAGAGTGAACTTTGACAATGTTTGATAACGGAATGCAATCAAATGTGTTTTAATTCCCAATGTTATTATTTGTTTTGACACCTTTATACATATTACCAAAAGAACATTTGCTGCAGTTATGTCCTTTGGCCATCTCTTGTCAGTTAGTGTAATGTTTAACCTGTCAGATGGGTATTGTCGGTTTTAACAGCTATTATCATAAAATGCCTTTAGAAATTTCCTTGCAACCTGTATATCCTTGCAACGACCCATGCTATGGCCATGTCATGGTAATTTTCGGTCCTTTGCAGAACACATGCTTCCATCAATCTGTAGTGTGCATGGTCCAGGATTTATTGATACAGGTTGATCATATGCTGAATAATCCAACCACATTTTTGTTTGGAAATGGAAAGAACTAATAGAAATTGCATTTGTGTAAAACGAGTTGATATATTGTATTATAATTTTGCTGCATGTCATTGTGGTATATATCATGACTTGATTGGTGAATATGTTTAGTTTGTGAGTTATTTGAAGCAGAAATAATATGTGAATGTAGACAAAAGTGCTGGAGAAACTCGGTGGATGCGGCAGCATCTAAGGAGCGAAGGAAATAGGCAACGTTTCGGGCCGAAACCCATCTTCAGACTGATGGGTTTCGGCCTGAAACGTTGCCTATTTCCTTCGCTGCACCTGCTGAGTTTCTCCAGCACTTTTGTCTACCTTTGATTTTCCAGCATCCGCAGTTCCTTCTTGAACATAATATGTGAATGCTTCATTGAGCATAATTCTGACTGGTAACTACGCACTTCGTCCGAGCACATTATTGCACGCGTCATGCAAACTGTCTTAAATGACCACCTAAACTGTCATTTGGCAACCAAAAAAGCTGTCAAGGTTGCCCGGCTGGCAACAGGGGAAAAAAAGTTAAGCCAAAGCTCTGTCCTGGCAACATTCTTGTAAATCTTCCCTGCATCCTTTCCAACTTAACAACCTTTCCTAGAACATGATGCCCAAAACTGAATACAATACTCTAAACACCACAACAACGTCTGATAACTGCAACATGACCTTCCAATTTCTCTACTCAGTATCTTGACTGATGAAGGCCAATGTGCCAAAAGTCTTTTTGCCCACCCTATCTGCCTGTGACGCCACCTTCAAGGAATATGCAGCTGCACTCCTAGATTCCTCCACTCTACAACACTTTCCAGTACTGCCATGACAGTTTCCCTGGTTGGTAAAGCATGGTGTAAAACCAGCACTTCCTAAACTCACGATCTCAACCTTTAGAGTTTGGACCACTCTTCAGTCTGATGGAGAAGAGTGGGCAGTCGACTATTATCAATCTGAAGAGGGTCCCAACCCAAAACTTAATCTATCCATTTCCCTCTACAGATTCTGCTTGACCCTCTGAGTTCCTCTAGCAGTTGATTTTTTTACTCAAGATTCTAGCATCTTATGATTCCCTTATCATAGGGAATTAGGTGGGTTAAAATGCAGGTTCTCCAATCTAACAACATGAGGAATTAGAGCAGGAATAAGCTCTCATCTGGCGTTTCAAGTTTAATCTGTCTTTCATTAAAATCACAACTGATCTTCTTCCTCATTGCCATGTTTTAGCACTATCCCCATATACTTTGATTTCCTTAATATCTAGATAAACGTAAATAACTGTACATGGATTATAATGATTCCATAAAATGATTCACAAACCACCAAAAACAATTAGTGATGGGCAATCTCTAGACCTTGCCAGCAGCAAGCATGTCCTGGGACATGGTTGAAAAAGTTTATGACATGGAGTCATGTCAATTCTCCAGCATCAGCATTCCTCAGATTGATGAGCCAGAAGAAATTTAGCATTGTTCTGAAAAAGATGTAGGGTCAGTGAAAGAAAAAACAAATTACAAAAATGAAGCCATTCCAAGTAATCCTGCAAAGTAGCAAACCCTTACTATCATTATCCTCCCACCAACTTCTCTGCATCTGATACTCCTGTTCCAGGGTAAGAGGCTCTGAAGCTGTGAGTTTCAGCAATTCTTCTGATTTCATCCACTGGTGATACCTGTAACCAATTAAATATCAATTATGAACAGAAAGCTGAGTATCAATGACAATTAACAGAAGAAAAAGGATTTGCTCTCTCATAATCTACCATGCAACGTGCAACAGTGAATCACAAGAAATTCACTGAAAATGTGTGAGAAGTGATGAGCTGAATGGCCTAATTCCACTTCTGCCGTATGATCTAAGTAAACCAGATCACTTTGCCAGCACTGCATTTATACTGTAGTCCAAAGTCAAGGTTACTCTCCTCCACAAGTGAAATAAGTGATTCTATATTGGAGATTTAGTCTAATTTTCCACTTACAATATGATGAACTATTTTCCAAGTTCTGGTCACCAATAGTCTCTGCAGAGAGTTCCCAAGCACTTAGTCTGGTCGATCGTCTGGCTCAGGCATTATTCTGATTCGTTATCAAAAAAGTTTCTTCTGCAGACAATGTAAAAATCAGCAGTCATGCAAACATGAATCCAGTTGACTCTCAGTAACTCAGCGGGACAGGCAGCATCTCTGGATAGAAGGAATGGGTGACGTTTCGGAACGAGTCCCGCTGAGTACTCCAGCTTTTTGTGTGTCTTCGATTTAAACCAGCATCTGCATTTCCTTCCTGCACATCTACTGACTCTCATTTATCTATCCTGCTATTTACTTCCTAAAATAATCCAAAAGATTTATCAGCTAAGATCAGTCATTCACAAAACCATACTGACCTTGGCCTATTATATCATGTCCTTCTAAGTACCTGGAAACAATCTTAATAATGGACATTATTAATAACCAATCACTGAAGGCAGGCAAACTGGCCTATAGGTAAGGTCATCGGGTCAAAGGCCGTGACGCACGGACCAACTCAATCCATGTGGAGGACATGGCAATTTCCGGCATATACTGTTAATACACGAAACTCGTACTTTCTTACCCGTTACAAACCGCTGAAACGGTCATTTTATGCGCTGTAAATAATTGTGGAAAACAGGGTAAGCGTGAGAGACATTTATCCTACTTTAGAATTGCAAAAGTGAGGAGAAATGGTGAAAGAGAGAAGCGAGAGCTGAAGGGACAATAACAGCTAAAGTGCTTGCCAAACATTGGCCATGCAGATATCGAGATTGAAAATATTGGGAATTATCGCGTTTGCTCACTGCATTTCATCAACAGTAAGGCATTATTTGTGTTTTTTCTTGATTCCTTTGGTATCAAAAAAGTTTCAGAAGTGATCAATCTGGCTGTAAAATGTTAAAATCGCCCATGGTTCTGAAGTGGGTTTTTACATGCAAAAATAAAATGCTTCTGAAGCTAAATTTATAATTAAAAAAATCTCCAATTGTCCATCATTATGCTATTGAGATGTATATTTTGGCAAATAATAAAATGTCATGACAGCTTAAACACCCACTCCCTTTCAATAAGATATTGTCAATTTGCTGAGGTTGATTATGTCCAATTAACAGCTAACAATGATGCCATTCCTTGGCTTGCATCTGAGTAAAATGTAATTCAAAACCCACGTATGGTTTGCGATTTTTTTTAATGATAAATTTTGCTTCAGAAGTGTTTTCTTTTTGTATGTAAAAACCCACTTGAGAACCATGAGCGATTTTAATATTTTAGAGCCAGATTTATTGTGCTTACCTGCAGTTCATCGCGTGTACTCCAGTTGGCGTAGAGGGGCAACAGTACGGATCACGGGTTGTGACCCGACTGCCGTGCAACCTCCCTATAGTTTCCCCTCTTTTGCCTTGCTCGCTTCTTAAACAGCACTTTGCAGTTTTCTAGAACCACTTCTTACTCAAGTCAATTCAAGTCAAGAGTTTATTGTCATGTGTCCCAGATAGGACAATGACATTCTTGCATTGCTGCAGCGCAACAGTATATTGTAGCCATAAATACAGATCAGATCAGTGCGTCCATATACCATAGAAAATATGTATACACACACATCAGTAAACAGATAGAATAGAATAGAATGCCATTTATTGTCATTTAAACATACAAGGTTCAAACAAAATTTTGGTTCCTGCAATCATAACAGCAAAAAACCAAAACAAGTGCAATATGTTGTTACAGTTCATAGTTTGTTTGAAGTTGTGTTTAATAGTCTGATGGCTGTGGGGAAGAAGCTGTTAGTGTATCTGGATGTTGCAGATTTCAGGCTCCTGTACCTTCTACGCGATGGCAGCAGAGACATGAGTGTATGGCCAGGATGGTGTGGGTCCTTGATGATGCTGGCAGCCTTTTTGAGGCAACGACTGCAATAGATCCCCTCGATGGTAGGGAGGTCAGAACCGATGATGGACTGGACAGTGGTTATGACTTTTTGCAGCCTTTTCTGCACCTGGACGCTCAGGTTGCCGTACCAAGCCACAATGCAACCGGTCAGCATGCTCTCTACTGTGCACCTGTAGAGGTTCGAGAGAGTCCACCTTGACATACCGACTCTCCATAATCATCTCAGGAAGTAGAGACGCTGATGTGCTTTCTTTATGATTGCATCAGTGTTCTGGGACCAGGAGATCTTCGGAAGTATGCACGCCTTGAAGTTCTTGACCCTTTCCACCACTGACCCGTTGATATAAACGGGACTGTGGGACCCCATCTACCCCTTCCAAAGTCCACAATCAGTTCCTTGGTTTTGCTGGTGTTGAAAGCCAGGTTATTGTGCTGGCACCATTTGGCCAATCGGTCGATCTCACTTCCATACTCTGATTCGTCCCCATCAGAGATACATCCCACAACAGTGGTGTCGTTGGCAAACTTGATGATGTAGTTCGCACTATGTCCGGCTACGCAGTCATGAGTATACAGTGAGTACAGCAGGGGGCATTCTATGTTATGACTGCAAGGCACAAAATTTCGTTCAGACTGAGAGTCTGAATGACAATAACGGATACTTTGACTTTGATCTGGTCTGCAGAAGAATGCGCATCTCATGGTTCTAGAATGATTCTTCAAAGATCATTACTAATGCAGCCACAATCTCTACAGCTACCTCTTTCAGAACCCTGGGGTGTAGTTTATCTGGTAAATATAACTTATACACACATGATGAATGGAGCATTAATACTGATGGTGACATAAAAAAATGTGTGCTCCCTAATTTTGCGGGTAGCCGGCGAGCGCTCGCCGACTCCTCTGACTCCACGGGTCGTGAGTGCGCACTGACTCCTAACACTTCGGACCAAAGATCTCTGCTTCAGACCGAGAGCGCGCACTGACCCCCCACCCCCCCAACTACCCCCGACCGAGAGCGCGCACTGACGCCCCCCCCCCCCCCCCCCCCATTAACCTCTTCCCCGACCGTGAGCGCGCATTGACCCGCCCTCCGACCGTGAGCGCGCACGAGCGCCTCACCCTGCGGGCCGTGAGCGCGCAGATTCCTAACCCTGTGAGCGCGCCCCGGCCGTCGCTCCCACCTGGCCACGTGCAGCGCACGGTAGGGCACGAGCGCCGCCAGTTGGCCCAGCAACGCCACGTCCTCATTCAGCCGCATCCCCGCCAACCGCCGACAGCCGCCCGGGCACCCGCTCGGCAGCGCCACGCATGCGCCGTGGCACCAGCGCCCGACTCCCCCCAACCCGCCCTGAAACGCATGCGCCGCTTTGGAACCAACCGATAATGCGGCTTGAAGACAGGCACAAAATGTTGGGGTGATGTGTGTTCAGGAACTGTAGATGCTGGCTTTACACGGAAGATAAACACGAAGTGCTGGAGTAATATGTAGGAAGGAACTGCATATGCTGGTTTTCACGGAAGATAGACACAAAATTAAGGAGTAATGTGTACAAAGGAACTTCAAATGCTAGTTTACACCGAAGATAGACACAACGTGCTTGGGTAATGTGTAGGAAGGAACTGCAGATGCTAGTTTACATCGAATATAGACACAATGTGCTGGAGTAATGTGTAGGAAGGGACTACATATGCTAGTTTACATCGAATATAGACACAATGTGCTGGAGTAATGTGTAGGAAGGGACTACATATGCTAGTTTACATCGAATATAGATACAATGTGCTGGAGTAATGTGTAGGAAGGGACTACAGACGCTAGTTTACATCGAATATAGACACAATGTGCTGGAGTAATGTGTAGGAAGGAACTGCAGATGGTGGTTTACACCAAAGATAGACAAAAACAGCTGGAGTAATGTGTAGGAAGGAACTGCAGATGCTGGTTTAAACCGAAGAAAGACACAAAATGCTGGAGTAACTCAGTGGGCCAGGCAGCATCTCTGGAGAGAAGGAATGGGTGACATTTCGGGTTGAGACCGTTCAGACTGCGCGTCAGGTGAATGAGGCTTTATTTTTCTCGCACGTAGCCATGTATTTGTGGAATTCTCTTCATCAAACGGCAGTGGAAGCAGAGACTGAACATTTTAAGTCAAAAGGACATCAATTTTCTTTTCTAAGGAAGCAGGAGAAAGATTCTCTGAACATAGGAAAATGGATAGACTTAAAGTACTGGAGTAACTCAGTGAGTTATGCAACATCTCTGGAGAAAAAGGATGGGTGACGTTTCAGGTCGGGTCCCTTCCTTCGTCTCGATTCGAAACGTCACCTATTCCTTTTATCCAGATGCTGCCGGACCCACTGAGCTACTTCAGCATTTTTTTCTAACATTGGTATTAACCAGCACCTGCAGTTCTCTGTCTCTACATTGGAATGTGGAGTTGGGTGTTACTGTCAGATCAGCCATGATGTTATTGAATGGTAGAAAATAATTGAAAGAATGAGACATCCTGTCCTGCTCCAAGTTCTATATTTATAGATGTTTGTGCCTGTACCCACATTTGGGCCACGTGATGTTACTCAATAACATTATATGGGGTGTGAGTAATTTAGGACTCAGGGCCACGAAGGTGATCATAAACAAACTTCCTATTTTTACTTGAATATTTCAAATGAATGTTTTAAAGCATTATCTTTGACCTGAAACATCTGTTCCAATTCTCTTTCCACAGATCTAGCCTGGTCTGTTGCTGCTTCCAGCATTTCTTTTTTTTTTAAATCTTTACAACAATCCAGTTTTAATGGCAGGTTAACTGCTTGCTGGAGGGATGAATCTGACAGGCAATTTTCCAATACCTCCTCCTTACATCGGACTTAGATCTGCTCCCTGCAGTGCCAATTGCAATCTGGTCAAGGCATCTGTCGCACACGAGGAATTTCAAGTGCTGGTTTACAAAAAAAGACATGCTGGGATAAAGATACAAAGCACTGGAGTAACTCTGTAGGTCAGGCAGCATCACTGGAGAACATGGATAGGTGACATTTCGGGTCAGGATTCTTCTTCAGATTGATTTTTGGGGAGGGTGGGAGGATGGGGGGGGGGTGGGTAATAGGCACACGGTTGGGCAAAGACCAGAGATGAAAGCGTGAGACAAAAGGATTAAAGAGTTCCAAACTGTGAAGCTGGATGACGGAATGTCGGTGAGGGAGCAATATGTACAAGTCCAGGTGGGACATAGAGGATGGGAGAGGGTGGATGAAATGAAATGGAGAAAAGGAGAGGGTGGAGGTAAAGGGAGGTGGGGTTTGTAGTTACCTAAAATTGGAGTATTCAATGTTCATACTGTGCTGTTGGGTTGTAAGTGGACTGGGAGGTGCTGTTCCTCCAGTTTGCATATGACCTCACTCTGACAATGGAAGGGGCTGAGGACAGAAAGGTCAGTATAGGAATGGGAAGAGGAGTTAAAAAGGTTAGCAAACCGCAGATCCAGTAAGCCTTGGCTGATCAAGCACAAGTACTCCGCAGTACTTTCGCCGAGTCGGGGCTTGGCAAACCGAACACAAGTGATTGGCGAAATGTTTGGCAGACTACTGGATCTCCCAGTTGCTAACCAGAGTGAGGCCACATGCAACCACATGAACTCCATGACCCCACCACTCGCCACATCTTCCCATCTCCCCCCGTCTGCCTTCCGCAAAGACCGCTCCCTCCGCAACTCCCTTGTCAATTCTTCCCTTTCCTCCCGCTCCACCCCTTCCCCGGGCACTTTCCCTTGCAACCGCAAGAGATGCTACACTTGTCCCTTTACCTCCCCTCTCCACTCCTTTCAGGGACCCAAGCAATCCTTCCAGGTCCGACAGAGGTTCACCTACGCCACCTCCAACCTCATCTACTGCATCCACTGCTCTAGATGCCAGCTGATCTATATCGGTGAGACCAAGCGGAGGCTTGGCGATCGTTTAGCCGAACACCTCCGCTCGGTCCTTTTTTTTATATTTCAAAATAGACTTTATTCAAATGATAAATATATACAATACATGAACCTTGCGGAAAATCCATCCGACATTTTCGGAGGCTATACAAATTGATCAATACAGTTTATACATTTCTTTTCCCCAAATTTCACAAATGTGTCCCCCACCCTTGCCACTCATGTGGCCCACTGGTGTGGGATACCTTCCCTTATTTTGAGGGGCGTCTCCACCATACCGTGCCCCCCATGTCCAGCAGCGGAAGGACCCTAGACTGTGGCCCTCCCCCACCAAGCCTTGGCGTTGGCTGCACCGAGCTTCAGTGCGTCCCTCAGCACGTACTCCTGCAGTCTGCAGCGGGCCAGTCGGCAACATTCCCTGATGGACATCTAGCTCTGCTGGGTGGTGAACAATGCTCGGGCAGACCAAAAGGCGTCTTTCACCGAGTTGATGACCCTCCAGCAGCAATCGATGTCAGTCTCTGAATGTGTCCCTGGGAACAGTCCGTAAATCACACAGTCCTCTGTGACGGAGCTGTTCGGGATAAAGCGTACCAGGGACCCTTGCATTTTTCTCCAGACTCTTTTAGCAAATCCACGCTCTGCAAAGAGGTGGGCAACCGTCTCCTCTCCATAGCAGCCGTCCCGAGGGCAGCGTGCGCTGGCAGTGAGGTTCCGACAGTGCAGGAAGGATCTGACTGGGAGGGCTCCCCTCACCGCCAGCCAAGCCAGATCTTGGTGCTTGTTGGTGAGTTCTGGCGATGAAGCATTTTGCCAGACAAGCTGGGCAGTCTGTTCAGGGAACCACGCCACCGGATCCATCGAGTCCTTTCCCTGCAGGACATTCTGTGCTGACCACTGCCCAATGGACATGTGGTCAAAGGTGTTGGTCCGGAAGAACCTTTCCACAGACGACAGATGGTGTTGCAATGTCCAGCTGACTCGCACATTGCGTGGCATCTGCGCCTGGCCCATACTTCGCAACACCGGGTACAGGTAGAACCTCATCAGGTAGTGACATTTGGTGCCCACGTGCCTTGGCTCTACACTCCGCCTGATGCAGCCACACCCGAAAGTGGCCATCAGGGTGAGGGCGACGTTGGGCACGCTTTTACCCCCGTTGTCTGCTGACTTGTACATTATGGCCTGTCGCACCCGGTCTATCCTCGACCCCCAGATGAACTGGAAGATGGCCCGGGTGATCCCTGTGGCGTAGGAGGGAGGGACAGGCCACACTTGTGCCAAGTACAGCAGCCCCGAGAGCACCTCACACCTGATGACCAAATTTTTTCCCGTTATGGAGAGGGAGCGTTGCGTCCACAGCTCCAGCTTTCTCCCCACCCTGGCTATCCGCTCCAGCCAATTCTTGTTACACGCCTCAGCCCCCCCCCCCGAACCAGATACCCAGCACCTTCAAGAAGTCAGGCTTCATGGTGAAGGGGACGGAAGATCTGTCGGGCCAGTTGCCAAAGAGCATGGCCTCGCTCTTCCTGCGGTTCACCCTGGCTCCCGTGGCCGACTCAAACTGGTCGCAGATACTAATCAGTCTGCGGACCGACCCTGGATCCGAGCAGAAGACAGCGACATCGTCCATGTACAGGGAGGTTTTTACTTGAATGCCCGCACTGCCTGGCAATGTCACTCCTCTTATGCTCGCATCCTTCCTGATGGATTCGGCAAAGGGTTCAATACAGCAGACAAACAAGACAGGAGAGAGAGGGCAACCCTGCCTGACTCCAGACCTTACAGAGAAACTGTCTGATTCCCACCCATTGATTTGGACTGCACTACGGATGTTGGTGTAGAGGAGCAGTTTGATCCATTTCCTGATTCCTTCCCCAAAACCCATTTTGGAGAGCACGTCCCTCATGTACGTGTGCGAAATCCTGTCGAAGGCCTTCTCCTGGTCCAAGCTGACTAGGCAGGCATCCACCCGTCTGTCCTGCACATAGGCGATGGTATCTCTCAGCAGCGCTAGGCTGTCTGAGATTTTCCTGCCAGGTACAGCACAGGTTTGGTCCGGGTGGATCACCTGTCCCAGAGCAGACTTGACCCGGTTGGCGATGGCCTTAGACAGGGTCTTGTAATCTACATTCAATAGTGTTATGGGTCTCCAATTCTTTATGTCCTTCATCTCCCCCTTCTGCTTGTAGATTAGGGTGATGTTGCCCTTCCTCATGGAGTCTGACATGCTGCCAGCTAGAAGCATGTCATTGTACACTTCTAGCAGGTCCGGGCCCATCCAGTCCCACAGAGCCGAATACAACTCGGCCGGTAAGCCATCGCTTCCGGGAGTTTTACTCGAGTCAAAGGAACGGATGGAGCCAGTCAGCTCCTCTAGGGTCAGTGGTTGGTCCAGACTCTCCCGCTTGCTGTCCTCCCAAGACCTCCGTGATCGAGGACAGGAAGTTCGGGGAGGTGGTACTCTCTTGTGACCTTTTGGTCATACAAATCTGTGTAAAAGGATTTGCAGATCCTCAGCATGTCTGTGAGGATGCTACCGATCCGTCCTCCTCCCTAAGGCTGTTCATCACAGAGCTCCCCCTGTGAACCTTATGGAAGAAGAAACGTGAGCACGTCTCATCCTGCTCCACATGGCGGACCCTGGATCGGAAGATGATCTTGGAGGATTCAGAGGTAAAGAGCCGAGCTTGCCGGTCCTTCGCTTCTCTAAGTTCCTCCCTCACCACTCTCCACTGCAGGAGCAGTTGTTGCAAATCTGTCTGGAGTTGGCACAATTCCCTCTGACTCCGTCTTGCTCTCTGAACCCCTTCGCTCGGTCCGTAATAACCAACCCGACCTCCCGGTGGCTCAGCACTTCAACTCCCCCTCCCATTCCATATCCGACCTCTCTGTCCTTGGCATCCTCCACGGCCAGAGTGAGCAACACCGCAAATTGGAGGAACAGCACCTCATATTCCGCTTGGGGAGTCTGCATCCTCTTGGCTTGAACATTGAATTTTCTCAATTCTGTTAACCCTTGCTGTCTCCTCCCCTTCCCACCTCTCCCTCAGCCCTCGGGCTCCTCCTCCTGCTCCTTTTTCCTTTCTTCTCCCCCCTCCCCTCCTCCCTTCAGTCTGAAGAAGGGTTTTGGCCCGCAACGTTGCCTATCTCCTTCGCTCCTTAGATGCTGCTGCACCCGCTGAGTTTCCACAGCTTTTTGTGTACCCCCAACTCCATCTCATAGTCCGGTTGGGTGGTTTACAATCCAACTATATGAACATTGAATTCTTCACTTTTAGTTAACTAGAAACTCCATGCTATACCTCCCCCGCGTGACCCACCTGGACCCGCACCCATTTCTCTTCAACCTTTTTGTCTCACACCTTTCGTCTTTTCATCTGCGTCCAATCGTCCGCCTGTCACCCCCACTCATATGTATCAATCGCCAACCCTTACGCTGCCCCTCCTCTCTTCCAGTTTTCTTCCTGCACATGCAAGCTAACTGAGGAAGGGTCCCGACAAGAAACGTCGCTTATGCATGTTCTCCAAAGATGCTGCTGAGTTAGTTACCTCAGCACTTTGTATCTTGACCTATTCTGGGCACGCTGAATCTCAGTGGTTCCTCCAGTATCCTGGCATCCCACGTGCTCTACGGTAGGGATTCCAGTTCCTCCAGTATCCCGGCGCGCCGTGCGGTGGTCGCCAGGACGCTGGTCCTCCACTATCCCGGCGTGCTTCAGCTGCGAGTAATCATGGCGGCATTTCGGGAGGATGCAGGAGAAGATAAAGAGAACCGGGCGGTGGAACTGGGTGCTACCCTGAGTTTGGAAAGTATCCTTTGCCGGAATAGAGTGTGAATCAAGGATAGCCGAGAGAGCGAGGCGCCTGTTGATAGGGTGACGGGCAGCGCCCTTGGCGGACCTGGTGTGACCAACCACAAGGATTACGTGTCAGTCCGGGCTCTGAAGTAAGGGAGAGAACGCGTTCTGAACGTGGGAAGTGGCGGTGAAATGGGGAGAAGTCGGGGCCACACGGTGTAGGCAGACACACGGCTATGTGAACAATATTTCCCGCAGAAGGCTTTTTATAATTTCCTGTAGGCTAGACTTCACAGCCGACCATCATTTAGAAGCTGTTGATTTTAGTGTCGTCTGATAATTGCCATCTTTTGGACAATATAAAGTTGCTGTATTAAGTTACGCGCTATCTGATATTGATTGAGCAATGTGTTAAGTTGTACTTTAACTTACACGTGTGAAACAAACTAAGAGTATTTCCAACCGACAGTACATGAAAATTAACGTTATGATTGTAATTAGAGTGTTATAAAATTTAGGGGTAAAATGATTAATCATTGTTTTAAAAAATAATGGTCGTGTTCTAAATTGGTTGGATATTTCTATGTTAAAAGGAAGAAAGCAGCAAAAGTATTGTGTGTCCCTTAGTCCATATGGCTGGAGAAATAATGGGGAATAAAGGAATTGCTTAGTTTGAGTTTAGAGATATAGCATAGAAACAGCCCACCAAGTCCATGTCAACCATTGACCATCCATTTACATTCAATGTTATCCCACTTGTACATCCAATCTCCACATATCAGGGACAATTTACAGAGGCCAATTAACCTACAAACCTGGAGAAAAACAGGCTGAGGCACTGAATAAAAGTTAATGGAAAATACAGATAATTCAGAAATAGTTGGGTGTATTGACAGTGAAGAACAAAGCAAACAGAAAATGCTGAAAAATTGTGGAAAATAAAAGCAGTCAAAAACCTTGGACCTGAATGGCTGTATCTTTGGTTTTAAAATACAAGAATGGTGGATGCTTTGGTGGTGGTCCTTTGATTTTTTTTTTTTATATAGTGTCTGATACTGGCCCGAGTTAGGAAACAATGAAATATTTCAAAGAGTGGACGAGAAAAGAAAAGAGAACTGCAGTTTGCCTGACAATTGTCTTGGAAGTCAATTATCAATGTGCTACTTAGGAAATGATAGGGTAAAGGATTGAATCTACCCATCTCTGATGGCAGGTTCAATGTTGGAATGCTCCTTGTTGGTTAGCTTATCTAACTTCCACAAAAGGGAAGTCAGATAAACTGGAGCTCAACTGGCAGTGCTGTAATTTTTTTTGTTTCTGAATCAGTTTAATCACTTTGAGTTATTTTTAAGTTGTCTGATTATCAGAAACATTTGAAGGATATTCAAAGATATTTGACATTGCCAAGGTGTCAAATGGCTGTCATGCCAATCTGGGGATGGAACTGCAGGATCCACTTCTCGGAGCCTAGTTCATTGCTCACAAATTTTCTGATTTGCTGTACAGCTGTAGCAGCCAGGCGGTGGGAAAAATATGGGTAAAGTATAACCGGGGGGGGGGGGGGGAATATAATTGCTAAAATTAGGATGCCCAAATGGTTTTGTTAAAGAAGAATAGTTATTTTTTACGGGTTTTACAAAGAAGCCACGCTAAAGTTTGTAAAATAACAGCTCGCATGGCTGAAGCAAGATAGGTGAAGAGCAAGGATTGATTAAAGAAAGAGATGGACATTGTGGTTTAGCAACTTCAAGTTACTCCAGCATTCCTTCTCTCTCCATCCCTCCCCAGCCAAACTTCTTGTTTTCACCCAAAAACAGCTAATAATGGGCTGTTTCCTTTATCATCGTTACTTTTTTGCATATCTTTCATTCATTGTTCTATATCTCGCTACATTATCGTCTATAACTCTCGCTTCCCTTTCCCCAGACTAGTCTGAAGAAGAGTCTCAACCCGAAAAGTCACAGATTCCTTCTCTCCAGAGATGCTGCCTGTCCCGCTGAGTTACTTCAGCTTTTTGTGTCTGTTTACAATATAACTGATTTGGAGACAGTAATGGATTATATTTGAGGCACAGTTGGTAGAACTGCTGCCTCATGGCGCCAGTGATACAGATTCGATCCTGGCCTGGAGTTTGTACGCTCTCCCTGCGACTGTGTGGGTTTCTTCTGAGTACTTAATTTTCCTCCCGCATCCCAAAAGATGTGTGGGTTTGTAGGTTAATTGGCTTCAGTAACATTTCCCCTAAAGTTTAGGGAGTGGATGAGAAGGTGAGCTAATATAGAACTAGTATGAACGGGTGATCAATGGTTGGCATAGACCAAGTGGGCTGAAGGGGCTGTGTCTAAACCAAAGGTAAACTATATCTGTGAATGATCACAAAAAGAAGCGTGAAAGATAGGTCATGAGGTGGATATAATCAATTTATAAAGAAAAAGTTAGCAGATGAAAAATTTAATATTGTTTAGTTTGGAAGAATGACTAAATGTTATTTAAATGACAAAAAGACCATAAAGCTGATACGCAGTGGTTTAGCAGCTCTCACATGAAACAAAGAAAGCTTGCATGCAAAAGGCACTGTTAGTAATGGTGATATTTGGCACCAATGACGTTTGTTCAACTCCTGACCTTGAATTTTGCCTTGTAAAGTTTGCATGTTCTCGCTGTGACTGAAAGTTTCCTCGGTGCACTGGTTTCTTGATGCATTCTAAAGGCGTCATGGTTGGTAACTTAATTGCCCACTGTGAATTGCCCCTGATATGTAGATGAGTGGTATAATCTGCGATGATCCTGTGAGGACAAATTACATGGAATTTGTGCAGATGCAGTATAAGTAGATTCTTGCTAGTTGGTGTGGACTTGGCGGGCTGTTCGGAAAAAACGGCTTCTGCACAAATTCCATTTAATTTGCTATGTGACTAATACCAGGAACAGCTGATAATTGGGAAGATTAATGAAATGCTGACTTTTAATTCAAAGTGGTTATCATATAACTAGGGAAGCATCTTATTAAAACCATTCAAAGCAATAATGATGCCACAACAAGAGTGCTCGAGGCACTCAAGTTGGGCTGCATTAGTGGGGCATGAGATATTTTCATCTTTATAGTTGGTACAGTTGCAGACCTTCAGCCAAACATTACAACCATCTGAGTGAGTTTGATACCTATAAGAATATTTCTGAGCTTGCAGAACTTGGCAAAGCAGTTATTTGAATGTAACTGGAACTTTCTAGATTGCTCTTCTGTAACATTGCTCAAAGATATTGTTCAGCACAAGATCTAAGCACTCTTATTCCAGCTGTAATGAGACCCTAGTGTATTGTTTTCTCCATCAGTTGTAAGCTCCTCTGAATTCCGCAAAGCATTTGAAGCAGAGACTCCCCTGCAGATATTTCACATCCCGCTTTCCTTAATGTTTAAATTCTAGTCTTGCAGATCATCAAGGACTCTCAGCAACAGCATGGTTTACGCCATGAAGACTACCAGAGATACAGGTCAGTGGAAATCGTCTGTTGGTTATGGGTAAGGTTCGCAGAGGGATATGCAATGCTTACCTGCCTCTGATAAACTTGCACGTGTTCAGTAGCGATCAGATTACAGTGCAAATGGTGTTGTTTGTTCAGTCTTTTAAGACGCAAGTGAAAAAGTTTCAAGGAAATTTGTGTGACATGATTTGTTTTCAGAATGGTGGGTGCCTGGAACATGCTGCCAGAGTAGTTTAGTTTAAAGATACAGCATGGAAACGGGCCCATCGGACCAACAAGTCTATGCTGACCAGCGATCGCCTGTACTTCTATCCTAGACACTAGGGGCAATTTATACAAGCTAATTAATCTCCAAACCTGCATGCCTTTGGAATGTGAGAGTAAACCGGGGCATCCGGAGAAAACCCACACAGTCACAGGTAGAACGGACAAACTGAGTACACACAGCGCCTGTAGTCAGGATTGAATCTGGGTCTCTGGCACTTTGAGGCAGCAGCTCTACCGCTGCGCCACTATGTCACCCACTCCAGTGTCTCAACTATTCCTCCTTAGTTATTATTTTTTAAGAACCATTTTCTCTGGTGAAGATATATGGAAAGTACTTACTAGTTCTTTAACATTGCTCTTAGCATCTATATACAGACTCCCATTTTTGTCCTTCTGTTCTTATTCCAGTTACATATTAATCTGCCTTATTTTGATTTATGTACTCACTAATGCTTCAATTAAAATTATCCTTTTGAATGTTAAAGAAAATATTGAAGGGCTTTGAAGGGAACAAGCAGGGCAATTGGGTAGCACAGATATAACAGGAAAGTGATTTATTTTGTATGTGGCAGCTTGGTTATGGCGCTGTACTTGTATTAATTGTTGGAGTACACTAGAATTGGCTGTGGTATCATTAACGTTTTCTTTGGATTATATTAGAGGCTACTGTTCGCGCAGACTTCGCCGTCTCAGGAAGGCACTTGGCTTTAAAATGGGAAACCGTCACAAGTTTGTCGGCAAGAAGGTCACAGTGGAGATTCTGTCAGACAGCAGGTAGGAGACTGGCGAATGATACTATTCTAATCTTAATTTTCACTGCAGGTTCGTAATGTAGGGAAGCTGGTTCTTCAGCCTACAAGTAAATATGCCAGTCTTACACTAACCTCGCATTCACCCCTCATTCCAATCAAATTCCATCAGGTCCTACTACTTGTCTGTACACAAGGCAATTTACAGTGGCCAATTAACCTACTAGCCCATATCTTTGGAATGTCTCCTTGGTAATAGATGGCAATAGTTGTGGCTCAACACATTTCTGTAAGGCTTCCATAACCATAATCTCTCCTAATTTGAATTACTGTCATATTGCATGTACTCTCCTTCTTCCCACTTAGCCAGGTTCTGTTTCAATGAGTTAAATGGTTTATTCATATGCGAATCAAACACTTGCACAAAAAAATTAACTGCGATCTGCACACTGCGAGAACTTGATATTGCAATTACCAACTTTAGATGAAACTTTAAACTTAAGCCATTTGTGTTCTCTTGGGGAATTAAATAATCCAATTAAAGACCTTTGCGTCTGTGCATCAGGAACACACAGAAACCCAGCATTAATAGAAGGGCCGGGCTACCATGCAACTCCCACCCACCCATCAGAGCTATCGGAATGTGCAAAACGGAAATGGATGCAGGTTATCCTCAATCGGGGGAACTGCCTAGAACAGGGGTCGGCAACCATGTTCTGCATTGGGGCCGGGACGCATGTCTGTGAACGGATGGCGGGCCACATCTATCGCGTGTACACAGGGATCCCGTCCCGGATGGCAGGCATCAAATCGTGTGTTCACAGAAGGTAGACAAAAAAGCTGGAGGAACTTAGCGGGTGAGGCAGCCTCATGAAATCCTTGCACGTCTTACCCACTGAGTTTCTCCAGCATTTTTGTCTGCCTTCGATTTTTCCAGCATCTGCAGTTCTTTCTTAAACCTGTTCACAGAAGGTGCGCGGCCGTGCCGGCGGCTTTGCGCAGGATGCAGTACAGCCAGAGCTTGCCGTCTGGGCGCTGCTGCTCGGGGTGCCCGTCGGGCGCTGCTGCTCGGGGTGCCCGTCGGGCCAGATGATTACGAGGAGAAAAATCCGCCTGCGGGCCGGATGATTTCGGGGTATGAGCCGCATTAGGCCTGGGGAGCGTAGGTTGCTAACCCTGGCCTAGAACTAGACAAGTATTTATACTTTAGGGATACACCATGGAAACAGGCTCGTCGGCCCACCGACCAGCAATCCCCATACACGAGCACTATCCTACACACTAGGGACAATTTACTATTTCACCAAAGCCAATTAACCTACAAGCCTGTATGTCTTTGGAGTGTGGGAGGAAACCTGGAGGAATCCAATGTGGTTGCAGGGAGAACATTCAAACTCTGTACAGGCCGCACCCGTAGGTGGGATCAAACCCTGTTGTCTGGCACTTTAAGGCATTAACTCTGTGGATATCTGTGGAATTCTCTGCCACAGAAGGTAGTTGAGGCCAGTTCATTGGCTATATTTAAGAGGGAGTTAGATGTGGCCCTTGTGGCTAAAGGGATCAGGGGGTATGGAGAGAAGGCAGGTACAGGATACTGAGTTGGATGATCAGCCATGATCATATTGAATGGCGGTGCAGGCTCGAATGGCCTACTCCTGCACCTGTTTTCTATGTTTCTAACTCTACTGCTGTGCCACTGTTGCTGCCCAATGAAGAACATAGTGGGATTTTCTATAGATTACTGGCTGGTATTTAGTATCAATCATATTTAAAAGTTCCTTTGGTCAGTTGGAACTCGGTAAGTTTCCTGCACTACAACAACGATTAACTGTCCAAGCTTTATTCTTGGATTTTAACCGTCTTGAGTCCCTTGTGGCCATGAAAAGTGCAATGTAAATTCAACTCCTATAAAGACGCCAAGGCACAAATGGAGGTGCAGAAGATGTCACTAGTCCTGTTTAGAGAAAGAATTGATAGGCTTGAGCCATACATTTTCATTTTCAAGTGCTGAAGCAAAGGATGCTTCCACGTGCTGTGATCGTAGAACGGCCATTTAAACTCAACTCTAAATTCTGAGAGGTACTTTGAGCACTGATAAATTACAGTAAATTCAGACAATTTTGGGTTCACCAGTTATCGCTGTTAAGCTCGATACTTTTTCTAATCGTGTTGTCTTTTTCTTAGGTATTTGCTGCTGGTTCTAATGGATGCAGAAAGAGCTTGGAGCTATGCCATGCAGCTGAAACAAGAAGCAAACACTGAACCTCGCAAACGCTTTCATTTGTTCTCTCGACTCAGGAAAGCTGTCAAACATGCAGAAGAGCTGGAACACCTGTGTGATAGCAATTGTGTTGATGCCAAAACAAAATTGGAAGCTCAGGTAAAAGGCAGTATTGATCAGGAAATGTTTATTGAAGTGTTCTGGGTGGAGTCTACATATCTTATTGCTTTTGTTTCTTATTGATTCTGTTTTTATTTACCACCCACCTCATAGAGCTAATTCCTTTTAGTTTTTGTTACAATTATGGGCCTGTCCCATTTGGCAATTAAAAAAAAATATATATATATATATATATTTTGTGGCAACTGTCATAGTCATAACAGGTCGCCAAAAAACCGGCGGCACCCTGATGACAACCAGCGATAGCATCTACGTCGGGAGAAGTCAAGCTACGCTCATAGACAATAGGTGCAGGAGTTGATGGCATGAAACCTACTGTTGCCGAAAAAGCCGACTTTTTGCGTGACTGAGGAGACTACTCCCGGCGAACATGTTGGGACAAACTAGTCGCCTGCATTTGCCTAAAAAATCACCTAAGCGAGACAGGCCCATTAGAGACACTTGGTTTTGATATGCTTTAAACTAAACCATAATGTAGCATATTTGGATCTACAGTGGTTCTGTCATTTGCTGTTTCGGTTCCGAGCTTGAAAAGCCAGTGGAGGAAAAATGTCATGCTTTATTATTCTGGTTGTCTAAAATATCAGTGTGTTCTCTTCTGATGTTCTTACCTTGCTGACTGCTTTGCATATTTTACAGGCATACACTGCCTATCTTAAAGGCATGCTGAGTTTTGAATTGCAAGAATGGAAAGGTGCTATGGAGGCATTACACAAATGCAAGTAAGTGATTCTGTTTTCTTTCTTCTGCGGCTATGTTTGCCTTGTCAGTTATCATCAATGTTGTC
Organism: Okamejei kenojei; assembly: GCA_035221665.1. NCBI lineage: Eukaryota > Metazoa > Chordata > Chondrichthyes > Rajiformes > Rajidae > Okamejei > Okamejei kenojei. The sequence continues at coordinate 31,248,303 of CM069153.1, forward strand.
ATCTCCATTATTTCTATCCACATCAATTCAGCATTTTGTTGCTCCCATTGGCCATAATTAGAAGTGATTAGTCATAACTAATACTGCTAAGAGTTCCCAAAAAGCAGGGTTTTACAACATTTTATCCCATCACCAATGCAGTTATTTTCATAAATTTCCAGGTCAGTAATTTGGTGGAGGAAGTAATAGAAATTAGGAACTGTAGATGCTGGTTTACAAAAAGATACACTGTGTTGGAGTAACTCGGTGGGTCAGGCAGCATCTCCAGAGGAAATGAATAGTTGGGACTCTTCGTCAAACTGATTGTGTTGTGGGGAAGGGAGGGAGAAAGTTGAAAGAGAGAAGGGGCAGGACAAAGCATTGCAAGTGATAGGTGGGTGCAGGTGAGGGGGTTTTGGATAGGCAGATGGGTGGGCAAAGGCCAGAGTTGAAAAGACTAAAAGTTTGAGATATGAATAACAGAGTTGCGAAATGTGAAGCCAGAGGAAGGCACGGAGGGGAGATGGGTGCGAGTCCTTTACGCCTTTATTCTTTTCATCTCTGGCCTTTGTGCAATCATCTGCCTATCTAAATCCCCTTCGTCAAAATCCACCAATCATTCACCACATTTGGTTCTGCTCCTTCTGTCTTCTAGCTTTCCCCCACCCCCCACCACCACCGCAATCGGTCTGAAAAGGGGTTCTGACCCATATTGTCATCAATCCATGTTCTCCAATAATTTGAAGAACTGGTTTCCCATGATCATATGACATGGAAGCAGTGGCATATGGTACTCTGCCATAAGGTTGGAGTTGGAGGATTAGGCAGATATAGTGGTGTTTAACAGACTTTTGGAGAGGCACTTGATATGCAGGGATGTAGTGATAGGGATTATGTGCGGTCAGATAAGAGTAGTCATGTTTAAGAAAGAACTGCAGATGTTGGAAAATCGAAGGTAGACAAAAATGCTGGAGAAACTCAGTGGGTGCAGCAGCATCTATGGGTAGTTATGTTCAGCAAATATATTTTGAGCCAGTGGGCTTTTTGTCTTTTGCTGTCCTGTTCTTTGTGTGTAGTTTTGAACCCTAATTTTCACTTCATTTCAATAGAACAATCTACGAGAAGCTTGCCAGTGCATTCACAGATGAGCAGGCAGTGTTATACCGTCAACGAGTGGAGGAAATCTCACCGAACATCCGTTACTGTGATTATAACATAGGTAAGATCATGGGGACTTGAAGCATATATCAAAACCCTTCCAGAGTAAGTGGCATTCGAGGAGATCAATTGATGTATACAATCCTGGAGTTCTTGAGGAGAAGAAGGTGTCAGTGACAGGTATTTATGCTAAGAGGAATCTCAGTGGAGCAGCTTTCTGTTGCCATATCTAAGATGTTCTTGGTGTAAGAGCTCTAATTCGTTTGAGCTCTGTAGAGGGTCAGTCAGCTTAATCTCTCCTTCATATAATAAACCTCCCATCCCAGGGATCATTCTCCCTTCATCACGTATATCTTTTCATAAGTAGGGAGACCATTGATGTACACTGTATTCCAGTTGCGGTTTCACCAGGGACCTATATGGCGGCTTTTCCGGGTTGGCTGCCAGTGACTAGTGCTGTTCCGCAGGGGTTGGTGCTGGGGCCGCTACTCTTCACGATGTATATCAATTATTTGGATAAGGAAATTGAAAGCTTTGTGGCCAAGTTTGCTGACGATACGAAAATAGGTGGAGGGGCAGATAATGTAGAGAAAGCAAGGACTCTGCGGAAGGACTTGGGACAGGTTGTGAGAGTGGGGAGACAATTCAGAAATCGGAGATGCAAAGAGATTTGGGAGTGCTGGTGCTGAAAGTTTTTTAAATGGCACTAATGTATCTGCTTCAACCACCACTCCCCGGAAGCGAATTCCAGGCACTTTCCACCCAATGTGGGGGGGGGGGGGGGGGGGAACTTTCCCCACACATCTCCTTTAAACTTTGGCCCTCTCACCTTAAACTATGTCCTCTAATAGTTGATTTTTTCTTCCTGGAATAAAAGATGCTGACTGTCTACCCTATCAATGCCTCTCATAATGTAAAGGCATCCTGTTCATATGTACTATCCTGTTATGCTCTGCTCGTCATTACCACATTCCAGTCTTAAACTGTGCTTTGTCGTTTCTCTAATTTTCTATATTACCCTGCATTGGGATTGTAATCTTTCCCTCCACTCCTTCCAAATTGTTTAGCTTATCCACACAAACCTCAAAAACCTTGTACCTATTGTAAAAGGGAGAGGCTTGAAGCTTCTGTAACAACCCAACTTCAGTCTGAAGAAGGGTCTCGACCCGAAACGTCACCCATTCCTTCTCGCCAGGGATGCTGCCTGTCCCATTGAGTTACTCTAGGATTTTGTGTCTACCTTCGATTTAACCCAACTTCGGAATTCTCTTGCCTGCCTTGTATGAAGTTGAACCACCCTGTCCCTCCTGACGGACCGGTTCTGCACTATGTAACCTGGAACCCAGCATAATGTATCCAGATAGCTTTCTCTGCATGATGCTTCACATTGCCATATTCTGAGATGTAAGCTCACCAACCCCGAATCAATGTTAATCCATGTGCAGATTGCATTTATGATAGTCATAGATTCCAATGTTTCATTGCTTTCCACATATTATAGTTGCATTGCATCACTGAACTTGCCATGCCTAATTTCAAATTATTTATATGATTTTACTTAATGTTGTCATAATTGTGTTATTCACTGAAGTCCTTTACTCACCAATGTCCTTGGAAACTGCACTCAGTAAACATTGCTCAAGCCAATTACCTGGGAGACTAACTGCCAAATCACTAAAATCGACACTGGACTGACATAAGCATGCTCCTGTTATAATTGATGGTTATTGTTTTCATAACCCCGTTAAATTAAAATAAGTACTTGTTTAAAGAAATGACAATCTGTTCATTTTTAGCTTCCAAATCTTTAGAATTTTCTGACCTAATATTCTCTACATCTCACATGACACTTGCATCCTTTGGGTGGGGCAGTTGCGTAGCGGTAGAGCAAATTGTAAATTGCCCCTAGTGTGTAGGGGCAAATTGTAAACCCCTAGTGTGTAGAATGGTGTTAATGTGCAGGGTGATCAATGTTTTTGATTTATTATCTTTTAGTTCCATGCACCTTTATTGCAAATGAAGATCTGAAGATGCTAGAGAAATTATTAATTAATTAATTAATTGATTAATTAATTCAGCCCCATCCCACTGTTTAGACCTTGGATACAATACATAGTTTGGAAAACTTATCAACAAGAAGCTAGTTAGCTTCTTTTACTTATGCAAAATGCACAATAAAGAATCATTATACCAATAGGTCAGTAGGAACTAATTTGGCAAATTAAACAGCTAAGATGTTCAAAATTGTTACGTTTTGATAGGAGGAAAGGTGGGGACACAGATTGAAGCTTATTAACAAGGTAAATCAGATATATTTTATTACGTATACTGTTGTCAGTTATGAACTTTCTGAAAGGGTGATGGATAAAGCAGATCCATTTATAGCTTTCCAATAAGGGAAGAAATGCAGAGCTACAGAGAAAGAATGGAGCGGGACAAATTGGAGGCTTTTTTCAAAGAGACATTCCTGAAGAACTTTGGTTTGTTCTAATGTTATAAACATGATCAGATATAGAAAGTGTGCATGAGCCATTGAAGTGCATTGAGTACAATTTTTACATTTTTATTATATGAAGTGAAGCACGAGGGTTTTGCAGATAAAAGTAACTAAAATTCCCCAGTGCATATCAGAAAGAAAAAGGATTGACAAGGGAATAGGGCATCAGTGAAAAAGATCAAAGCCGTCAAATGATAAAGGACAGGGTGAAAGGAGTAGTGGGATGGGAAATTGATTTGAGTGGAGTTAAAATAAAATACAACGGGTAGAAAACTTGGCTGGAAAGAAGACAATTATATGATGACAATATTATTGTTTTAGAATATAAGACAGAAATTAGAAGTGCCTGAAACAAAGATCAATAGTAATGGTAGGGGGCTGTCCCTCATTTGGGGTGGATAGATCAACTTGAAAAAAGGTTAGGAGGTTGCATTTATTGAGTAACTCAGTGGGTCTGGCAATATTCTCCTGAGATGTTGCTTGACCTGCTTAATTTCCCCAGCACTTTTTTGTTAGCCAGCATCTGCCGAATACAATTAGCTTTTTATCTTGGTAACATTAGGAACAGGATTGTTCTGGCACCATTCAATCAGATTATTAATTCCCTCCTGTTATACGTCCAACAGTATTGTCAGCAAAATTAAAGATACCGTTGGAGCTGTGTCCGACTATATAGTGTGTAGGAAGGAACTGCAGATGCTGGTTTAAACCGAAGATAGACACAAAATGCTGGAGTAACTCAGCGGGGCACGCAGCATCTCTGGAGAGAAGGAATGGGTGACGTTTTGGGTCGAGACCCTTCTTCAGACTGATGTCAGGGGAGAGGGAGATGCATAGATAAGGAAATGTAAGCTGTGAAAACAGGTCAAAGGGAATAGAGATCAAGGAAAATGTAGAATAGATAATTGTTAGCTGGGAGAAGATAACAACAAAGCAAACGGATAAAATGTAGTCGGTGACAGTAAGACTGGCCGGAGAAAAGGGGAGGGATGGAGAAGCAAAGCAAGGGTTTGAGTTAGAGAAGTCAATGTTCATACTGCTGGGGTGTCGGCTGCTCAAGCGAAATATGAGGAGTTCCTCCAATTTACGCTGGGCCTTACTCTGACAATGGAGGAGGCCCAGGACAAAGGTCAGTATGGGAATTGCTGAGCCTGCGCTTGGTCTCGCTGATGTATAGGAGTCCACACCTGGAACAGTGGATACAGCAGATGAGGTTGGAGGAGGTGCAAATGAACCTCTGTCTCACCTGAAAAGACTGTCAAAGTCCTTGGACAGTCAAGGAGGAAGGTATAGGGACTATACAGTCATGGGTAAGAAAAAGTAGAGCAGTGGACTAAGCACATGGCCATGTGTTTTAGTTTAGAGATACAGATACAGCACGGAAACAGGCCCATCAGCCAACCAAGTCCACGCCGATCAGCGATCCCCACACACTAACACCATCCCCCACACACTAGGAACAATTTACATTTATACCAAGCCAATTAACCTACAAACCTGTACGTCTTTGGAGTGTGGGGGGGAAAACCGAAGACCTTTGAGAAAACCCACACGGTCACGGGGAGAATGTACAAACTATAATATAATTATAGTACTAATATAGTATGGATCAAACCCAGGTCCCTGGTGATGTAAGGCAGCAACTCTACTGCCGTGCCACCATGGTGCTCCTGTGTTGATGATCAGTACGGAGAAATTGTTGTTGCCAATTTGTACTAATTGTGGTTTAAGACGACAAATTCCAGGTTCCAGTTACATATGGATGTGCAGAGTCCCATTTCCCGGAGTTAAATTTTTAGAGGAAATGGTGTGAAATGTCGATCTGTAGCCATTAAGCAACAATCTGGCTTAGGTGTTCTGGAGGATCAGTTGGAAATAATTAGTCATTAGAGTTTTATTTCATTGTCCGTGTAATTAAAATGCGCCTTGAAGAATGTCTGTATGATTATTAAACATTCTCTATTTGTGGCCAGGTGACCAGACTGCAATAAAGGAGCTGATTCAGATGCGCATGAAATCAGGAGAAAGTGGTGGACTATTGGATGTAAGGAATTGCTGCTTTTTATTTGTTTGTAATTGAGAGACTGGATCCGATTTCATTGGATGTAACCCAGAGCTCTAAGGAGTAAAAGAAAATTAAGTCTATGTTCAGAATATTGCCTGGGAAGAATGTGATGCATATTCTTTAAATAAAGGTTCAAACTTGATGTGAGAAATATGCACCACAGTCTTCAGCCCATGCTCTATACTGCCCATGGTTAATATTAGTGATTTTAATTTAATCTTGGTGATGCTTTTTTGATAAACAGCACCCTCACAGTAGTACCCTCCACTACTAATCTTAGTTTTGCTTCCTTTGGAATAGTTTCCCATCCATTTCCTTAGCTATGTTAGTATTGATTCCACTTTAATTTGTCGACCATTCCGATTAGACGCCCACTAAATGCTGTTTTAACATAAATTTGCTCTTTCCATTTATTAAAACAAACACATGGCATATTAGATTAATTTCTACCCTTGCTTGCTTTTCTTGACTTGCTCAGTCCAACAGATTTGGCACCTTGTGGTTACAATTGAAGCTTTGCACTCAATTCCAGTCCCACCATTGAGCCATCAAAATTTACATTTCCAATCCCACCATTGACCCATCAAAATTTAGTTCTGCATTAGTCTGCAGTGATTCACTGTAGATTTCAAGCTTCTAACCTAAGTGAAGATATAGTAAGATCTGTTGGTACAAGAAAGGTCTTTTTATTTGACTGAACTGGAAATTAATTCAGTCTTTTCTGCAACATCCAGACTCTCCTAACGCAGACCAGAGCCAAGCATGCTGCCTCTATGAGTGAAGTAAAATGGAGGGGCCGGGTCATCCCAGTGAAAATCGATAAAGTGCGCATCTTCCTTCTTGGACTAGCAGACAATGAAGCAGCAATTGCACAGGTATGACTTTTTGGAGAAGCAAGCTGGCGATCTGATTGTGTTCCTTGTTTGAGAACAGCAAAAAAGATAAATTTGTAAACTGCAGACTGGTGTGCTATGCATCAGTGGCAGGGGAGTTCTTAAAGATTCTGAGAGATAAGATTTATGTTCACTTGGAAGGGGGGGGATTAATTATGAGTCATTGTCGGAGATCATTTCTTCTATCATTCATGATGGACTTTAGAGATACAGTATGGAAAGCGGTTCTTCAGCTCACCGAGTCCATGCCGATCAGTGATCACCCTATACACTAGCACTATCCCACTACACACTAGGGACAATTTACAGAAGCCTGCAAACCTGTTTGACTTTGGAGTGTGGGAGAAAAGCTGCGCACCTGGAGAAAACCCACAAGATTGCAGGAAGCAGAAGGTAATGGTGGATGGGTGTTATTCTGACTGGAAGTCTGTTGCGGGAGGTGAATTTATATATAAATGACTTGGACGAGAATGTAGGTTGCCTTAATAGTAAGTTTGCAGATGACGTTACCACTATTCTAGCTTGTGGTGGGGGCCTGGAATGCATTGCCGAGGCGAGGGTAAGGTGGAGGCTGATACAATAGTGGCTTTTAAGGTGGTTTTAGATAGACACGTTGATGTGCAAGGAATATAGGGATATGGATCATAATCAGTTTAATTTAGCATTGAGCGCGAGCATTGTGGGCCAAAGGACCCGTTTCTATTCTGCACTGTACTTCAGTGCCCTTCATAATGTTTGGAACAAAGACCCATCATTTACTTATTTGCCTCTGTACTCCACAATTTGAGATTTGTAACAGAAAAATCAATGTGGTTAAAGTGCACATGGTCAGATTGTAATAAAAGGCAATTTTTAAACATTTTGGTTTCACCATGTAGAAATTACAGCATTGTGATTTTTTTTTCTATTAGGATGGATGGATGTAGGATGGATGAGGGACGTGGCATGAGAATCAATGCTAGGTGGGTAGGATGATGAATAGATTGGGGGGGAGGATGAGGAGGGGAGCACAGGGGTGTCAGTGAGGACTGAATAGAGGAGGGAATGGGGATCAGTGCGGGATGGAGAGGAGGGGTTCCAGGATAAGAGGGGGGGAGGGGGGAGGGAGAGAGGGGTAGGCAGGTGAGGGGCAGAGGAGGTGGGGAGGAAGGAAGGTCAGCCTCCTCGGACAACATCGCCCTGCTGCCTTGGCCGTCCCTGTCCAACGCCAAAGTGTCGCCGCTTCCTTGTCACCGCCTCCCCTCCTCCGCCAGCCGACAGCAAGGTGTGGGGCCGAGCGGTGCAGCTCAAAGATCCTATAGCGTGCGAGAAGGGTTGTTTTGAAAGCACCGTTAGCAGCCGCTGATGGAAAATCCACAAAAGGCGCTTTCAAAACAACCCCTCGCACGCCGGGGGGAGCGAGAGGGGGGGTCTCCTTCCGCCGGGCGGGGTGCGGGAGGAGGAGACGGTGGATCCGCTATCGCGGCCGCTGCTGCCGCTATTGCCGCTGTTCGTCATTCGCTCCGACCCTTCGTCACCCCGCTCCTAGTATCTTTGCCCCGCAATCAAAGATACTAGAGGAATACAGTCGCCGACACATAGAAACATAGAAATTAGGTGCAGGAGTAGGCCATTCAGCCCTTCGAGCCTGCACCGCCATTCAATATGATCATGGCTGATCATCCAACTCAGTATCCCGTACCTGCCTTCTCTCCATACCCTCTGATCCCCTTAGCCACAAGGGCCACATCCAACTCGCTCTTAAATATAGCCAATGAACTGGCCTCAACTACCCTCTGTGGCAGAGAGTTCCAGAGACTCACCACTCTCTGTGAGAAAAAAGTCTTTCTCATCTCGGTCTTAAAGGATTTCCCCCTTATCCTTAAGCTGTGACCCCTTGTCCTGGACTTCCCCAACATCGGGAACAATCTTCCTGCATCTAGCCTGTCCAACCCCTTAAGAATTTTGTAAGTTTCTATAAGATCCCCTCTCAATCTCCTAAATTCCAGAGAGTATAAACCGAGTCTATCCAGTCTTTCTTCATAAGACAGTCCTGACATCCCAGGAATCAGTCTGGTGAACCTTCTCTGCACTCCCTCTATGGCAATAATGTCCTTCCTCAGATTTGGAGACCAAAACTGTACGCAATACTCCAGGTGTGGTCTCACCAAGACCCTGTACAACTGAAGTAGAACCTCCCTGCTCCTGTACTCAAATCCTTTTGCTATGAAAGCTAACATACCATTCGCTTTTTTCACTGCCTGCTGCACCTGCATGCCTACTTTCAATGACTGGTGTACCATGACACCCAGGTCTCGCTGCATCTCCCCTTTTCCTAATCGGCCACCATTTAAATAATAGTCTGCTTTCCTGTTTTTGCCACCAAAGTGGATAACCTCACATTTATTGCCACCAAAGTGGATAACCTCACATTTATACACAAGACGTCAGTTCCTACTCGCCAGAGATGCTGCCTGACCCGCGGAGTTACTCCAGTATTTTGCGTCTACCGGTATAAACCGGTATTTGGGTGCCAAGCCGGGCAAAATGAGTCGGCGTTTAGGTTGCCCGGCGGCACTTTCTGTGGTCACTGGCACCCAGGCAACCACTAATTTCGAGCCCTGTCATGTTACAGTTGTACAAGATGTTAGTGAGGCTGCATTTGAAGAATTTAGTTCTGTTTTTGGTCACCTTGCTATTGGATGAGTGTTGTTAAGATTGAAAGAGTGCAGAGAAAATGTATGAAGACGTTGCCATGATCCGAGGGTTGAGATATAGAGAACGTTTGGGCATGCTATAACTTTATTCGTTAGAGCGCAGGAAGCCGAGGGGTGAACTTATAGAGGTATATAAGATCATGGAGAATCAAGAACCAGAGGACATCGTTTTGAGATTAGAGGGGAAACATTTAATCGGTTTTTCATGCAAAGGGTGGTGGGTATTTACAACGAGCTACCAGAGGTGGTAGTTGAGGCTGGTATTATACCAACATTTAAAAACAATTTGGATAGGTACATGGACAGAAATAAGTGGAGAGATATGGGCCTATGGCAGGCAGGCAAGTCATTTTGTTCAACTTCGACAAATTGGTTGATGGACCCATTTCCGTGCTGTATGACTTTGACTCCAAGTGATAGGTGCATGCAGGTGAGGGGGCTTTGATTGCCAGATGGGGCAGGGTGATTGGAGTACAGGGAGGCAGTGGGAGAAATGAATGTGCATCAAGGTGCACAAGGTCGCATCACAGGAAAGCGAGGGGCAGTCGTCCCATTCCATCAGCCCTCCTGAGACACCATGTCCTTTTAGCTACGGATATGCCAGTTCTGCTGTTTCACCCATCTATATCCTTGGCATTAATTTTATTTTTCCATTAATGTGCCTGGCCTACTTGGCAGTCTCTACAGTACTACATCTAGCAATGTTACAAAATATTGAGATTTTAAAAATCAAGTCTGCAATTTATCCCATCAGATAAAGCATAAAAAGAAGTTTAATTTGACACCTAATTCACTTTAATATCTTCAGTATTAAAAAGGTTATGGCCATTTTCATACTTGGAAATTAGCATCTTGTTCCCTATTGCTTTTCCATTGACTTAACATAAAAGTTGTGATCGAGGACAGTCAAAAGCCCATAACTTTCTTAAAAATTAAGAGAACTGAAAGAAATTTTCAGTTATTATAGATTGAAGCATTCTAAAACAAATATGAAACAATCTTACTTGGATGACCTGAAATTAAAGCATATAATTAGTTAGTTACCCAATTGTAGCTAATTACAAAATTCAATTACTAGATCTAAACATCTATCCATTTCTTAAGAAAGTATTAACATTTTCTAAAAAGCCTAAGTGTCCAAATAACATTCACACAAGAATTCACAATATAACATGATTTTTAAATCTAATTTTCATGAATTTATAGGCCAAATTGAAGGAATTTAGTGTTTAATGCCTGCAAATTAATGGCCATTTAAATCAACTTGCGATTGGGATTTTATGGAACACGATGGATTGGAACGTTGCAGTTGTGGTGAATTTAAACCCCATATCGGCAGGAAAAATACTGCCGGTTCATATGGGGAATAAATCACCGTTTCTCAACATGATTAAGGTCATCTTAACAAGCAGGTTTATATGAAAAAATAAACAGCTTTCCCTTACCTGTCCCCTACGTGAAATCTGTCAGCGTTCACGGCATTTGAATCTTATTTTTATTTTACTGCAGCGCTAAAATTGTCGGTCGATTTAAAAAAAAAAAAATGTCACATACCGGCAGTCGGAACGAATCTTTAGCAAAAGCTCGCATCCCGAGAAAATATAACTCCGGAAGGCAGGGGAAAACCGCATTTTAACCCTGGCCCACCCCCCCCCCCCCCCCCCCCCCCCCCCCCCCCCTTCATAGGCGCCAAAGTCGCGCACACAGCCAGTGACAGAACTGCAGCGCCGATGAAGGTAAGTTTTGTAACATGCCTACTACATTTTCTTTCAACCTGTTTCTTCCCGTCTGTTGTCTCACACAGTACTTTCATTAATCATCAATCAGATTATTCCATCAGTAAGTTATTGCAGCAGCTGTAATGTTGCCAGGCAATACCAAGTTTGGATTTCTAAAGTCTATAGGTAGAAATGAGGTGATGGAAGGCAGAGTGGAACACTGGAGATAATGGAGGAAAGGAGTTAAGATAACAGGTACATCACATTTCTGTCTTCATGGGCCATCACCCTATTTAACAGAGATTTTACTTCGGAGTCACGTGAGTGACTACGTGAAGACCCCGCCAGCACGCATGCGCGACATATCGTCTACCGCATTGCGCATCGACAGGCTGTGGAAGCGCTGCTCCACCAGCAGTAAGTTTGAAACCTGAAGGTAAGTTTTTCAACTTAAACTCCAGGTCTGTTTCTCTCCTTGCAGGAAGCTCTGTTCTCTCCTTGCAGGAAGGTCTGTTTCTCTCGTTGCAGGAACCCCACCACAGACTTCACGGGGAATCCCGTCTCCAGGGACCGCGAGGGATCCCGGCTGTGGTAAACCGTGGAATGGATTCCGCGGGGAACCCGGGACAACAAAAAGGATCTAGCCGCGAGGTGAATCCGGCTCGGGGATAACCCAGCCGCGGGAAGATTCTGGCCGCGGGGTGAACCCGGCTGAAGGAAAAACCCAGCCGCAGGGAAAAAGCCATAACGCAGGGGGACCCGGCTACGGGGACCGCGGGGAGACCACGGAATGAACCCGGCTCGGGGAAAACCCGGCTGCGGGGACCGTGGGAAGACTACCACGGGATGAACCCGGCTGGGGGGGAAACCCGGCTGCGGGGACCGCGGGAAGACCACGGAATGAACCCGGCTCGAGGAAAACCCGGCTGCGGGGACCGCGGGAAGACCACGGAATGAACCAGGCACGGGAAAACCCGGCTGCGGGGACCGCAGGAAGACTACCACGGGATGAACCCGGCTGGGGGGGGGAATCCGGCTGCGGGGACCGTGGGAAGACCACGGGATGAACCCGGCTCGGGGAAACCCGGCTGCGGGGACCGTGGGAAGGCAAACCGCGGAATGAACCCGGCCGCAGGGACCACGTGAGGGGACCGTGTGACAGCTGCGGACAGCAGAATCACGGATAACCGGCGGCATTTTTCAGACTCCAGCGGCCCAGAAGAGGTTCAATGGAGTCTGGGAGGCCAGGGGGGTCCCCTCCAACATGGGTACGTCCTCGGCCGTTTACCCATGAGGATCATGGATAGCGTCATAGAGCGCTCATCCCACTAATGCTCCCTCCTGATATGGTCCATGTATGGCATATCAGTAAAGCTATACCGCCTACGGTAAGCCCAGAGACCTGCAGTGTCCGGACTGCGAATATACCACCGGCGGATGAGCCTGTAGTCTCTGAGGGTCCGGACTCTAAGATACCACCTGCGGAGGAATTTCCTGCCGGCGGATAACCTCGGAGACTCAACACGGGTCTGGGCTGGAAGGTCCACCGCCTACGTATCCCGCATGAAGCGGAAAGACTCGAAGTGTGTCCAGGGAACATACTGGAGTACAAACGTGAGGTTCCAGAAAATTCTGGCGTGGCATCAAGACCTTCGCTAAACGAAGCCTGAAGGCCAGAGTTTCCTCGTGAAGGAACAGCCACCTCACGCCACATCACACGTGCCTGCGGTGGAGTACCATACACCTGCAAAATTGTCCCTGAAAGGACCAGCAGTGAACAACGCTATATGGGGGTACAATGCACTTCAAAATGAACTGCTTCCAGAAAACGCCATCGGACCTGCCTTAAACTGAAGGTTCAAGTGAGGCCAGCAATGTCTAGTCGCCGAATCCTCTCTTCAGGAACCTGCCCAAACAGGTAAGACCCGGAAGAAGAATTAAAGCTGCCCGGCTTATCAAGGTACCATGGCAACACACCCCACTCCTCTATCGGCAGCAAGCGTTTCACTGAAGCTGGTGGCAGCTTCAAAACTGGGTGCAAGCTTTCAGGCCAAGGCCAAACCGGTCCTCAGGGAATTGGGTCCACACACCCCAGCAATTCCACTCTCCAAAATTGGGACGGAATTAGAACCCGTGCCAGGAGCCTTTGGGCTTACCACAAGACATCAATAACCATGAAGGTAGGTGGGTCTGGTTCTTTTCCGAAATATGAGGTATGTGGACCATTTACAAATTGGTAAATTTACACTTGTTTATGCTAGACGAGTTGCCTTTCAAGACGGGCCGCTCATTGTCACTATGAAAGATAGACTTTTCTGAATGTCTAACAACAGGGGAACCTAAGATATTATATTATGGGCCATCTGGATGATGTTCTAAAACACTGTATTTTGCCAAATCAGCGGATCAGCCACAAACCATTCTGCAGAAATTGGATTCTCGTCCATCCAGTAAATTTAAGTTGATACCAACTGAAATTATTAAATTGTCTGGGATTGGTATATATTGGTCAGCTGTGCTATTGCGCCTTCTGCACCATCAGAGTTTTACGGCGTGCAAAGGAGCAAGCTCACAGGCTATTCCCAGCTGGAATTATCAAAGTCCCCATTGTGGACAAACGGTATTCAGCATTGCCCCACTAACCTTCATCAGTACTCGTCAGTTAATTACTAACTGATGCTATGTTTAAAGATGGATAATTACTATATACCATCTTCAGTTACGGAGGCGGATGGGGTTTGCATGAGTTACCAATTATTCTGTTATATGGTATCAACTACCTATTTACATTAGGTGCATTCTGTGGATAAAGGTTGTGCGAATATGCATATCTGCATGCTCAAGTCTAACTTGATACACTCTGGTGCTATTATATGTAAATTACATGGGTGCAATCAAGTCAAAGTATCCGGTTATAGTTTACCTAACTTCACTGGCATTGGCATATCAGCAGGATAACGAGAATGGATGTGGAATCGCAAGGATTCAAGGACCTTACCAGACGGGTCTTACAAATTCAGCATTCCCGCTTCAGGCATTTTCGGAGTGCCTGACTGGCCTATACAACTATGATCCCGCTGATGTTGGGAATGATGATAGAACCTTAAATGGATTGCAGGCACTAAATGGCTGGTTAGCTGTGACCAGGATACCATCCTCTGCATACTTAAATCTAGTAATTGACTTGCAGACTGAGAAGACCGCTTCCTGCGGTTTACAATTGTCAAACCATACCATGGACGTGCTCACTGCTATTGCAGGGTTAGCACCAAACAAACAGTGCTTCCCTCATAGGGGGAGTAAAAGTTGACACGGATGACTGACGTCTTAAGTTCAGTTCCATATGGGGTTGACAATCATACAAGAGTGCCATTACTGTGCCGCACGTGCCTTCTCAGCATATTGGCTGCGATGAGCAGAATCCACTCTGTCGGGTGACCTGTTCGAGATTGTAAAGGATATCTTCAGCTCGACACCCACCCAGGCAGGTACGCAGAGATATGGGATGTTAACATTGGAACATCCCTGCCCTGGGCTCACTAAACCAAGTGGTAATGCTCATGACGCTGAGTCAGCACTATGGGTCCAGTTGCTTAGCTGTGACTGGACAAGATGATTATTCTGCAGGGAATTACATTTATGTTATCACTTAATCAGCAGAAATCGCCAGGGACATTAGGTCAGACTAGAATTGCTGGCATATCCCATGGACCTTCGGTTGTATGTGGCCACACATCTACACCAGTATGTTAAGGTCACTAGAGCCTTAGGGACTCTGAACTAGCAATGATTGTTAGTCACATTTAGCCTCACAAGAGAATCACTACAGAGCATCGCTCGGTGGTTTATATGGGTTCTGGGATACAGGAGTGACATACAAGTCTCACTCCACCCAAGCTGCTACTTTATCAGCAGCAGGGGATGGACGTTCATAGGACCACATCCTAGCGGCTGCAGGATAGTCTAACGAACGATTCCAAACATTTAGGAATACCCTTGCCAGACCAGGGGTATTTGCCGACTCTTTAGGTCTGTGTATAATTCCTCCCTGGTGTAGGAGGTACTATATCAATATGTGTACATAATAGCATCAACATGTCTATACCTATGTCATGTCTGAATGCATTATTAAAATTAGCTCTTCACTGATGCAGTGTGTGATGCATGGACTCGGCCACGGCATGAAATCACAGAGCTTTGAAATCTTCATGTAGTCACTCACGTGACTCCGAAGTAAAATAGTAAGATTAAATGAGAACTTACCGGTTTGAAGTTTGATCCTTATTTTATGAGGAGTTACGATGAGGGATTACGTGCCCTCCACTCCCAACCCTCTATATAAGGATCAACTGGTATTTTAGTTCTCTTATCTTACTATACATACAGTCAACTTCTGTGTTCTGTGATTTCACACCGCTGCTTTGAAGAATGTCGCGCATGCGTGCTGGCGGGGTCTTCACGTAATCCCTCATCGTAGCTCCTCATAAAATAAGGATCAAACTTCAAACTGGTAAGTTCTCGTTTAATCTTACTATTTAACTATCAAGATTGGAGGGTCAGAAGGGTCCTGCCACCTTTCGACATGGATAGTAGATGCAATCTTGGTATTGAAGACCACATTAGAAACATAGAAAATAGGTGCAGGAGTAGGCCATTCAGCCCTTCGAGCCCGCACCGCCATTCAATATGATCATGGTTGATGATCTAAAATCGGTGACCTGTTCCTGCTTTTTCCTCATATCCTTTAATTCCTTTAGCACTAAGAGCTAAATCTAACTCTCTTGAAAACATCCAGTGAATTGGCCTCCACTGATTCACAACTCTCTGGGTGAAGAATTTTTCCCCATCTCAGTCCTAAATGGCCTATCCCTTATTCTTAAACTGAGACCCCTGGTTCTGGACTCTCCCAAAATCGGAAAAAAAATTCTGTATCTAGCCTGTCCAATCCTTTAAGAATTATATGTTTCTATATGATATCCTCTCATCCTTCTAAATTCCAGTGAATACAAGCCCAGGCGGCCCATTCTTTCATCATATGTCACTCCCGCCATCCTGTGAATTAACCTGGTGAACCTACGCTGCACGCCCTCAATAGCAATAATGTCCTTCCTCAAATTAGGAGACCAAAATTGCACACCATACTCCAGGTGCAGTCTCGCCAGGGCAGTTGGACATCCTTGCTCAAATCCTCTCGCAATGAAGGCCAACATGCCATTAATTTTTTTCACTTCCTGCTGTACCTGCATGCTTACTTTCAGTGACTGATGTACAAGCACACCCAGGTCTTGCAACACCTCCCCTTTTCCTAATCTGACACTATTCGGATTAATCTGCCTTCCTGTTCTTGCCACAAAAATGGATAACCTCACATTTACCCACATTATACCCCATTTGCCATGCATCTGCCCACTCACTAAACCTATCCAAGTTACCCTGCAGCCTCATGGCATCCTCATCGCAGCTAACACTGCCACCCAGCTTAGTGTCATCCGCAAACTTGGAGATGACACATTTAATTCCCTCGTCTAAATCGTTAATATATATTGTAAATAACGGGTCTCAGCACCGAGCCTTGCGGCTCCTCACTAGTCACTGCCTGCCATTCTGTAAAGGACCCGTTAATTCCTGCTCTTTGCTTCATGTCTGTCAACCAGTTCCCTATCCATGTCAGTACTCAACCCCCAATATCATGTGCTCTAATTTTACACACTAATCTCTTGTGTGGGACCTTGTCAAAGGCTTTTTGAAAGTCCAGATACACCACATCCACTGGCTCTCTTATCCATTCTCCTTGTTACATTCTCAAAAAATTTCAGAAGATTAGGCAAACATGAATTCCCCTTCCTAAATCCATGCTGACCTTGACCGATCCTGCCACTGCTTTCCAAATGCGCTGCTATAACATCTTTCACAATCGACTCGAGCATCTTCCCCACTACTGATGTATGGCTAACTTGTCTATAATTCTCCTTTCTTCTCTCTCCCTCTTTTCTTAAAAAGTAGGGTTACATTGACTACCCTCCAGTCCACGGGAACTGATCCAGAGTCAAGAGAACATTGGAAAATGATCACCAATGCATCCAGGATTTCTAGGGCCACCTTGTGTACTCTGGGATGTAGACAATCCGGCCCTGAGGATTTATCTGCGTTCAGTCCCAAAAGTTTATCTAACACCATTTCCTGATTAATGTGGATTGTCTTCAGTTCCTCCCTCCCACTAGATCCTCGGTCCCCTAGTATTTCCGGGAGATTGTTTGTGTCTCCCTTAATGAAGCCAAAACCAATGTACCAGTTTAACAGTTCTGCCATTTCTTTGTTTCCGATTATAAATTCACCTGCCTCTGATTGTAAGGGACTTACATTTACAAGCAAAATTTTTAAAACTACAGATGCTGTAAATCTTAAAAAAATGCCAAACAGGTCATTCAGCACGCAGAAAGTGAATTGGAGGTAATGTTTCGCATAACACAAGCATTTGCAATGCATTTTTGGTAAGGTGATTGATATGCATGGGTTTCTGCACATTTGTGGTAGTGAGGTCATTGCCACCAATAGGTGGCAGTGTGCACCTTTTGATCATTTGGTCAAAGATCACACTTGCCCAAGCCAGAACCAATTGTAAGGTAGTTTCAGGGTTAACTTGAAAATAGTTAACGCATGTCCTGTAGCCCAGAAGATGTAAATGTGAGTCTGTTGCCTGACCCATGGTATATGTCTACTTCAGTGCCATAGGACTTGATAAGGACAGAGAATTATTGGTTTTGAAATGAAATCTATTTTTTCCATAGTAGGCTTCTTGCATTTTACAAAGCCACTCTTGCACCTGCTGGTGATGAATCATAGCTTGCTGTTTTGTTTGATCAAGTGCATTCCAAGTGAGAGCAATTGAAGCATTGGTAAAGAAGTATTTGTGCTCATTAATCTTAAATAACCAAAGCTAAGAACGAATATAACAAAGCGGAAAGAAACCCGTGCAAACACTTGAATCTCTGGCCTAGATTGACCTTGTGAGACTGGAAGATAAAACTTGGTATCCCAGTTTATTTTTCAGTCATTCTCTTTTAATATGAAGTTATGCAGTTTTGTTGAATGGTTTGTTGACTTTTAGTGCATGGTTATTAAGGTTCAATGTCCTTTCATTCCCCCTCACCTGGGCCTATTTCCACACTGTATAACTGTGTATGACCAATCTACATTCTGTCAGTAAACATACTTCAAATGTAATGGACTGTGACGCACCTTTGTGGATATGAAATCTGTTATCTAAACACAGCATCAATTAGAGTGATACTAAACACAGCATCAATTAGAGTGTGGAAACAGGCCTTTCGGCCCAACATGCCCACACCGGACAACACGTCCCAGCTACACTAGTCCCACCTGCCTGCGATTGGTCCATACCCCATACAAACTTGTCCTATCCATGTACCTGTCCAAATGCTTCTTAAACGCTGCAATAGTACCTGCTTCAACTACCTCCTCTGGCAGCTCGTTCAATACACCCGTCACCCTTTGTGTGAAAAAGTTACACCCTCTACTCCTGGCAACATCCTCATGAATCTTCTCTGAACCCTTTCAAGCTTGACAATATATTTTCTATAGCATGCCCAGAACTGAACATAATACTCTAAATGCAATCTCACCCACATCTTATACAACTGCAACATGACCTCCCTCTTATACAACTGCAACATGACTCATGATGAAGGCCAAATGTGCCAAAAGCCTTTTTGACCACCTTATCTACCTGTGACTCGCCTTCAAGGAACCATGCACCTGCACTCCTAGATCCCTTTGCTCCTCCCAGAGGCCTACCATTCATTCTTAGGTCCTGCCCTTGTTAGACGTCCCAAATTGTAACACCTCGCATTTCCCTGTATTAAATACCATCAACCATTCCTCAGCCCACCTGGCCAATCGATCATAGAAACATAGAAAAATAGGTGCAGCTGTAGGCCATTCGGCCCTTCAAGCCAGCACCGCCATTCAGTATGATCATGGCTGATCATCTAAAATCAGTACCCTATTCCTGCTTTTTCCCCATCTCCCTTGATTCCTTTATCTTCCTTGAAATTGCTAATCTTGCCCTATATGTATGTTCTCATCCAAATCATTAATGTAGATGACAAACAGTAATTCATCAAAGGTTCTTAACTCTCATTACTATAACAAAAATTGCAAAGCTGAATTTTTTTTTGTACTATCCTTTTGCTACCTATTTGTACCAATTCATCATGCTCTGAATCTAACTGCAAGCAACATTTTGCTAAGATACAG
Source organism: Okamejei kenojei (assembly GCA_035221665.1). Classification (NCBI taxonomy): domain Eukaryota; kingdom Metazoa; phylum Chordata; class Chondrichthyes; order Rajiformes; family Rajidae; genus Okamejei; species Okamejei kenojei. The sequence goes on from CM069153.1 coordinate 31,267,586, forward strand.
GTAGGAGTTGGGCCAGTGTAAGGTGCAGAAAGTGCTGGCACTAACCATCACCCCTCAAACCTTGCACTCCTGCAAAAATAAATAATCTAATGCAGAAGAGCCAGAGTTTATCCCAGCAATTGGCTCTCTGTCCTCTTTGTCTGTAAAGCACTTGGCGTAACCTGGGAATTGTACAGGGTACTTATTGAATTAAGATCTTTAATTTAATTTGCAAACTCTGCCACACAGTTCTCAGCATTGGCTGCAGTAGTAATATCACAGAAGTACATATAATTATGAATAAATATTTGTGCCCAGGTCATAAGTAACCAGTAATGTTTTGCAACAATGGGATACTTCATCCGTAATTGCCACTTGTCATAATAACCAGCAACATCCCTTCTTTCCAAATAATAATTCATAAATTAAGTAGTATCAAGGAACTACAGATTGAAGAGCGGGTCCTGACACAAAATGTCACCTATTCATGTTCTCCCGCGATGCTGAGTTACTCCAGTAATTTGTGTCCTAATTTATAAATAAAATACTCAGGACATTTCCTTTCTTGATAAAGTTCTAGTGACTTATTGCAGTCGAGGGTGTGGTGTGTTTATGTAACATCTCCAAGTAGCAATTCACTGCTAGAAAATGCCAATCTGAATATTTACTCTGAATTGAATAACGTTCACGTTGCTGTATTTATTTGGGGTACAGTAATCTTGCAGTGACTGTAAGCAAGTTAAGAGGCTGTCCCACTACGGCGACCTAATCTGCGAGTTTAGAACAGTTTGCCCTCAACTCAAACTCTCAGCATGGCCGACACGTGGTCCTATGAGGTCACTGGAACTCTCCTTCATGCTCGAGGGAAGTTCCTGCATACTCGCAGCCTCAGTTTGGTCGAGGAAGATTTTTCAGCATGTTGAAAAAAGTTCTGCGAGTAAAAATTGGTCGGCATGGTTCTTTTGAACTCGTAGTGCAGTAGAGTGGGGCCGCTATGTAGTTACAAGCAGTCGAGGGTAGCCATAGGCAGTCTCCTCCGCTGACCGGGCATTTTAATTGGCTCATTGAAGTTTTCAGAACCAAGGAAAACCGACCGGTAATTTAAATGCCCGCTAAACTTTATTATAAGTTGTCTGGCTTCTTAAAGATGTCTCCACTCCTTCATCCCCTCCCCTCTCCTATTTGTGGTCGCTCTGGTGTGGATTAAGACCGGTCAGGGGAGAGCAGCAGTGTTCTGATCTTCAGTGACGGGCGTGGTTCTGAGGCACGGCGTAGCAAAGAAATGTTAGCAGAGCCATGGAGATCGGAAACCCGTTAGTTCAGGGTACAGACAGGAGATACTGTGGCAACACAAGATTCTAGGATGATGGGATACATTTAACTTGGCGTCATGTTCGGCAGAAACATTGTGGGCCAAAGATCCCTTTCCTGTGCTGTACTGTTCTATGTTCCATGTTGCCCCTGGTGCTAAGGTGCAGGGTGTCTTCGGCGATTGCAGAACATTCTCATGGGGGGGGGGGGGGGGGGTGTGCAGTGCAGCAGTTGTGCAATTGAACACCAATGACATGGGTCGGAAAAAGGATGAGTTCCTGCACAGTGAACATAGGACGGTCAGCTTAGTTTAAAGATACAGCATGGAAACAGGCCTTTCGGCCCACCGAGCTTACAATGACCATCCATCACCCGGTCACAGTAGTTATCCCTCTTTTGCATCCACTCCCTACACACTGGGGCACTTTACACAGGAAAATTAACCTACAAACCCGCACAACTTTGGGACTGAAGTCTTTGGAGCACCCAGAGAAAACCCTTGCAGTTACAGGTATCGGCCTGGCAGATACAACGAATAATGTGCCGGATGTGAAGGGTGACACCATGGTGCCCCGCAGCGATCACCCACCCATACACTAGTTCTATCCTCACACTCGGGCCAATTTACAGAGGCCATTAACCTACAAAACTGCACATTTTTGAGATCTGAGAGGAAACCAGAGAAAACCCACATGGTCACAGGGTGAACGTACAAACCCCGTGCAGATAGCACTCGTAGTCAGGATGGAACCCAGTTCTTTGGTGCAATAAGGCAGCAACTGCTGCAGCGCCACTATGCAGCCCCATTAGATAGTTAGTCTGTTGAGATTGAGCCAGAGAAATCAAGAAAACCGAAGCAATTGTAGGAAATCATGCAAGTGAATTTAAGGACAGGGTAGAAGCTAGAGGGGTATTGATGGAATTAACGTTCTGCGTGGAAACAGGAGGCAGTACATTTGCAATCCATCTAGAGGAAAAGAGGTGGGGAGTGGGCCCAGAGTATAGAATAAAGATGCCCTACGTAGCCAACGAAGAGGCTGGCGTAGCTGGAGAACATGCACATGCCCATGGCTGTGCGTTTGATTTGTGTAAAGTTGAAGGAGTAGAAAGGGAAGTCCATTGCAGTTTTAAAGCAATAGCACTTTGAGAGTAACAGTCTGTGACGTGTGCTGTAGCAACAATGTATGGCGTCAATTTCTGTTGAAGAGAGCCACGCTGCCTGACATTAATCTTTACTTTTATCAAATAAGATACTAATGTTTCTTCAGTTGCGAGGGATATGAAGGCAGCCTTGATAGAAATCTACAAATATAATGGGGAACGGGGAATCTTCAGCCAAGTAGCACAAAATCTATAACTAAAATCCTGGAATCCAATAACAAGGAAATAGCATCAGGAGTCTTAGAAAACCCTAATAATAACATAATGCAATTTTAGGTGTATTTATTATTGGAGTTCTTTGAGAATGTTCATTGACAGGTTAACTACAATGTTACAAGCAGGTTTAGCAGATTTGGACATTCAAAATATATTTGAATCAAGAACCAGAGGGCATAGGTTTAAGGTGAAGGAGGAATGATTTTATAGGAATCTGAGGGGTAGCCATTTTCACACAAAGGGTAATGGGTATATGGAATGAGCTGCCGGAAGAGGTAGTTGAGGCAGGGGCTAGTGCAACGTTTAAGACGCAATTAGATAGATACATGGATCGGATACGTTTTGTGGGATATGGGCCAAACGCAGGCCAGTGGGACTAGTGTATATGGAACATGTTGCTTGGTGTGGGCAAGTTGGGCTGAAGGGCTTGTTTCTACAGCGTATGAATACATGTTCTAGGAGTATAATTATTCAAAGTGCCAATGCCGTTCCAATCAAATTTCTCATAGGTGTGAACTCCCTACACATAAAATGGCTCTTTAGCAAAATGCATTGGCAAAATGACATGAAAATTACTTCACTGATCCTAAAGCACATTAGGCTATCTAGAAGTTATTACACAAACACAAGATTTTCCCCATCACTTCAGTCTGCAGGTCACAAGCAAGAACTGTGGTGCATACAACATTTACCATTAACATTTGTTAGCATAGTTGCCCATGACTGCATTTTTCACAAATCTAACATTGATGTAATATTGTACTTAATTGCTTGCAAACCTGCTAAACTAGGTGCCCAACCCAAAGAAGGCATGCTGAGTTTGTATATGAATGTTGTGCAGCCTGTTGTACTGGCTTACAACTTGCTAATAGGGTGTTAGCTTTTCCAGTTCATCTTAGACTCATTCTGCGAGGAATGTTTACCCAACCACACCTGTGTGTGTCATATTTCCATCCTCCTTCACCCACACATCCTTCTCAAAGTATTAATCAATAATTGTAGATTATTTTAAGTTAAATTTATATTGGTGCACAAAAACCACAGCTGAAGCATAGGTAAACAAGAAACTGCAGAACCTATTTACAAAAAAAGACAAAGCCTTCACTTATCTCAGTGGGTCAGGCAGCATCTCTGGAGAACATGGGTGGTGACGTTTCGGCTTGGGACCCTTCTTCAGACTAATTTGTGGTGGGAGAAAGTTGGAAAGGAGGAGGAACAGGACAAAGCCTGGCGAGATAGAGGTGAGAGGGGTCTTGATAGGTGGATGAGAAGACAAAAGGTGCTAGATTAGGTTAGAAGAAGTACAAAATGTGAAGCTGGAGGAAGGAATGTAGGTGGAAGGGGGAAAATTGGTTCAGATGGGGCACAGGGAAGAAACTGGGTGGGGGGTGTTTTTTGTGGGTTACTTGGAGAATTCAATCGTCAACATTGAAATTACTCTAGCACCTTGTGTCATTTTTTGTAAACTGGCATCTGCAGTTCCTCATGTTTAAAATAAAGATTCAAGACCACCTCCCCCTACCTCAGCTACAGCATTCAGTGGTCCTATTGTAGCTACATTGGAAAGATCAATTGCAGGCTAGTTTGCAGAGCATGGAATATTGGTGGAGGGGGAGTGGAGAAATGGGTGCATATAGGGAGCATGGGAAAGGGTTGTGGTTAGTTACCTAAAATGGAAAATTCAATATTGTTAGATTGTAGCAGAATTCAAGGTGATGTTCCTCCAGTTTGTGTATGGCCTCGCTCTGGCAAAGGAGGCAGCCCTGGACAGAAAGGTCTGAATGGGAATGGCAAGGTGAGTTAAAATGGTTAGCAACTGGAAGCTCTACAGACTGAGCACGTGTTCAGTGAACAGTCGCTGAGTCTACGCTTGGTCTTGTAAAGGAAACCACGTCAGCAACTCCATATGCAGTAGATGAGGTTAGAGAAGGTGCATGTGAACTCATTTCACCTGGAAAGAATGCTGGGGTCCCTGGATGGATGCGAGCGATGAGGTATAGGGACAGGTGTTACATCTCCTCTGATTGCAGTGGGAAGCGCCACATTGCCTGACTATGACTTTATATCAGTGGACTGCTCCATATTCAATGACACTGCAGCAAATCTAGATGAATATTTTACTGCAGTCACAGAGTTCGTCAAGTGTGTAGAGGGCTGTGTATCAACAAAGATGATACATATGTTCTCCAACCAGAAACCTTAAACAGCGAGCTCCACTCCTTGGTCAAGTCCAAGTCTACAGCATTCAAGTCAAATGGTTCCCAATGATACAAGAAATCTACCTACGACCTTTGGAGAGCAATTATGGATGCTCTGTATCTTGTATCATAATTTGCATTGGGAAGGATACAAAGAATGATACAAAGGCAGGAGATGCAACACAGATCTCTACATATCTTTCCTTGCCTCCATGCAGGGACCCAAACGGCTCTTCCAGGTTAGGCAGGTATTGGCATGCACCTCCTCTAACCTTGTCTGTTGCATTAGGTGTTCTCGATGTAGCCTCCTCGATGTTGATGAGACCAAATGCAGACTAGGCAACCGTATTGACAAGCAACTGTGTATTGTCTCCCCATTGCCTATTGCAAATAGCGATCCTATTTCCCAGATATTTCTATTCCCACTCCCTATCTCCACACTTAGCTGTCTGTCCTCGGCCTCCCCCGCTGCCAGGGTAAGGCCACCACAAACTAAAGGAGTAGCACCTCAGTAGTCTACATCCTGAGAGCATGAACATAAAATCTGTAATTTTACATAACTTGCCATTCTGCCATCCCCATCCTCAAATTCCCATACATACACTTATTCACCATCACACCCCACCTTCTCACTCACCGATATAATCTGCCCATTCACACTTCTCTCAATAGCCCCCTTAGCCCCCAACCCACCTACCTTTGCTCCCGGTTGCTAAACACTTTAATTCCTCCCCCATTCCCATACTGACCTTTCTATCCTGAGTCTCCTCCACTGTCAGAGTGAGGCCCAGTGCAAACTGGGGGAACAGCACCTCATATTTCTCTTAGGCCGCTTGCACCCCAGCGGTATGCATATTGACTTCTATAACTTCAAATAACCCTTGATTTTCCCCCTCCATCGCTCTGCCTTCCTAGTTCTCCGACCAGTATGACTGTTCCCTTGATTAAAACTTATCTCTGAATGTCTCGATGTCCTTTCTCCTAGCTAACACTGATCTATTATACATTTTCCCTGAACTGCATCCCCTTTGATGCCTCATTCTTGCACCTTGCATTTCCTTAACTGTGTCTCCCTCTCCCCTGACTCTGTCTGAAGAAGGGTCTTGAACTGAAATATTACCCATCCCTTCTATCCAGGGATGCTGCCTGTTCCGCTGAGTTACTCCAGCACTTTACGTCTATCTTCTATCTAGAATTATCTAGAAATAGGTGCAGTTGTCTTATTCTCAAATGGTTTTCTGTTACAGACGACAACAGATGAGGCCAAGGAGCGACTGTACGAGAGCTTGTTGAGTGAGTGCCGTGATGCCATTCAGGCAGTTCGTGAGGAGCTGAGGATTGATCCGGTAAGATTCAGCGACAGGCTTTTGGAGAAATGTAATAAAGGCTGCTTATGATCATTTACTGATATATACTTGTGTAGCTGTGAGCATTGACACATTTTACTCCTAATCGAGTCATTTCCATCTTTCTGCCTTTACTCCATTTCTCTTTATAACATTTTTAGATTTTACTCCTGAATAATTTAATATTATGTCCCTTAGTTGTCAGTTTCCCACTAAGGGAAATAATTTCTCTCTCTACGAAAAAAGCAGTGCTGGAGGAACTCCGCATGTCAGGCAACATCTGTGATGTTCGAGTTGGACCCTTCAGTCTGATTCCTCCAGCACGTATTTCGCTCAAGATTTCAACAGCTACAGTTTCTTGTTGTCGCTGTCTTAATTTCTCTATTGTATAAGATCCTTTTTTCACCTTGAATTGATATCTCTGTCATCTGTACTGAAGGGACTCAGTTATGTTATCTCCAAACACCTCTACAAAATTTCTTCAAGGTGCAGTGTCTAAAATACTTTGAGTTTGGTCGTTGAATAACATGCTTAGTGCTAATCCTGTGTGGTTGGAATACTGACTTATTAGTAATTAGCTGGTTGGGCTGGGATTTCCATTTTAATGTCAAACATGTGGAAATGTAATGCAGGGAAATAAGGAGTATTGAGTACCATGTATGAAAGAGTAAATTTATCTTCCTATTCACTTACATATGTTTTGAGTTGATATTTTTAGCATGGCAAGTGTGTGAGCGCTAGTATTGAATGAGATTAAAGGCAGGCAGAGATGAAGGATGGCTAAGGTTAAGACCATGAAGGAATTGATGAGGAAGAGATATTGAAGGGATTTCTGTCCCAAAAATTGCGTTTGTTTAGGCATTTGGCAGAAATAAAGTTCTGATGTATCTGGCAATAGAACATCCTACAACATGACATAAATAATGGTCAATGGGATCAAAAGCTAAAAGGTGTATTCTTGTGCATTTAAAAAAAAAACAAAGACCAGGTGCAAGAAAATTTCACTTTTATAAGGTTTGGACCAATTGAGTTTATCAGCAGATGTTACATAGATACTGCAGGCACATAATAAATAAATAAGAGGGCAATCTTCCTGTAGAAGATTGTGGGGGTTGGGGTACAAATATTAATGGTCTTGCCAGGAAAAGGTACAAGCGTTGTGAAAGAAGATGGTGCAGTATGCATGATTATAGCATTGCTGGCTATTTTTTTTTGTGCTTCATTCAGACACAGAAGCAGCGGGAGCGATCTCTAGAGCTTGACCCAGGAAAGGTGTCTGGCCTACAATATCTCCACAGGTATGTATGTGTTTCACTTAATGGGCTTTTTATTTTGAGCGCTGCTGAAGTCTGCTCTGGTTTTAGCAGCATGCAATTGACCTGCAGACACCAGGAAGGATATCAATGGGTGGTGCTATATTTATTGCTGGTGGCAGCTATGGGATGATAGAGCTCTTCTGTGTGAATGTGTATGTGAATGAGGGTAATGTCTTTTTTACTTGTCTCCTGCTATTCAGTAGTTTCTCAAAATCTGCTGGAGGCAATGTGCATTCCAGAAATGGACTACACAAAAATCTAAGTAAAACCATGATTAGACCATTTGCTCCTTTCAGCCTGCTTTGCCAGGTGGGAACCATAACTAGTTTGTTTGCCAGGTGTCTACTTTTAAAACCCTTTGAAATTGATCCTTGAAATAATGAGTTCCCATCTTCCTAGCAGAAACAAGTTATGTTGCCACCTGGGGCATCTGTCCCTGTGATGGATAAGCTAGAAGTGGGCGAAGACTATTTGGTAGCTTTTGTATAATGGCACCACGTTAAGAAAAATTGCATTCTGACATCTTTCACTCAGCACTAGAGTGAAAACAAATTATCCTTAATCCTGAGGTTGTAGGAAAGAACTGCAGATGCTGGTTTAAATCAAAGGTAGACAGAAAATGCCGGAGTAACTCAGCGGGACAGGCAGCATCTCTGGAGAAAATGAATGGGTGACGTTTCGAGTCGAGACCTTTCCTCAGTCTGAAGAAGGGTCTCGATCCGAAAAGTTGCTTATCTGTGTTATGATGCTGCTTGACCCGCTGAGCTGCTCCAGCACTGTCTTATCCTTGTCTGCATATAATTGCACCTCTATTCCTAGTTTCTCATTGATACAAATATGGTATTCCAGGTCTCTTCCCATGTCTTTAGCAGGCAGGCATATAATCCATCTCCTTAAAAAATATTAATTGATTTGACATCTGTAATCTCTGGTAGCAAATTCCATATGTTCACTATCTTCAAAGTTTCAATTATATCCCTTCTCATTCTTAACCCAAGTGAATACAAAACCTAGTCAATCTAATTTCTCCTTGTATAGTAGGTCCTCCATCCCAGGAATCAGTTTGGTGAGTGTTCAATACACTCCTATGGCGTACATCTTCTCTGAGTAAAGCGATCAAAACACCACACAATGCATCAGGTGCAGTGGCACCAGAACCATGTATAACTGCAGCAAGACATCTTAGCTTCTTTACTTAAATCTCTTGCTGTGAAAACCGTGATATCATTTGCTGCCTTCGATGCTTATGCCAACACAATTTATCTCAGGGATGCCCAAGTCTTGTAGAGTCATAGAGTCCAAGAATTCGAAAATAAAACGACACGGTGTCTGAAGAAGGATTCCGAACCAAAACGTCACCTATCCACGTCCTGCAGGGGTGCTGTCTTGACCTGCTGAATTACTCCAGCATTTTGTGTCTTTCTTTGGTATAAACCAGCATCTGAGTTCCTTGTTTTTCCAAAATAAAATTAGCAGGTTTTAGTCACCTGCAACTGGTGTATATGTTGGCTTCTTGCCTAAGCTCAATTTTCATTAATAAAGCATAAGAAATAAACTATTGTCCGTAGTAGTAGGAGGATGAAGAACAGATTGGATGTATAATTTTGCAGAAGATTCTTATTCTATTTGTTAAGCTCGTGTTAGAATTATTGGAAAGGGACTAAATTATTGTGCTCCATAAGCCTATTTTCCTAGGGTACACAAAAAGCTGGAGAAACTCAGCGGGTGCAGCAGCATCTAAGGAGCGAAGGAGATAGGCGACGTTTCGGGCCGAGACCCTTCTTCAGACTCTTTTAAACGGTGGATCTTCCGGAGGATGTAGTGTAGTTGGGGTCCGTTGCAGGTCTGGGTGAGAGAGGCCCGAAGTTTCGATCAATGCGAATTGCATTGTACAGTAGATGGCCCGTCGGTACCGATAGTCTATTTGTGACAAATCTGAATTTTAACTACTTTCTTTGTATCTACCAATTGATTAAAAAAAAAGTTTTAAATACATTCTTCAGTAATATAGTTTGAGTAAGGGTTTGTGTTCTCCATAGCTCAGCATTCATTATTGCTTGCATCCACACAGCTACCTTACATACATTAAGCTTTCCACGGCAATAAAACGCAATGTTATCATGGCTGAAGCCTTGCAGAAGCAGCTGAATGACACAACACAAGATGATGGGAAGCGTGTGTTGCGGCCACAAGACTTGATCCGACTCTATGACATTATCCTGCAGGTAAGGGATGGGTTTATAAGGTGATATGTGGATCTGGGTTCTTTGTGGAGTTACATCTGATTCGGTTGCCCTTGAGCTAGTTACAGTGTGCAATAATATAAACAGAAAATGTTGGAAGCAATCGGCTAACATCTGTGGAAATAGACACTAGGCAAATATTTCAGATTGAAGACACTTCATCAGAACTGGGAAGGAAAGCAATTGTTTTAAATTGATAGAGGCCGCAGATACGACCAAAGGATCTAATAGGATTAGCAGAGCTGCCAAGTAGTATGGATTTTTCGTATTTTGTACGGAAATGCGAGAAGAATACTGATTTTGCGTTGTTAAATACAGATTTTATTTTTAAATCAGCCTGACTACCTATTTCATTAACATACCACTCGCCAATGGAAAAGTAATAACCCGGTGAAATTGACTTAAGATCTTGCTGCTTAAAAAATGCAAGGATATAAAAAGTCATACTGTACCTCTAAAAATTATAGCAGATTAAATCTATTAGTATTTTAAATTTCAAGATCTGGGGATGATTATTTTTGTAAGCTTTGATCTGCCTGTCCCGCTCCAGGTTTAAACAGAGCACTGTCAGTTTGACGCGTGGGAATTTAAACAAAGAGCTGTCAGCTACAGTTCTATGGGTTCTGAATATAACGCTACCGGCTGGAGCGCTATGGACTTTAAACATAGCGCTATGGCCACAGCGCTATGGGTAACAGACTTTGGGAACATTTTCTTATAACAATGAGTCTTTGGAATTCTCTTTCTCGGTGAAAGTTGAACCTTTGCTTATTTTTCAGGCAGTGGTAGAATTCTGGATGAGGTTAGTGGTGAAAGTTATTTAAGTGATTATTGAAAGTGAAAGTGGTGAAAACTATTTAAGGGGTTGGACAGGCTAGATGCAGGAAGATTGTTCCCGATGTTGGGGAAGTCCAGGACAAGGGGTCACAGCTTAAGGATAAGTGGGAACCTGCAGTCCGTCTGTTTTTTTCTTTTTTTTCGTCCTTTTGTGTCTGTTTTTAGTTAGACCGGTTTTAGATGAGGGCGGAGCTGGTGGCCTCGGCGAGAGAAGCCACACAGCTCCAGAGTGGGCTCTCTCCAGGAAGCTCTCTGGCCAGGCAGAGGGTAGTTGAGGCCCTTCCACCACAGTTCATTGGCTGTTATGACTTTAAGAGGAATCTGAATCTGTTAATGATGTGAGCCCTTGTGGCTTCAAGGGGATCAGAGGGTATGGAGAGAAGGCAGGTACGGGATACTGAGTTGAATGATCAGCCATGATCATATTGAATGGCGGTGCAGGCTCGAAGGGCCAAATGGCCTACTCCTGCACCTAATTTCTATGTTTCTATGACAGGTTACCAGTGGGATTGCAGTTACATTGGGATTGTCCTTGATTTTACAGAACTTGGGTGGGCTCAAGGGGGAGAGGGGAGGGAAAGGGGTGGAGAGGAGGGAGGGAGGGAGAGAAAAAGGAAGGAGAGTGGGGGTGGAAGGGAAAGAGGGAGGGAGAAAGAGGAAGGAGGGATAGGGATGGAGAGAGGGGGGGAGGGAGCGAGTGAGAGGGAGGCTTCCAAAATGGCTTCTGCATCATCGTCTGGTGCTAAAAGCAGGAAACAGCTGTTCAAACAGCAATATACAAAGAGGTGGCAATGAATGCACTGTCAAGTAAGGTGCATTTAAGACATGTCAATTGGTAGCAAATTAATGCATTCTTGTACTTACATGGGTATGACCACACATTAAAAAAAAAAAAAACATTTTTCAGCAAAATGGCACCGTGTAAAAATACTGATGTTCAGGTACTAGAGTACTGAACTGCTCTGACAAAACTTGGCAGCTCTGGATTAGGCCAAGCTTACAACATCCCTTGGCGGAAGATGTTCCTCAAGTTTTGTTGGGCCACAAACAGGTTAGAATGGATGAAGAATTAAAGTGGCAAGCAATGGAAAGTTTAGGATTATGGACTAACCATAGGTACTTTGCAAGGCACTTGTCAATCTGTGTCAACCATAAGGCATTGTTGGATATTGGTTGTCTTGGGTCATACGTGTAGGAGCAGAATTAGTCCATTGGCCCATCAAGTCTACTATTTCTGTTAACTTGCTTTTTCTGTTGTTTTGTGACTGGCAGTTTCTGGTCATCCTTGAGTAATATTAGCCCAGTTCAATTCTGTCTCCAGCACCACCTGACCTACTAGAACAACACAGAACCGTATTCGGCCCAATTTGCTTATGTCAACCAAGGTGCCTGATCTACTCTAATCCTACTAGCCCATATACCTCTAAACCATTGCTATTTGTATACCTGTCCAAATATCCTGGGAGAAGAGTGAAATAGAGGTGCAATGAAGTATGGTTGTTAAACTTGCATTGCATGAAATAAGACAAAACTGATGCCTGTGCACAAATACTTCAACACACTTGTCTTGTTCCTGCTCTTTAATGTTCTAAATTCAACATTTCAGTCTTCTGTACATATAGAAGTTTAGTTTAGAGTTACAGCGCAGAAACAGGCCCTTTGGCCCACCATGTCCGCACATTAACACTATCCTACACATACTAGGGACAATTTACATTTATACCAATCCAATTTACCTACATACCTGTGCGTCTTTGGAGTGTGGGAGGAAACCCAGACGGTCACGGAGAAAACATGTAATGACAGCACCCATAGTCGGGATCGATCCCGGTCTCCGGTGCTGTAAAGCAGCAACTCTACCACTGTGCCACCCCTCTGAGCAATAACAATGAGCATTAGGCGATGCGTACATGTGAGCAGGTACCATAAGGCATTGTTGGATATTGGTTGCTTTGGGTCATAAGTGTAGGAGCAGAATTAGTCCATTGGCCCAGCAAGTCTATTCCGTCATTCAATCATGGCTGATCTATCTCTTCTTCCTAACCCCATTCTCCTGCCTTGTCCCCATGACACCCAAATTAATCAAGAATCTATCTATCTCTGCTTTAAAATTGCTAGTATGTTGCAAAACATACTTGGCTAATAAAGTATGATTATGATTCAGAGTAAAATATCCATTGACTTGGCCTCCACAGCCTTCTGTGGCAAATTCCCTCTTCAGGTCCAGCACATCCTTCCTCAGATATGGTGCCCAAAACTGATCTCAATACTCCAAATGCAGCCTGACTAGTGCCTTATAGAGCCTCAGCATTACATCTGTTATTATATTCTAGCCCTTTTAAAATAAATGCTAGCATTGCATTTGCCTTGTCTAGTTATAACTAAGCATTATTAAATAGCATTTCAAATGTTTGCTCAGCATTACTGAAATATTTTTGGAACCCGTAGGCTCTTGTGATGTATCTGGTTCCTTCTACATCTTTTTCTAATATAGCACTTTGTTTGTATAGAATCTTTCAGAACTGCCACAACTATCAGGGCTGGAAGACGATAAAGATTTCCAAGCAGAAGTGGAGCTGAAGACTTCAGTTTACAAGGCGTACAGGTAAGAATGGAGGAGGGCGTGTTCTCTTCATGACTCTTCAATGAAACAATCATCTCATCAACCCACCAATATCTGTTTTAAAATAGCCTGTGTCCTGAAGGTGACAGCACTTCTATCCTCTTCCTTACCTTGCAGGTGGTCACCTGCCTGTTATCCTGAATGACTAGGATGAAAATTTATATATAACCCTGGAAGCCTTTGAGTTCCTTTACATTGCACTGACTCCAGTTCTCCCTCAAGCTAGAAACACTGCACTTGAACTTGATCATTGCAAGACATGGTCGACCATCATGGTATAGGAATTACGATGAATAGGTCTCAATTGCCCATCTGTTAAGAAGCCTTGTGTTTGTTCTTTAATATTCCCTTTCCGTTACACTTAATTACATTTTATGCCCATTCTTTAATGCTTTTGTAGTTGAACTGCATTTTACATGTTCTATTTCAATTCATAGAAATTAATACGCTGCCTAATCAGTATTGAAGATACAAAGTGATGCTTTTATTCGCTTTATGTGACTTTTCCGCGCGGATGGTTGAAACAAGTATCAAATGCTTCCCTGGATATCAGTTGCACCCTGCTATCTAATTAGTTTTTTTTAATGATTTATTCAGGAGATGTCCATGTAAATGGCCTTTATTGTCCATGCCTAATTGCCCTTAAACCGAGTTGATTGTTAAGTGTCAACCACATTGATGCATCTTGAATCAAGGATCAGTCAGACCAGATATGGATAGCACATTTTCATCCCTGTAGGACATTAGTAAAACAGATGGGTTTTTATGGTAATCCAGTAGTTCCCTAACTATTTTCAAATTCCATATTTGCTTATCACTTCAATTTATGTTCTTCATCTGCCATGGTGGAATTACAACTAGAGTCCCTGGAACAATAATCCTGAACTTTACTGAAAACCCAGAACTTTACTGTTGTTATCTCAAAGTTTATTCAGCCAGGTGAGAATCATAACTAAGTCACAGAGCATAGTAACAGGCCCTTTGGGCCAACTTGACCATGCCAGCCAAGATGCCTCATCTACACTAGTCCCACCTGCCCACCTGTTTAGGCGTATATCCCTCTAAACCTTACCGATCCACGCACCTGTCCAATGTATTTTAAATGCTGCTATAGTACCTATCTCTTCTGGCAGCTCACTCCATATACCTACCACCCTCTGTGTGGAAAAAGTTGCCCCTCTGGTTCCTATTAAATCTTTCTCCTCTCACTTTAAATCTATGTCCTCTTTGTTCTTGATTCCCCAACTCTGGGTAAAAGAATCTGTGCATCTACCCTAACTATTCTCCTTATTGAGTGATACAGTGTGAAAACAGACCCTTCGGCCCAACATGCCCACACTAGCCAACATGTCCCATCTACACTTGTCCCACCTGCCCGCGTTTGGTCCATATCCCTCCAAACCTGTCCTATCCATGTACCTGTCTAACGGTTTCTTAAATGTTAGGATTGTCCATGCCTCAACTACCTCCTCTGGCATCTTGTTCCATACACCCACCACCCTTTGTGTGAAAAAGTTACCCCACAGATTCCTATTAAATATTTTCCCCTTTATCTTAAACCTATGTCCTCTGGTTCTCGATTCACCTGCAGTGGGCAGGGCATTTTGTGCATCTACCCGATCTATTCCTCTCATGATTTTATACACCACTGTAAGATCATTCTATTATGATCTTATATATGCTTATGAAATCACCCCTCATCCGCCTGTGCTCCAAGAAATAAAGTCCTAGCCTGCCTGACATCTCCCTATAGTTCAGTCCCTGAAGTGCTGGCAATATCCTCGTAAACAATGTCTGTGTGTCAATTGTTTAATTGATACCCAAAAAAGCTATTTGAGGTACATGGATGGAACAGGTTGGTACATGGATAGGACAGGTTTGGAGGGATATGGACCAAGTGCAGGCAGGTGGGACTAGTGTGGCTGGAACAATGTTGGTCTTGTGGGCAGGTTGGGCAGAAGGGCCTGTTTCCACACTCTGTTATTCTGTGAGACTGATACTTGGAACAATGACTACTCATTATCATAGCGCGGAGTTTTGTGGCCACGTAGAGTGTCCATTGCTGGGTAAGCTGACATTCGGCCAAGATTATATGGTTGCTTGTTTGTAATGGCCATTCCACATTTTTTAAATCACACTTTCTTCTTTCACTCAGCACTGGAGTGGAAGCAATCAGTCTGAATCCAGAGGGATTATTTGAGAAATTAAGATTATATGGTCACCCCAAGTGGTGACTCTTATTCCTACCTAGCACAGAGGGTATCCTGTTGGTCCTACCTTGAGACAACTGTCAGAGATTTGCATTTACTTTATCCACATAATCTGTGAATGTTCTCCACTCATGGGATTGATGGCATGTATTATTTAACTGTTTGTTGAGTAAATATACAGTTTGCTTTGTTTGCTGTAAATGGGCCCTGCCTTCAACTCATTCACACTAACAGAATACCGTTCCTTTAAATCGAGCCAATTTTAGTATGTTTGCTAACACACCTTGGATCCCATGTGCCCTAATAAAAAGCCATGTAAAACAGCATCTACCACATTGCCTTCGTCAATTTTCTTTGTTACCTCAAAAAACAATCAGATTTGTGAGACCGAACTTCCCCTGCACTAAACCATGTTGCCTCCAAATCAGTCCTTGCTTTTCCTGGGGAACATAAGGCCTGTCCCTTAGTTTTTTCTCCAATACTTTCTTTACGATTGGACACACAGTGAGTCTGCAAAAAGATCCTACCATTGGTCACATTCCCATCCTTTTCTTACACCACTTCCTCCACAATTCCTTGGTTCACTCATCCCTTCCCACCAACACCACCCTCTCCCCAGATGTAACCACAGCTGCTGCTCCAGGTGAGATAGAGGTTCATGTGAATCTCCTCAAACAACCACCTGCATTTGTGTTCCCAATGTGGTCTCCATTACATCAGTGTGACCAAGTGTAGATTAAACGACCATTTTGCAGAACACTTGTGCTTGGTCCACCCAAGGAAGGCTGGATCTTCCAGTTGTTAATCATTTTAACTCCCGTTCCCATTCTCATACCCACCTGTTTGACCTGGGTTGCCTCTCTTGGCAGAGTGAGGCCACACACAAACTGTAGGAACAGCACCTCATAGTTCGCTTGGGTAGCTTACTCCCCAACAGTATGAGCATTGAATTCTCCAATTTCGGGTAACACCCTCCCTTCTTCTTGTGTCCCCAATCCCACCGTGTGCACCCATTTCTCCACAATCCTGCCGCCTTCTCCCACAAGCACCACCCCCCCTGACCAGTCCCCTTCCATCTAAATCCTTCCCTCCAGCTTGACATTTCATTTGTGTTCTTACTTGACACCCTTTTATCTCGATACGATAGAACTTTATCCTAAGAGGGAAATTGATCTGCAAACAGTCATAAAACACAAACTACATGAAACATGAAATTAAAGTGACGAGTGGAAAGGATTGGGATGTGCAAAGATTGGGGAGGGGGGTGAGTCTACCCCATAACAGAAGGGGGAGGACTTGTACAGTTTGAGAGCCACAGGGAAGAAGGATCTCCTGTGTTGTTCTGTACTGCATCTTGGTGGAACAAGTCTGTTGCTGAAAGTACCCGCTCGGGTTGACCAGTGTCATGGAGGGGGTGAACTGTATGTTTGCTGTTTGAGGAGCTTCCTCCCCTCCAAGACCACCAGAACTGTATCTCTGCTGTTTGAGGAGCATCCTCCCCTCCAAGACCACCTCCCATGCATCCTTGTTTCATCTCTATCCTTTGTCCACCCATCTGCTAATCAAAATCCCCGTCACCTGTATCCACATTACTTGTAACTGATAAGTGGTAGGTGGATACAGTTGATGGGGCCTTATCCTGCCCCCCTCACTTTTCCAGCTTTCTAGAGATTATTTCTGCCAGAGATATCAAACTAACCACTGGTTAGTCTCTGGTGGTTTATTTTTGCATTACTGAGCAGTTGCACAGCGTAATGTGACTTTGGAGAAAAGGTTCTTCAGCTTTTGACTCAATGTCTTTTATTTTATAGGTGTTTTTTCATTGCTCAGTCCTATGTGCTGGTAAAAAAGTGGAGTGAAGCCCTGGTTCTATATGAGCGAGTCCTTAAATACACCAGTGAAGCACAGACCCAAACTGCAAAATTGACAAGTGTTTTACAGGTATGGTATTGCCAAAATCCATATTCTGTTTTTACAGGAAATAAACAGTATAAAAAGAAAGAACGCATTTTTATGGTGCAGCTAGCAAATGTGTCTCTTGATTAATCAGTTGGGAAAGACATTTTTGTAGTTCTTGTAAACATCACCTGTATCCACATTACTTGTAAGTGATAAGTGGTAGGTGGATACAGTTGATGGGGCCTTATCCTGCCCCCATCACTTTTCCAGCTTTAAGTGATAAGTGGTAGGTGGATACAGTACAAAAATATTATCTTTGGGCCACAGAGTCTGAGCCAGCAGTCAATTACATGTGAATGGGAACTAGAGCACACAGAGAGAACCTCCAAGTTGTTAGATGGAGAATGTACAAGCTTCACGCAGACAGCAACTGGGTCAGTCGCATGTCACAGCAGGAGTTGTGAGACAGCCATGCGACTGTCTTCTAGATATTTCCCCTGGGCCTCAGCTTTGTCAATCAGACGAAGGGCGGCACGGTGGCACCCCAGTATAGTTGCTCCGATAGAGAGCGGTAGTTTTCTCCGGGAACTCTGGTATCCTCCCATACTCCAAAGACATACGGGTTAATTGGCATGGTAAAATTATAACATTGTCTCTGTGTGTGTATAGGATAATGCTAGTGTACGGGGATTGCTAGTCTGCGTGCACTTGGTGTGCCGAAGGGTCTGTTTCCGCGCTGTATCTCTAAACTAAACTACATGAGATATGTGGGAGGGGATGGCACCTTGAGGGAAAAGCCACTTGTTTTTGCCAGCTGTTTCTGGCCTTTTCTCTGATTTTGCCTGTTGCACTGTAAAAAAACAAATTTGATATTGGCTATAAAACGTATTTATAAAGTAACTGGCTGTGAAACATTTCATTGCATCCTATGATGATGAAAGCCCTGCAATGAATGCTAATCACATTTGGCCGTGCAGTGCTGTCACTCCATTGTATGAACAGGCTACCAAGGTGTGGTTTCAAAATTCACCCAAAGACTGGCCACAAGCAGTTTGTAGTGTTGGGTTAGATTTAAGATCTGTTTTGAATCACCCATTTAAATGAATCAGCAACCTGAACTGGGACCAGAACTGTATTCATCTATCTTTTGGTTTTATCATTTTTTCTATAGAGATTTTTATGATTGAATGATATACAACGCCAGTTTTCATATAAACATATAAGATTGAAACATATAAGATTGTTACGGGTTTGGACACGCTAGAGGCAGGAAACATGTTCCCGATATTGGGGGAGTCCAGAACCAGGGGGGCCACAGTTTAAGAATAAGGAGTAAGCCATTTAGAACGGAGACAAAGAAATACTTTTTCCTCACAGATAGTGGTGAGTCTGTGGAATTCTCTGCCTCAGAGGGCAGTGGAGGCAGGTTCTCTGGATGCTTTCAAGAGAGAGCTAGATAGGGCTCTTAAAAATAGCAGAGTCAGGGGATATGGAGAGAAGGCAGGAACGGGATACTGATTGGGGATGATCAGCCATGATCATCACATTGAATGGCGGTGCTGGCTCGAAGGGCCGAATGGCCTACTTCTGCACCTATTGTCTACTGTCTATTGCCAAGACTTTTATAGCAATTTGATGATTTTTATTTTCCTGTCTTAATGTAAATGCCAGCCATAATAGTCTGAGTTAAGTGATATGGTACAACCTAGTCCAATCAGACACAAGTAATATTTGTAAATTGCCACTTCAAAAAGCTGCATATAAAATGTATGGTATTTGTTTTGTCATTGGGATTGTGTTTCTAAGAACAATCTTGAAAAATTGCATTAAAAAAAATATATATACAGTTGTGGTCATTGGACAGGAATAATACTGTGCTACTTGTATGCAGGATCTTCCTGATGTGAAAGAACTAGCTGCCCGAGTTAATGCTGAGAAATACTCTGTGCAAGCATCTGCTATTTTAGGTGAGTAGGTTAACTCTATTAAGTTGGCGCTTGGCTATGTATCATGAACATGTCATCCCGTTACAGAGGAAGGAACTGCAGATGCTGGTTTAAACCAAAGATAGACACACAAAGCTGGAGTAACTCAGCGGGACCACCAACTCTTTTATCTTCTCTTGCCACCATGAGCAAAATGATATAATTACTGATGCCATCCCTCCTCCTGACCAGTGTCTGAGGCTGAGACGGCCTGTAGGGTAAACATACTATGTGTGGCAGAGTAAACATCTGACCGGAACAAGCTTTTTCCCAAGACCATCTGTTCCCACCATCACCATCAACCCTCGCAGCTCATCTGCAGTGGTCTACATCTGTGGAAAATTTTCTCTGCTGATGCTGACTAATTGGGGTACTTCCTGTCTCTATAAATATTCCCTGAGTGAGAAATTCCCAGTTGCTCTTCATAGTTTCTGCCTCACTGCTGTCTATTTCCAGCTACTTTACATATGCTGCCTGGCTTACTGAATGTTTCTGTCATTTCCTGTGTTTATTACTAATTATGCTTTTGCTACATTTATATTTGGGTGTTCATTACTCTGTGAGCTGGAACTTGCCTTGTATCGCTGTAAAATATGATGTCATCCACTTCAATAGAATAAAAGTAAAGCAACTTTTGTTTGTAAATCGTGAAAGATTGCAAATCATAGTCATACAGCATGGAAACAGGCCCTTCAGCCTAACATTTATTCCTCTCATGATTGTGTACACTGTAAGATCACCCTTCATCCTCCTGTGCTCTAAGAAATAAAGTCTAACCTCTCCCTATAGCTCAGGCCCACCAGTCCTGATAACATAGAAACATAGAAAGTAGGAGTAGGCCATTCGGCCCTTCGAGCCTGCACCGCCATTTAATATGATCATGGCTGATCATCCTACTCAGTATCCCGTACCTGCCTTCTCTTCATACCCCCTGATCCCCTTAGCCACAAGGGCCACATCTAATTCCCTCTTAAATATAACCTCCTCGTAAATCTTCTCTGCATCCTTTCCAGCTTAACAACATCTTTCCTATACCAAAGTGACCAAAACTGAACACAATACTCTAAATGTGGCCTCGCTAATGTCTTGGGCAACTGTAACATGGCCTCCCAACTTCTATACTCAATCCTCCGACTGATGAAGGTCAGTGTGCCAAAAGCATTCTTGACCACCCTATCTACCTATTACGCCACTTTCAAGGAACTATGTACCTGCATTCCTGGAACCCTCTGCTCTACAACAGAGCTCTGCCATTCACTCTGTAGGTCCTGCCCTGTTTAGACTTTCCAAAATGCAACACCTCGCACTTCTCTGTATTAAACTGCATCAAACATTCCTCGGCCCCGCTGCACAACCGTTCAAAATCCTGCTGCAATTTTTGACAAGCATCTTCACTCTCTACAATACCGCTCATTTTAGTGTCATCTGCAACTTATTAATCATACCTTGTATGTTCACATCCAAATCATTGATATAAATGACAAACCGCAATGGGCCCAGCACCAAACCCAGAGGCACACCATTAGACACAGGCTTTGTTTGAGAAACAACCTTCCACCATCACCCTCTGCTTCCTTCCATGAAGCCAATTTTATATCCAGTCAGCTAGCTCTCCTTGGATCCGATGCGATTTAGCCTTCCAGGGCAGCCTAGCATACGGAACAGTGCTGAATTCCTTATATACAACATCTGCCCTCATCAGCCTTTTCGGTCCACATCTTCAAAAAACTCATTCATATTCATGAAACACGATCTCCCATGTACAAAACCATGCTGTATGTCCCTAATCGGCCCCTGTCCATCTAAATGCATGTATATCTTATCCCTCAGAATATTCTCTAGTAACTTTCCGACCACAGATGTTAGACTCGCTGACCTGTAGTTCCCAGGCTTTTCCCTGCAGCCCTTCTTAAATAGAGGCACAACATTTGCCACCCTCCAGGCCTTTGGCATCTCGCCTGTATTTAATGATCTTGTAAATCTCAGTCAGGGCACCTGCAATTTCCCCTCTTGCTTCCCACAGTGTCCACTGATATATCTGTTCATGCCCGGGAGGTTTATCGTATTCAGAGAAGCCATGGTGACTGTATGTAGGGATCACAGAGAATCTGCACGTAGTTAAGGCAAATAGTATGTGGTTTTATGTTATCTGAGGGTTTTGGTTCTAGATGTCTTGTGGCATTTGTATAGGGTCAAGGTGAGAACGGCACAGGTCTTGTTACCTGTATAACACACTTGTGATGCAGGCAGTGCTAGAAGCTTCTCCAGATAGATTGCTGCGATTGTGTTTTGTCCTTTTGAGGAGAGATAAAGCAGACTGGGGCTTAACCTTTAGAGTTTAGAAGAATGAAATTGATCTTAGTGAGGCATACATAATGTTAATGAAGCTTGGTGGGATAGATGCAGAGATAACAATTTCTGTGGAGTGGGTGACTTGAAATAGGGGTGAAGGTATTGGTCATTTGAGACTGACGCTTCCATGACATTCTTCTAATTTATGTAACTCCTTCTATCCCATTGAACTCTGGCATGCTGCATATCTGATTTTTTTTTTTTCATGGCTCCACCATTGAAATTTGTAACTCTGGGACTTGGACCCAAATTTCTAAAATTCCTTCCTTAAATTTCCCTGGCTCTTTCAGTATTTTAACACCTTCTCTCCAAGGTATCTCTCGAACCAAGACCTGCTCATCTCTTGTATTCACTTGCCCTGCAGTATTTTTTTCAAACTCTCGAATGGAGACTTGAGACTGCAGATGGTGCAATTTTGAACCAGAAACTATGCTGGAGGAACTCAGCCAGTCACGCAGCATCAGTGCAGGGAAATGAACAGATGCCATTTCGGGTCAGGACACTTCTTCGACTGTCCATTTTCTTCCACAGATGCTGTCTGACCTGCTGAGTTCCAGCAGCACTTTATTTTTAGCTCAAGTTCTGTTGAAAAATCACTTCTATGAATCTTATAATTTACTATATTATAATTCACACAAAGGGTGGTGGGTGTTTGGAACAAGCTGCCAGAGGAGGTAGTTGAGGCTGGGGCTATGCCAACGTTTAAGGAACAGTTAGACAGGTACATGGATAGGACAGGTTTTGAGGGATATGGACCAAACAAAGGCAGGTGGGACTATGTAGTTGGGACATGTGGCCGGTGTGGGCAAGTTGGGCCAAAGGCCCTGTTTCCGCACTGTATCACTATGACTCTATCACCATATAAATGTTATTTTGTTATTTAACTTCATATGTATTAATCACTGTAATCAAGTTATTTGTAGAAAGTAATAGTAATGGAAAGTGATAACATTTCCAACTTTTTGTCATGAAATAAGTAATGGTGTCTTGGATCTATATAATGAAGAATGTAATCTAATTGTGCTTGGAAGAATGACTATAATTTATTCTCTGCAACAGAGGGTGACAATTGTTATTATCTTTGGGGAAGGAGTGACCTGTATAAAAAGGACGGGTTGCTCTTGAACCCGAGGGGGACCAGTTTCCTGGCAGGGAAATTTGCAAAGGCTACTGGGCGGGACTTTAAACTAGAACGGTTGGGGCGAGGGACTCAAATAGAGAAAACCAGTCGACAGGGTCTGAGGCAGAGAAGGGAAGCACTCAGACCCAACATGTAGGGGGGAAAGAATAAAAAAAATAATAAACAGAATAAGAGGTGGTGAGTTTCCAGGGCAAAAATCAAAAGGGGCCACTTGTCAACATAATTGTATAAGGAGTAAGAGTGTTGTAAAAACAAGCCTGAAGGCTTTGTGTCTCAATGCAAGGAGCATTCGTAATAAGGTGGACGAGTTGAATGTGCAGATAGCTATTAATGACTATGTTATCGTTGGGATCACAGAGACATGGTTCCAGGGGGGCCAAGGCTGGGAGCTGAACATCCAGGGATATTCAATATTCAGGAGGGATAGACAGAAAGGAAAGGGAGGTGGGGTAGCATTGCTGGTGAGAGAGGAGATTAATGCAATAGAAAGGAAGGACATTAGCTTGGAGGATGTGGAATCGATATGGGTAGCGCTGCGAAACTCTAAGGGGCAGAAAACGCTAGTGGGAGTTGTGTACAGGCCACCTAACAGTAGTAGTGGAGTTGGGGATGGCATCAAACAGGAAATTAGACATGCGTGCAGCAAGGGTAAAACTGTTATAATGGGTGACTTCAATCTCTGGGTGAATCAAATAGGCAGGGGTGCTAAGGAAGAGGATTTCTTTGAATGTATGCGGGATAGTTTTCTAAACCAACATGTAGAGGAACCAACGAGAGAGCAGGCTATTCTAGACTGGGTATTGAGTAATGAGGAAGGGTTAGTTAGCAGTCTTGTTGTGCGTGGCCCCTTGGGCAAGAGTGACCATAATATGGTTGAGTTCTTCATTAGGATGGAGAGTGACTTAAGTCAGAAACAAGGGTTCTGAACTTAAACAAAGGTAACTTTGGAGGTATGAGACGTGAATTGGCCAAGATAGAGTGGCAAGTGATTCTTAAAGGGTTGACAGTGGATGTGCAATGGAAGGTATTTAAGGACTGCATGGATGAACTACAACAATTGTTCATCCCAGTTTGGCAAAATAATAAATCAGGGAAGGTAGTGCATCCATGGATAACAACGGAAATCAGGGATAGTATAAAAACAAAAGATGAAGCATTCAAATTAGCCAGAAAAAGCAACCTACCAGACGACTAATGATAAAGCAGCCTACCAGACGACTGGGATAAATTCAGAGTCCAGCAGAGGAGGACAAAGAGCTTAATTAGGAAAGGGAAAATAGATTATGAAAGAAAACTGGCAGGGAACATAAAAACTGACTGCAAAAGTTTTTATAGATATGTGAAGAGAAAGAGATTAGTTAAAACAAATGTAGGTCCCTTGCAGTCAGAAACGGGTGAATTGATCATGGGGAACAAGGACATGGCAGACCAATTGAATAACTACTTTGGTTCTGTCTTCACTAAGGAAGACATAAATAATCTGCCGGAAATAGCAGGGGACCGGGGGTCAAATAAGGTGGAGGAACTGAGTGAAATCCAGGTTAGCCGGGAAGTGGTGTTGGGTAAATTGAATGGATTGAAGGCCGATAAATCCCCAGGGCCAGATAGTCTGCTTCCCAGAGTACTCAAGGAAGTTGCCACAGAAATAGTGGATGCATTAGTGATAATTTTTCTAAACTCCTTAGATTCTGGAGTAGTTCCTGAGGATTGCAGGGTAGCTAATGTAACCCCACTTTTTAAAAATGGAGGGAGAGAGAAAACTGGGAATTACAGAATAGTTAGTCTAAGATCGGTAGTGGGGAAACTGCTAGAGTCAGTTATTAAAGATGGGATAGCAGTACATTTGGAAAGTGGTGAAATCATTAGACAAAGTCAGCATGGATTTACGAAAGGTAAATCATGTCTGACGAATCTTATAGAATTTTTCGAGGATGTAACTAGCAGAGTGGTTAAGGGAGAACCAGTGGATGTGTTATATCTAGACTTTCAGAAGGCTTTCGACAAGGTCCCACATAAGAGATTAGTATACAAACTTAAAGCACACGGTATTGGGGGTTCAGTATTGAGGTGGATAGAGAAATGGCTGGCAGACAGGAAGCAAAGGGTAGGAGTAAACGGGTCCTTTTCAGAATGGCAGGCAGTGACTAGTGGGGTACCGCAAGGCTCAGTGCTGGGACCCCAGCTATTTACAATATATATTAATGATTTGGACGAGGGAATTGAATGCAACATCTCCAAGTTTGCGGATGACACTAAGCTGGGGGTAGTGTTAGGTGTGAGGAGGATGCTAGGAGGCTGCAAGGTGACTTGGATAGGCTGGGTGAGTGGGCAAATGCAAGGCAGATGCAGTATAATGTGGATAAATGTGAGGTTATCCACTTTGGTGGCAAAAACAGGAGGGTAGACTATTATCTGAATGGTGGCAAATTAAGAAAAGGGGAGATGCAACGAGACCTGGGTGTCATGGTACACCAATCATTGAAAGTAGGCGTGCAGGTGCAGCAGGCAGTGAAGAAAGCAAATGGTATGTTAGCATTCATAGCGAAAGGATTTGAGTATAGGAGCAGGGAGGTTCTACTGCAGTTGTTCAGGGTTTTGGTGAGACCACACCTGGAGTATTGCGTACAGTTTTGGTCTCCAAATCTGAGAAAAGACATTCTTGCCATAGAGGGGGTACAGAGAAGGTTCACCAGACTGATTCCTGGGATGTCAGGACTTTCATATGAGGAAAGACTGGATAGACTTGGCTTGTACTCACTAGAATTTAGAAGATAGAGGGCGGATCTTATAGAAACGTACAAAATTCTTAAGGGGTTGGATAGGCTAGATGCAGGAAGATTGTTTCTGATGTTGGGGAGGTCCAGAACAAGGGGTCACAGTCTAAGGATAAGGGGGAATTCCTTTAGGACCGAGATGAGGAAATATTTTTTCACACAGAGAGTGGTGAGTCTCTGGAATTCTCTGCCACAGAAGGTAGTTGAGGCCAGTTCATTGGCTATATTTAAGAGAGAGTTAGATGTGGCCCTTGTAGCTAAAGGGATCGGGGGTATGGAGAGAAGGCAGGTACAGGGCACTGAGTTGGATGATCAGCCATGATCATATTGAATGGCGGTGCAGGCTCGAAGGGCCGAATGGCCTACTCCTGCACCTATTTTCTATGTTTCTATGTACCTATGATGTTTTGGGGAGAATACTGGCAGGAATAATATTTGTGGCTCATGATTATTTAACTGTATAATCAGGCTATTGTGATGCCTTATATAATTGCCTTTCCCCATACCATCTAGACACTGAAGACGTTGGAGAGATGGCATCACAGCTTCAGGTGAAAGACGAGAAGGTAAGGGGTTCCCACTATTTCTGCAAGTTTTTTTCCCCTGAGTTAGTAAGAATTTTTTTTTAGATCAATAGAAGACAATTACTTCACTGATTTAATCTAAAAACAAAGAACTGTGCATGCTGGTTTACCAAAAAAAGATACAATATGCTGGAGTAATCAGTGGGTTAGGCAGCATCTGTGGCGAACATAGATATGTGACGTTTTGGGTTGAGACCATTCTTCAGACTGTAGGGGGGAGAAAGGGAGGTGGGTACAGGATGAAGCCTAGCAAGTGATAGGTGGAAATGGATTTGTTGGGGTAGCCGAGGGGAGAAAGTGAGAAAAGAGATGGGGGCGAGACAAAGTCTGGTAAAATGGTAGATGAGTATAGGTGGAGTGTTCAGCAGATGGTTGGACAAAGGCTAGATATGAAAAGGCAAATAGAGATAAGGGTGGAAAAAGTGTGAAATGTAAAGCCAGATGAAGGAGTATAGGTGGAAGGGGTGAAAAGTTACTTTCATGTGTAGAAAGGAATTGCAAATGCTGGTTTATACCGAAGATAAACACAATGTTTATCAGATCATAAAAACCCACTTGGTATTTCCTCTTTTTCTTTCAATCCTTTGCTAACTATATTATGTAATCTGTTGAAATCCGATTTACATAATTATTGCATAAAATCTATGCCTTATACTGAACTCGGGCATGTTTCATATTAGCTCTTTGATCAGTGACTTGTTTAGCTTAGAGGCACAGCATGGAAACGGGCTCTTCGGCTCACTGAGTCCAGGCTGTCCAACGATCACACGTACACTAATTATGTTTTCCCAGTTTTGCACCCTGCATACAAGGGGCAATTTCCAAGAGCCAATTAGCGTACAAACTTGCACATCTTTGAAATTTGAGAGGAAACTGGGGCACATGGAGAAAACCCACATAGTCACAGGGAGAATGTACAAAGTACACAGTACCCGTAGTCATGATCGAACCCAGGTCCCTGGCGCTGTAAGGCAGCAACTCTACTGCTGAGCCAATGTGCTGCCTATTTTGGGTCAGACCTTTCTTCAGACTGATGGTACGGGGACAAAACTGGAAGAGATGGGGGCACGACAAAGGCTAGCAAATTATAGCTGCTGAAGTCTGTGATTAGAACTTAAACAGCACAGTGTGTTGAGCACAGCATAGCAATACAGCCTCGGTGCCGTCTGTCCCATTTGCATGTCTTGTCTGTCGATGGCAGTTTCCACTGTATTTCTGGTTTCCTCCCACATTTCAAATTAACTGACGGGTTTATTGGCTTCTGTAATTTGCCTAGTATGGGGCAAGGGAGTCAAAACAGAGTTACAGGGCAACAGAAAGGTGAGGACAGTGAAATCTGATGGGGGTTTGTTTTGGTTATTGGCATGAACCCAATAGGCTGATTGGCTTACTATGGATCATACTAAGTAAGTCTAGATGACAGTACTGAATTCTAAGTTGGGTTTCTATCCCTAAGCAAACCTGGAGAGAAAGCCCAGGGCATTGTACCCATTTCCACTCCAATTGCTGCTTGATGACATTTGATGAGATCCAGATTGGGTTGTTTCCATGAACATCGTGACATCTGAAGAACGAAGAATTATTTTAATATTTCTCACAGTTTAGAAAGAAACCATTAAGTCACTGCTGGCTCTCCGGATTCCATTGATCTCGTCCCTCCATTTACTTCCCTGTGACCCGTTTTCTTTCACCTTTACATACACTGCACCCACACAAGGAATAATTTTACAATAAACCAATTAACCTATCAGCTTGCATCTCTTTGGTGTGGGGGTAAACTGATGTGCCCAGGATAAACCCTTGTGGTCACAAGGAGAACATGCAGACAGCACCAGAGGCCAGGGTTGAATCTGGATTGCGGGGGCTGTGTGTAATGTATGTGTTTGTGTGTGCCTCTTAACCTGTATATTTTCTACTTCTCTTGGCTTCGGGAAAGGATAAAAGTTAGGGTCATTTTAAATAAATGATTGAACTTTTAGTTGCCACCCAAGTGATGTTCTGGATAATTTGGTGTGCCCTGGCAAGACTGGATCTCATTAGTTCCATGACCAAGATGAAGCCTGCAATTTATTGATATCTGTGCTGATGGAGCTTCAATTGTAACCATGTGATTTGCTTTTTTTTTTGCAGCCCCTCAGAGAGTGTTTGGATGTATTCTGCATCAATCCCTCTCTGGTCACCAAACATGCCAACTTAGTGTGCTTCCCACCAGAGTTCCAGCCCATTCCCTGCAAGCCCCTCTTCTTTGACCTGGCTCTGAACCATGCTGCATTCCCACCTTTAGAGGATAAAGTGGAGCAGAAAGGACGGGGAGGCCTCACAGGCTACATCAAAGGTTTCTTTGGCTTCCGTGGCTGAAGTATGGATTGAACACCTGTTGAATGTCATATGCTGCATCTTTCAAAGCAGTTTTAATGGTTCAAATGAAAACAGAAACAGAGAACACAATAGACTGAACGCTGGTGCTAGCCTCAAGATCCTGGAATCAACCCTGTCTCATTATCTGCAGCGCTGAATGGACTTCGTTCCTCAAACATATGCGTGTGTGTGTGTGTATGAGTTATAGGGTCAATTACTGACAGAACGATCGTAAAAGTACAAATGTACAGGCTCTTCAAACTGTTTTTTAAAAAATATGGCTCAATTGCTCAAATACGGTTTCAATTGCTGTTTTCTTCAATAATGCTTCACCAAACCAGCAAAGTCCAAAAAAATGTTTTTTCTTGCCTTTATCTGTCAACCCAATTATGGGTGTTGGCCAGGACGAGTAGAATTTCACAAATGCTCTCATAAATTACAGCAGCCCCTGATATTTGTTTGTTTGATTTCTTTAAAATTAGCTGATAAGAGAGTGATTTAGCACCAAAACACCCACATAAGTCAGGGAGACACATTTTTTTTAATGTTGCTCTAGTTCTTCTCTTCCTCCTCGTTTCCCTGCCCCAGTATCACCTTGCAACTTAATTTGTTGTTCCACAGATATATTTTGACGCATCTTCTGTCTTTCAAAGTATGCCGTTGTTCAGTTATTCTGTTGCTGACATTTTGTTGGTGTTAGACTCCTGATAAATTAGAAGAGGGAAGATTCTGGTTTGCATTGTCCCATCCTTGTATAAGACTAGGACCAGAACAGCGGTCCGAGTGTTCTGTCATGTTGAGCAGGACCCAATGAAAAGAGTCACTGGAAAAATCTGAAACGCACCATTGTACGCCCACACCAATTTCTAGGTTAGCTGATCAGATACCAGCCTGCAAGCCCCAAATGTGTTGCGCTGTACTTGATCTTGCAGCTACTGTGTACATACGAGGTGGGGGTTTGGTGTTTGCAGGAGTGAAGTTGTTCATCAATAACGCCAACACGCTAGTTTAACATCATTGTGCAGATCTTTAAATGGTTCATGGTGGTAACAGATTGGGGAACAACACAGAAAGCCAGTTTAAGTCTTGGGTTAAGTTCAGTCAGATGTGAGCTGAAATAATGCCATCTCAGCACTTCAAAGTAACTTGTGCCACTGAAGAGTTTGTTAACTATTTAATGAATTCCGGTCCATTCTGGAAGCATACCAATGGTAAATAATATTTTGTTTTTTAAAGTGTTAAACCAGGCACACAAAAAAAAACAAGTAGAGAAGATTGGTCTGTACTAATAATCCTGTGTGTCCAAATGAACTGGAATTCAAATATCCAAAGAGCTGAGCTGTAAATCCTGGGCCATTCCCATTGTACTTTCTTTAACCTTGGCCAGAGTTATTATAATTGGTTTAAATTAGAAAATTAAAGGTTTGTTTTGAAAGCCCTGAAATAAACTATTTACAAAAAAGCGAATGGTATGCTACTGTGTAAGAGACAAATATTGTCAGCCTTCTCACTAAGTGATAGGCTTGACTATTAACTGTCAGTCGTATGCCAGGATATGGTGATCATTAGGCATTGACCATAGAGTTTAAGCCTTCAATTGAGCAGAACTCATGAATTCCGGACTTTTGTCAGTGTGTTTCCTTGGAGTTGAAATGTTACACCAGATTCTGTCAACAGGAAAAATCATCAGTTTTATCCTTGAGGACCAACGGTGAGAGGGAAACATTGGAGAACTAAAATTAGAAAATTCAATGTGCATATCATTGGATTGTCGACGACAGTCAGGTGGAATATAGATATTGTTGCTCTAGATCGCGTTGGGCCTTGCTCTAGTGGTAGAGAAGGCAAAGAATGGATGTTAGTATGGAAATAGAAAGGAGAATTGAAATGGATGCAACTGGGAATTTGGGATGGCCATTGTTGTAAGAGCATAGAGCTTCTGCAAACTAGACTGCACTTGATCTTTAGATAAATAACCCACAAAAAACACTACCCCACCCCATAAATTCCCTGTCTCACCCATTTTAACCCTTCCATCTATATTCCTCCAGCTTCGCATGTCACACCTCTTCTATCTATATCTCATAATCTTTTGTCTTTTCATCTCTGCCCTTTGTCCATCCATCTGCCTTTCAAAAATTCCTTCACCTCTACCTGTCACTCACCACCACACCCCCTCCCCTCCCATCACCACAATTAATCTGACGAAAACATCGCTTTTCCATGTTCTCTCGGGATTCTGCCTGACCTGCTGTGTTCCTCCACCACTTTGTGTCTACTTGCTAATAACAGTGGTTACTGGTGGTTCCTGTTTAGAAGCTGCTGCTGCTGCTGCTGCTGCCTCTTGGCCATCAGTGATCATTGTTCAGTGGGAACCAGGTGTTCCCCTCTGGCCCACAGATGGGAGGGCTACTTCTCTTCCTCAGCATCCAGGCAATGGCAGCAGGCATGCCCCAATACTGGGTCTGAGAAAATCATCCAGAGGCAACATGTATCCTTTGATATGAAGTTAGTAACCCAATATAAGGACCCTCATGGAGAAATACGAACATTAACAGACCAGAGTCTTGGCAACTCTGACATAGAAAATGTCTCTGTGGGTGAAATGTGCTGGCCAGTAGACATTGAGCTCAACGGACACTGAGTTGGGAACACCTTCATGGAAAGGGCTTTAAGAACAAGCTGCTTCTGGCACCTTACCAACTTCCCTGCTGAATGTCCCATTTGTAAGGTATTGTGAAATGCATCAAACTGTGGACTGACTTTGTGCTACTGTTAGTAAAGTCATGTCATTATCATGATGTTAGTTGAAGAACCTGTATGTGATTGTAGCTGAGCTCATTTTAAAGATCTGAGGTGTATCCACAGGATTACAAAATATTTGTTGGAGCTCCCTTCTAAAGCTGCTTGACTTTAGGGGTGGGCCAGGTGGTTTATTTTGCAGGCCATGATACCAAATGTGTAAGCTATTCTTGAACCACACCTACTCTGGGTGTTTGGATGTAGGAATGCTGACAGGAATGTTGCACACTGCTTACTCCAAAAATCTGAACAGATCGATATCTGCTATGCTCGCCTGTTTATACCACCTTTGTGTGAACGAACTGTGGTTCATAGGTGGCTTCTGATTTGAAGACCATTTGAGACTTCCACAAAGTCCAATCTGACTTTTCAACATGGCATAGCCGGTTAGACTGTGGAGGGTGTGGCTTTTGAATGCAATGTTAAACTGATGCATCATCTGCCCCCTTGGATGTGAAAGGGACCGTGGCTTTAAATGTTACAGAACTGAGGGATTCTTTTGGTGCTCTGATCAATATTTATCCCTACCACTAACTGCTAGAAAATGGATAAAGTGGCAGGATGCTCACCCAGATATGGAGGCTAAGCGAACTGACGTTCGAGACCAAAGAAGGTTCCCAGAGATGTGCAAACCTCAAGTACTGTAAAATTGAGGCCCCACTCCAGGAAGACTGTTGGTCTTTGCTGGCTACTGGCAAATGCCTTTGACATTGTTTTAAACATCTCAGATTCATTTCAAAGCAGGTCAAATATTTTTGAATAACTAAATTATATTTAAAATTAAAGACGCCTTTTCTGTAACAGAAAAAAACAAATTTAAAATATTAAACTGAAGTATTCTATTTAAAATAAAAAACAATGCTGCCAATGCTTGGTAAGTCAGATGGCATCTGTGGGAAGAGAAATAATTAACATTTCAACTGTGAGATCCTTTATCAGAACTCTGCGCAAGAAATTTTGTGGGTGAAACTAATGAACTTGGAACATGGATCAAGTCAAGAGTGTGGGGTGGACGATTGCAACCTTCACGTGGTCCACCCTGTTTCAACAAATGCAATCAACCTGGCGTGCGCAAACAGAAGATCAAACAGAACAAATTATCTTATAACTTTAGGCTGTGCACGCAATACACAAGAAGAAGTCAAGAGTATTGTCATATGTCCCAGGTAGAACAATGAAATTCTTACTGCAGCACAACAGAATATGTAAACAGAGTACACTAAACAATATAACCGAGAGGGGAAAATAAAAGTTCTGTGTGTGTGTATATATATATTTATTTATTTAATATATATATATATATATATATATATATATATATAATATTTTTGTTATATTTATTTATATATATTATTTATTTATATATACGTTTACACACACATAGAAACAAGTGCGCGCACACACGTTTGTACTCCACAATTTGAGATTTGTAATAGAAAAAAATCACGTGGTTAAAATGTACATTATCAGATTTTACTAAAGGCCATTGTTGTACATTTTGGTTTCACAGTGTAGAAATTACAGCTGTGTTTATACATAGTCCTGCCATTTCAGGGCACCATAATGTTTGGGACACATGGCTTCACAGGTGTTTGTAATCGCTCAGATGTGTTTAACTGCCCCCTTAATGCAGGTATAAGAGAGCTCTCAGCACCCAGTCTTTCCATCACATTTGGAAACTTTTATTGCTGATTATCAACATGAGAACCAGTGGTTGTGTCAATGAAAGTCGAAGAAGCCATTATGAAACAGAATCAAGAATAAAACTTAGTGACATCAGCCAAACCTTAGGCT
Organism: Okamejei kenojei; assembly: GCA_035221665.1. Taxonomy (NCBI): domain Eukaryota; kingdom Metazoa; phylum Chordata; class Chondrichthyes; order Rajiformes; family Rajidae; genus Okamejei; species Okamejei kenojei. The sequence goes on from CM069153.1 coordinate 31,300,715, forward strand.
TACCAAAATCAACTATTTGGAACACCATTAAGGAGAAAGAGAGCTCTGATGAGCATACTAATTGCAAAGGGACTGACAGGCCAAGGAAGAAATACAGAGGCTACACTGCAAGTTGCATGAACACTGCTGTAAATTCAACAAGGTGAAACCAAAATGTATAAAAATGGCCTTTATTAAAATCTGACAATGTGCACTTTAACCACATGAGATTATTTTCTATTACAAATCTCAAATTGTGGAGTACAGAGGCAAATAAATAAATTATAGGTCTTTGTCCCAAACATTATGGAGGCATGTTGCCATTGCGCAAACTTGGTTGCGAGGGACATAAGGCAACATACAGCTCAACATTCATGGGTTTTAATATATCGGATGAGATGGGAAGCAGGATAAGAGCGGTGAAGTTGCTTGGCATAAGGAAGTGCAGGGAATCGAGGGATATGGATCATGCACAGGCAGATGAGATCAGTTTAAGTAGACCATTTTTTGCACAAACATGGGGCTGTAGTGTTCTATGTAAAATATTAACCTTCCCCCCCCCCCCCCCCCCCCCCCCTGCTGATGCTGCATGATTGGTTGTGCACCTGCAGCACTTTGTATTCATTTCACATTTCCATCATCTGCAGTTATATTGATTTATTCACACCTACCTTTCTGCATCTGGCCGACTAACCTGTTCAGATGAATCGAACTATGTCAATGTGCTAGCTCTACCTGAAGCTGAGGGACCAGATGTGAAGTGCATCCAGTTGCTCTTACCAGCACATCTGTTTGGGTTGAACAGCCACTCTGACAACTGTTGCTGATCTCTGGCAGCGGCTGCCTATTGTACCAATCTACACCCATCGCTTTTATCTGCATTTGATGAAGGTGGCGACACAGATGGACAGGGTGGTAAAGAAGGCGTTTTTGTATTTAATTATTGTTAAATTTGCTTTCATTGGTCAGAGTATTGGGAATGGGAGGTGGGGCATCATATTACACCTGTACAAATGTAAAGCCACATTTGGAGAAATATGTACAGGTCTGGTTGGCCACCCATTGGAATGATGTCATTAAACAGGAAAGTATATAAAAAGGATTTGTGAGGATGTCTGAATTACACGGATAGGCTAGGTCTTTATTTTCCCTGGAGGAAAGGAGGTTGAGGAGAGCCCTTGGAGGTTTTTTAAATCGTGAGGGTATAGATGAGGTGAATAGCCACCGTCTTTTCCCCAGGGTAGAGTAATTCTAGAGGGTATAGGTTTGAGATGAGAGGGGAAAGATTTATAAGGGACCCAGAGGCAACTTTTTCCACACACAAGGTGGTACGTATGTGAAAGAGCTACCAGAGGAAGTGATGGGGGAGGTACAGTTGTGAAATTTAAAAACACACTTGGGTATGTGAATAGGAAAGGTTTGAATGAATATGAGGCAGGTGCAGTAAAATGGAATTAACTCGGTTAGACAACTTGGTGAGCATGACTGAGTTAGGCTGTAGGGCCTATTTCTGTGCTATATAGCTCTATCACCTTGGCTCTACAACACCACCATTTTAAGTAAATCTGCAGACTTACTATTCATACCTACAATCACATCAACGTCATTTAATCAATAAGGGTCCCAACGCCAATCCTTGTGGTACACCACTAGTAACAGACTCTCAACTGGAAGTGTTGGCCACTGTTCTCTGCCTCCAATTGCCAATGCAATTTTCAAATTTTGATCCAATTTGTCACCTTGCCCCAGATCCCATGGGCTCCAACCAGCTGGATCAGCCTATCACACAAAGCCTTGTCAAAGACTTTGCGAAAGCCCACGTACACAGCATTTACCACATCCCCTGATCCACATGCTGAGTTATCACCTCAAAAAGAATAATTCTAATTCTAGAAACAGGATTTCCCATGAACAAAGCCATGTTGACTTTCCTCACTCAATTTCTGCCTTTCCAAGTGAAGATAAATCCTGTCCCTTAGGATTTATATCATTAGTTTCCCTACCAGTACATTCATGCTTCTGTGTTTCACTTAGCATGTTTTTACTGAATCGGATGAATGGGCTCCAGTTCTCCAGTCAGCTAGATTTGGTCCTTGTATGGTTGCTATTTCATTGTTTCAATGGTGGGGAATCAATAGCTATGATGGACTGGACAATGTCCACCATTTTCTCCAGCCTCCTTTGTTCTTGGGTGTTAAAAGGTTATTAAACCAGTCCATGATTCTAATATCAGTATGCTCCCCACCATGCATTTGTTGAAGTTTGATGAGGCATTTGGTGGCGTGACTAATTGAGAAGCATCAAGTGCATTTACCTAACTTATGGACCGACCATCAGTGGTCCAGGTTTATAGAGCAGTCCTGTACCACACCCTTTTGATATTTGGCAAAAATACGACTTCCTCTGAGTTACAGTGAAAAGCTTTTGTTTGCATGCTCGCCATCAAAGAAATGATTATCTGTGATTGCAATTAAACCGTCCCCAGTGCTCAAATGAAGGACAAAGGGTACATTTAGTGCAAGATAAAGTCCGATTAAAGATAGTTCAAAGGTCTCAAATTAGATAGATGGGAGGTCAGGACCGCACTTTAGCTGATGAGAGAGTGGTTCAATTGCCTGATAACAGCTGGGATCTGGACGAACTGTCTGAATCTGGACGAATGTGTTTCCAAACTTCTGTACTTCTTGCCTGATGGGAGAAAGGGGAGTGACGAGGGTGAGACTGTTCCTTGATCATACAGATGGCCCTGCCAAGGCAGCATGAAGTGTTGATGGAATCGATGGAAGGGACGTTAGTTTGTGTGATGGTCTGGGCTATGTCCACAACTCTGCAATTTCTTGCGGTCATGTATGGAGCTGTTCCCAAACCAGGTTGTGCACATCGTGATAAAATACTTTCAAACCAGGTTGTGCACATCGGTAGAAAGTGGTGAAGGTTGTTGGGGACATGCTGAACATCCTAAGCCTTCTAAGGAAGTTGAATCCTTGGTGTGCTTTCTTGGTCATAACTTCAATGAGGCTGAGCCAGGACAAATTGTTGGTGATATTTATTCCTCAGAAATTGAAGCGTTCGACCATCTCTACTTTGATGCCATCAATGTATACTACTTCGCTTCCTGAAGTCAATCACAATCTCCCATGTCTTGCTGACATTGAGGGAGAGCTTGTTGTCATGGCACCAGGTTACAAGGTACACAATCTCCTTTCTGTATTCCATCTCATCATTATTTGATATCCAGCCCACTGTGGTGGTTGTATTTGCGAGCTTGTAAATTGAGTTGGAGTGGAATTTGGCTGCCTGGGTCATGTGATTAACAAGTACAGTAGGGGGCTGAGAATGCATCCTTGTGCAGCACCAGTGTTGAGGATTATCATAGAGGATGATTTGTCACCTTTGCGCACTGATTATGATCTGTTGGCCAGGAAGTCGAGGATCCAGTTGCAGAGGTGAGTGCTGACTCCAAGTTCCACGGGTTTCGTGATGAGGTTGGTTGGGATGATGTTATAGAAAGTAGACCTATAGCTGATGAATCCAGAGTTGAGTGTAGGGCCAGAGAGATGGCGTCAGCCGTGAACCTGTTGTGGCAGAAGGCGAGCTGCAGTGGACCAAGACTGCTTGGTAGGCTGGATTTAACCAGCTTTTCAAAACACTTCATGATGGTGGATGTCAAGACCACTGGACGGAAGTCATTAAGGCATAAGACCTTGCTTCTTGAAGCAAGTGGGTACCTCAGAACACAGTAGTGAGAGATTAATAACGTCTGTGAACATGTCTGCTAGTTGATCCATGCATAAGGATGTGGCAAAGGACTTCTGACAGGTCAGTTAGTTTCTACTGGGGTGGGAGATTGCAACCTTCACGTGGTCCACGCTGTTTCAACAAATGCAATCAACCTGGCGTGCACAAATAGAAGATCAAACAGAACAAGTTGTCTTACAACTTTGGGCAGTGCACACCAAACACAAGAAGAAGTTAGTTTCTACTTAACCCTACTAATTCCTTTTTTAAATCCTGATGTTCAAACACACTTGCCATGGATCTGTAATAGTGTTTCCTGAATCGCAAACATGGTAATTCTCCCTATTTGTTTTTGCATTGGAAACCATCGGGGTAATGGGCAAATATCTCTGCTCTGACCCTGTCCTCACCCCCTGCCCATCACCTACACAGAGGATCAATCACTAAAACAAGCAACTGAGCTAATCAACAATTACATACAAAAACAATTTCAGGTTCTTCCATGCCCTGTCCTCTCCCTCTTTTTCCCGTGTCCCAGGGTGAGGTGTTTGTTACCATAAGGAGTTATTGAGGCAAATTGAATAATGCTTTCCAGAAGAAAATCATGTTAAAATATAGGGTGAAAGCAATAGAAAGAAATGGTGATGGAGCTAGGTGAAACATGGTGAGCTGTATCTTTGCTTATGACTCTCAGTAAAAGTGTTGGGGTTGACATGTTTGTGTTATTTCATCACTGTAGTTACTGTGCAATCAATCAATATCTAGCCCTATAATCCAAAAGATTCTGTAATTCATGGATTCTCAATTCAGGACAAAATAAATCCATGTGTGATAACAACAGGGAAGGCTAATCCAGACATCAAGAGATTAACATTTTCTTTTTTTTTCAATTTAGTCTTTATTGCTTTTATATATACACAAAGAAAACACAAATATAACAGCGAAACATACAACAATGCAGTGAAACGTACAACAGTGTAGCGGGGGGGTTCAGTTTACAATTAATGACGCAGAATACAGAACTATTGTCCAGAACATTTTCCAATAAAACAATTACATTATTGTCAATAAAATTATACAGTGTTGATGTCTTTATTTCTATACCTAATCCATTTTTCCCATTTTCTGTTAAACTCGTTTTCTTTCACTCTTAGAGAATATGTCATTTTCTCCATGACAAATATTTCCTGTTCTATGTCTAACCATTGTCTAAGTCTGGGTGTGTCCGTTGCGAGCCAGTTTCTTGTAATGGCCTTTCTGCCAGCTGTGAGTAGGATTTTAACCAAGTAATGATCTTCCTTCAGCACCACTGTATTTATATTACCCAGGTATAAAATGGAACACTACTTGGAGACTATATATCCTAATACCTCCTTTAATTCTGAATTCACTCTGTCCCAAAATGGTTCTATTTTTGGGCAACTCCAGAAGATATGTGCATGGTTTGCGTCTGTTTGGTCACATTGCCTCCAGCATGTTTGCTGCCTTAAAATTTGCTTGCTTTTTATGTTAGGCGTAATAAAGAAACGAATCAAATGTTTCCAATTAAATTCTCTCAATTTTTGTGAATTAGTGGATGTCTGTAGTGTTACACACATATGATGCCATTCTTCTTCTGAGATTATAATGTTCAATTCCTTTTCCCACTTACATTTTACATAAAATGTAGGTTTAGATTGACACTCCATTAAACTATGATAAAGTTTAGAAATAATCCTTAATGTTTTTTGATGATACGCATTAACTATCACTTTTATCACTGGATTATTTTCTTCTAGTGCCTCCCTTTTTATTTTTTTATTGTAATAATCTCTCAGTTGGAGGTATCTAAACAAGTCTTGGTTCCGAAGTGCAAATCTATCCTTCAAATCTTGAAAATATTTTAGGTCTCCATTTTCAATAACAGTACAAAATGCAGTCATTCCTTTCTTCATCCACCCTTTAAACGTTGAGTCATACATCCCTGGTTTAAATTCATTATCCAAAGCTATCCATCTTAAGACTTTTTGTCATTTATTCAATTTAAGTTGTCTGGTAAGAGTGAATCAGGTTTCTAAAGTAAATATCGTTATTGGATCGATTATACTCCTGATATGTCCAGGAAGCGCTTTTTCTCCCAAAGGTGTTTGGATGTGGAAGTCAGGGATATATGTTTCAATCTCTTTCCACCTAGCTATATAGCTGTCCTCACACCAATTAATTAGTGGTCGAAGTTGGGCTGCATAGAAATATATCCTAAAATTTGGAAGTACCATTCCACCTTTGTCCTTTGTCAACTGGAGTGCAGTGTATCGAATTCTGGCCTTCTTTCCTCCCCAAATAAATCTAGATATTAATTTATCCCATTAACATTTTCACAAGCCAGTATTTGGTATGACTGGACAGCGTTAAGATGGAATTTTCAATTGAGCTGTGTTGTGGGTGGAGGTTGATAGTAAAATACAACACTTATTCTGTGCTTCACATGTAACTAGAGATTGTGAATGATGTGCAATGTTTCCTTCTGTAAGTATTGGACCTGTCATTATATCTGAGTAAATCTTGTGATGACTATTAGACCTTGTACCTGGAGCTGGCTTCTTGTTAAAGCTTCTGGCTTTTTAAAGCTTTGGTAGCTTTGATCTCAAACTGATCCAAGCTCAAAACATGATAGCTGATTCCAATCTTGCATTCTTTCGGCACATGGAATGTAGAATTTAAAAAACTTTGAAACAGTTGCTAATATCTTCTGGGCAGTGAAGAACTAGCCTGATTATCCACATTTCAATGTGCAGAATCTGTTTCTGTTGTGTTTGGGAATGTATCATTACTTTCTACTGTCAGGAGCAAGGGAAGGAATGTAATGCAATTGTTTTACGAACTGGTCACACTTGCGTCAGTCATGTGCTGGTTCTAGATTCTAAATGGTGGTACAATGAGAATTTAGCTAAGAGTTTAGCTAAACAGATGTGTAGGAAGAAACTGCTGATGCTGGTGTTACCGAAGATAGACAGCGGGACAGGCAGCATCTCTGGATAAAAGGAATGGCTGACGTTTTGGGTCGAGACCCTTCTTCAGACTGAGAGTCAGGGGAGAGAGAGACACAGAGATATGGAAGTGCAAGGTGTGAAAATGAGACGTCAAAGGGGACGGATTTCAAGGAAAATGTAGATTAGATCATTGTTATCTAGGAGAAGTTAACAATGAAGCATACACAGATAACATTTAATTAGGAGGATAGTCAAGCTGGTCGGAGAACAAGGATGGGGGAGAGATGGAGAGAGAAGGAAAGCAAGGATTACTTGAAGTTAGGGAAGTCAATATTAATTCCGCTGGATTGTAAGCTGCCCAATGCATATTGGAGGAACCGCACCTCATGTTTTGCTTGGGCAGCTCACAACCCAACAGTATATTTTTATCTTGATATGTGCAATGTACAGATGTATTTGTTGGATGATGGATAAAGGACCAGAGCAACAATTAACATAGAACAGTACAGCACAAGAACAGGCCTTTTAGCCACAATGTTTGTGCTGAACATGATGCTAAGTTAAACTGATCTCATCTGCTTGTGCATGATCCATATCCCTCTATTCCCTGCACATTTATATGCCTATCTAAACGTTTCTTAAACACCACTATTGTATCTCCATCCACCAACACACTGGCAATGACAAACCTACCCCAGTCATCTCCAATAAACCTTCCACCCTGCCCCCCACCCCCACCCCTCCTCTCTCACCTTATAGCTATTAGGAATTGCCAGTACGTATTTGTATGCGATAGGTCGTGTCTCACTAACTTGATTGAGTTTTTTTGAGATGACAAAGGAGATTGATGCGAGTACGTTGGTGGATGTTGTACATATGGATTTTAGTAAGACTTTTGATAATGTCCCACATGGCAGGCTGATCTAGCAGATTGAGATTAAGGGATTCACGTTGACTTGGTCATATGGATTGGAGTGGGTAAGGGGAATGGGGAAGTCAAGATGATTGATGTTGTGCCGTCAGATGGAAATAAAAAATAGTTGTAAGAGTTGTAGAGGGCCAGCAGGGGCGTTCATGAGGAGGAGGAATGTAGGAGACTAAAGGAGTTTTCAATCGGAGGCAAAGACTCCAGATCAGAGGAAAAGACCGGATGCAAAGATGACAGAAGAAGAGCTTAACATCATTGCGGGCTTGGAATTCATTGAGGTGTGGGTGTAGGTGTACATATGTAAGGCCACTGCTGAGGAATGACCTGCATTGGCTAGGGGGAGGTTGGAGGGGGGTGGGGGAGGAAGATGGTGAAAACCCAACAGGGGTATATGGGCCGGGGTCAGACCCAGCCTCTAAGGGAGCAGCGGAGGAAAGGGAAGCTTGGGGGATGGGTTATGGGGGCTCAGAGGGGAGGGTGGTGTAGGTGTAGGGACAGAAAGGGAAATGCTTTGTCCAAGCTCTGGAGAGCCTTGGTCTGTTTCCCTTAAAGGCTATCAAGTCTTTGTCAGCTAAGAAAGACATAAATAATCTGCCGGAAATAGCAGGGGACCGGGGATCAAATGAGATGGAGGAACTGAGTGAAATCCAGGTTAGCCGGGAAGTGGTGTTAGGTAAATTGAATGGATTAAAGGCCGATAAATCCCCAATGGGCCAGATAGGCTGCATCCCAGAGTACTTAAGGAAGTAGCCCCAGAAATAGTGGATGCATTAGTGATAATTTTTCAAAACTCTTTAGATTCTGGAGTAGTTCCTGAGGATTGGAGGGTAGCTAATGTAACCCCACTTTTTAAAAAGGGAGGGAGAGAGAAAACGGGGAATTACAGACCAGTTAGTCTAACGTCGGTAGTGGGGAAAATGCTAGAGTCAGTTATTAAAGATGGGATAGCAGCACATTTGGAAAGTGGTGAAATCATTGGACAAAGTCAGCATGGATTTATGAAAGGTAAATCATGTCTGACGAATCTTAGAATTTTTCAAGGATGTAACTAGTAAAGTGGATAAGGGAGAACCAGTGGATGTGTTATATCTAGACTTTCAGAAGGCTTTCGACAAGGTCCCACACAAGAGATTAGCATACAAACTTAAAGCACACGGTATTGGGGGTTCAGTATTGATGTGGATAGAGAACTGGCTGGCAGACAGGAAGCAAAGAAGTAAATGGGTCATTTTCAGAATGGCAGGCGGTGACTAGTGGGGTACCGCAAGCTCAGTGCTGGGACCCCAGCTATTTACAATATATATTAATGATCTGGATGAGATAATTGAATGCAACATCTCCAAGATTGCGGATGACACGAAGCTGGGGGGCAGTGTTAGTTGTGAGTAAGATGCTAGGAGGCTGCAAGGTGACTTGGATAGGTTGGGTGAGTGGGCAAATGCATGGCAGATGCAGTATAATGTGGATAAATGTGAGGTTATCCACTTTGGTGGCAAAAACAGGAGGGTAGACTATTATCTGAATGGTGGCCGATTAGAAAAAGGGGAGATGCAACGAGACCTGGGTGTCATGGTACACCAGTCATTGAAAGTAGGCATGCAGGTGCAGCAGGCTGTGAAGAAAGCGAATGGTATGTTGGCATTCATAGCAAAATGATTTGAGTACAAGAGCAGGGAGGTTCTACTGCAGTTGTACAGGGTTTTGGTGAGGCCACACCTGGAGTATTGCGTACAGTTTTGGTTTCCTAATCTGAGGAAAGACATTCTTGCCATAGAGGGAGTACAGAGAAGGTTCACCAGACTAATTCCTGGGATGGCAGGACTTCCATATGAAGAAAGACTGGATAGACTCGGCTTGTATTCGCTTGGATTTAGGAGATTGAGGGGGGATCGTATAGAGACTTACAAAATTCTTAAGGGGTTGGACAGGCTAGACGCAGGAAGATTGTTCCCGATGCTGGGGAACTCCAGAACAAGGGATCACAGTTTAAGGATAAAGGGGAAGTCTTTTAGGACCGAGATGAGAAGATCATTTTTCACACAGAGAGTGGTGAGTCTGTGGAATTATCTGCCACAGAAGGTAGTTGAGGCCAGTTCATTGGCTATATTTAAGAGGGAGTTAGATGTGGCCCTTGTGGCTAAAGGGATCAGGGGGTATGGAGAGAAGGCAGGTACAGGATACTGAGTTGGATGATCTGCCATGATCATATTGAATCTGGAGGTAATGGATATGCGATGTTTCAGGTTGGAACCATTCTTCAGGCTGATTGCAGTGGTGGAGGGCAAGACATGACGGGAGGTTACAGGTCAGTGGGGATTTGATTGGCTGATGGGTGGTCAAAGGCTAGAAATAAAAAGGAGGAACAAGGATGTCAGACATGGACAGGAGTGAAATGTAAAGCCAGAAGGAGGGATACAGGGGGTGGGGGGGAATGGTAGGAGGAATGAGTACTCACTGCGTTTGGGGGAAGTGGGGGGGAGCTGTCGGTGTTACCTAAAATTGAAGATTTCTATTTTCATACCACTGTATTGTAAGTTACCCAAGCAGAATATGAGGTGCTGCTCCTCTGGTTTGCATGTGGTCTCATTCTGGCAGTGGAGACGGCCCAGGACGGAGAGGTCAATATGGGAATGGGATTAAAATGGTTAGCACATGGGGATCCAGCAGGCCTTGGCAGACCGAGCACAAGTGTTGGGCGAAATGGTCACCTGGTCTACAGTTGATTTTGCCAATGTAAAGAAAACATATTGGGTGCACTGAATGCAGTAGATGAGGTTGTAGAAGGTGCCTATGAACATCTCTCACCTGGATGGACTGCTCGGATCCCTGAATGCAGCTAAGGGTGGAGGTATTGGAGCAGGTGTTGCATCTTCTGCAGTTGCGGTGCAAATTACATTGGAGGGACTGGTTTGGGTGGGAAGTAGGGTTGCCAACTCCCAGATAAGGGACAAAAGATCAAAATAAGGAACAAATTCCTGACGGCAATTCATTGACTGACTCAGCCATGGCTGGGTGAATGATGAGTTGGCCTGGGTGATGGACTGCACACAAAGACCAGCTGGCTGAGGAGTTTTGGCCCAGACACCAGACTTCGCGTGCGACATCGCACGCAATCCGGCACCACATCTGTAATGGCAACTAATGAACCAACGATCGGCCGTGAGAAGGAGGGGTGGTGGTGTCGGCGGTAAGCGAAGATCCGAAGGGCGGACAACTGGCCGGGCTGCCGACCGACGGGGCCACGGGTGAGGCACTGCTGCTGCTGCACTCCATGGGCTGCACTACAGGTGAGGCGGGGCTGGATGCGGTGCTCCGACCCGACAGTCCCTGCGACTCAAGTAATAGCAGTCAAATACGGGATGAAGATAATCCCATATGGGACAAACCAATTTAGCCCAATATACGGGATGTCCCGGCTAAAACGGGACAGTTGGCAACCCTAGTGGGAAGGGATGAGTGAACTAACGAGCTTCAGAGGGAGTGGACGCAACTGAGAATGGGATCGGGGTAGAAATGTAACCTTTTGGTAGGATCACGTTGAAAGTGGCATTGTCAAAGCATGATGTGTGGGATGCAGAAGCTGGTGGGGTGAAAGGTGAGCATCAGAGCAACAACCTTTCTTGCTCCCTCTGGGGGGAGTGGAAGCAAGAGCAATTCTGTAGGACACGAAGGTGACATAGTTGAGGTACCCATCCACAACACTGGGAGGAAACCACGTTTATTAATGAAAGAGGACATCTTGGGTTTCCTAGAATCAGGACACTTCGCACTGCTCATCTTCTGTGATTCTCGGAAGGATCTTGACCCAAAACAACTTATGTGCATCCCTTCTACAGATGCTGCCTGGCCCACTGAGTTCCTCCAGCACTTGTGCTTTGCTCACATATCCAATATCTGCAATTCCTTGTGTCTCCTGCTCTCTGATGGCTCTTTTGCCACTTACCTACACAAGGGGTCATTTACAGGAGCCAATTAACCTACCCACCTTTGGGATGTGGGAGGAAACCATAGCAGCCAGATGAAACCCATGCAATCATAGTGAGAACACAGGCAGCATAGGAGTTTGGGGTCAAACCTAAATCCCGGCCTTAAGATGCATCAGCACTAATAACTGTCCACCGTAATCCTATTGGATGGGGACAACACTTATCTTTACATTTGTGACATGAGACAGGAGATGTGGCATTGTTTTAATGGTTCATTTGGTATTCCCTCCTCACTTTTCTGCCCTGGATTATCTCCAAGCTCTTGAGTTGGACATGAACCTGTAAATTACAAACAGTGTTCAATGACAATTTACAATGATTGGTTTGTGTATGGCTAGAAAGCGATTCCCCCCCCCACGCTCCCCACCCCACCCCATCCCCCCCACCCACCCCATCCCCCCCACCCCATCCCACCCCACCCCCCCTACCCCACCCCCACCCTCCATTGGGTTTTACAAACCCTCCAAAAGTAAATCCAACTATACATTTTATTTTGCATCCCACTATATCCTTCCTTACAGCCTTCTTAAAGTATATGGCTGTTGATTGAGATTTGTGTTGCCACATCTATGAATCAATGCTGACGAAGAGTTGACTGCAATTCTCAGATTAGATAAGAGGCTTTGTTCCGGTTTGTTGTACAATTATTTAGGTATGTTACAAAACTTACCTTCAGCAGCGCTGCAGTTCTGTCACTGGCCATGTGCGCAACTTTGGAGCCTTTGAGTGGGGGGGGGGGGGGGGGGGGGGGGGGGGGGGGGGGGGGGGGGGGGGTTAAAATGTGGTTTTCCCCTGCCTTCCGGAATTATATTTTCTCGGAGTGCGAGCTTTTTGCTAAAGATTCGTTCCGACTGCCATTCCGTGAATTTTTTTTTTTTTTTTTAAATCGCCCGACTATTTCAGCGCTGGAGTAAAATAAAAATTAGTTTCTAATGCCATGAACGCCGACAACGGGGACGGATTTTACATAGGGGACACAGGAGCCGTTGGAAGAGAAGGAGGGGGAGGAGCGACACCCGACCGGTAAGGTTTAAAATCCAGCGCGGGGCTTGTTTTTCTCAGAGGCCCACAGGAGCCGTTGGAAGAGAAGGAGGGGGAGGAGTGACACCCGACCAGTAAGCTTTAAAATCCAGCGCGGGGCTTGTTTTTACCTAAATCCATAACGTTCCATTTAGAGAAGTGTTTTTTTTTAGGAAGCCGCTGATTGGTGGGAAGTGGACTAGGGTAAGCAGCTGATTGGCAGTCAGATTCCAGCAGTTTGTTGTGTACTTTGTATTATGTTGAAATTGTATCCTGTGTAAGGGGGCAGTATGAAGGCCAGGGCAGTGTACTGTTCAGGATGTCAGATGTGGGAGGTCAGGGAATCTGATAACCCTCCAGACGTCCACATCTGCGCCAGGTGTGTCGAGATGGGGCTCCTAAAGGACTGTGTTAGGAACCTGGAGCAGCAGCTCGATGACCTCCGTCTGGTCAGGGAGAGTGAGGAGGTCATAGAGAGGAGCTACAGGGAGGTAGTCACTCCCAGACCACAGGAGGTAGACAAGTGGGTCACGGTTAGGAAGGGCAAGAGGCAGGGGCTAGAGAGTACCCCTGTGACTGTACACCTGGAAAATAGGTACTCGGGTTTGAGTACGATTGGAGGGGACAGCCTAGCTGGGGGCAACAACAGCGGCCGGGTCTCAGGCATAATTGTAATAGGGGACTCTATAGTTAGGGGGTCGGATGGGTGATTCTGTGGACGCAGTCGGGAGACCCGGATGGTAGTTTGCCTCCCTGGTGCCAGGGTCTCGCATGTGTCGGAACGTGTCCAAAAGATTCTGAAAAGGGAGGGAGAGGAGCCTGATGTTGTGGTACACATAGGTACCAATGACATAGGCAGAAAAAGAGACGAGGTCCTGAAGGGAGAATTTAGGGAGTTGGGGGGAAAGTTAAGGAAAAGGACCAAAAGGGTATCGATTTCAGGATTACTGCCTGTGCCGCGTGACAGTGAGAGTAGGAATGGAATTGAGGTGGAGGAATATTTTAGATATTTACAAATCAGTTGCAAATATTAGCAGACTTGACATCCAAATACAGAAAAAATGTGATATCATCAACAGAAACACATAGCATATACATCATTGGGATTGTCAAGTTTCTTGATCACTGGGAACCTGGGGAAGGCATGATCTGTACAAAAAGGACGGGTTGCACTTGAACGAGGGGGGAGGAAAGGCTACTGGGAGACTTTTAAAAAACTAGAAAGGCTGGGGGGAGGGACTCGGGTAGAGGGGGCTAGGGGACAGGGTGTGGGGCAAGAGGCAGAGAAGGGAAGCACTCGGACCCAAAATGTAGGCGAGAAAGAGGAAGAAGATAATCGAGAATAAGGAATGGTGGGTTTCTAAAATGTGTATATTTTAATGCTAGGAGCGTTGTAAGAAAGGTGGATGAATTTAGAGCCTGGATTGACACCTGGAAATATGATGTTGTGGCAATCAGTGAAACATGGTTTAGGAGGGCTGTGATTGGAAACTAAATATTCCAGGATTTCGTTGCTTCAGGTGTGATAGAATTGGAGGGACCAGAGGTGGAGGTGTTGCATTGCTTGTCATTGAGGATATTACAGCAGTACTTTGGCAGGATAGATTAGGGGGCTCGTCTAGGGAGGCTATTTGGGTGGAACTGAGAAGTGGGAACGGTGTAGCAACACTTTTAGGGGTGTTTTATAGACCGCCAAATGGGGAGTGAGAATTGGAAGAGCAAATATGCAAGGAAATAGCAGATATTAGTAGTAAGCACAAGGTAGTGATTGTGGGAGATTTCAATTTTCCAAAAATAGACTGGGAAACACATTCTGTAAATGAGCTGGATGGTTTGGAGTTTGTAAAATGTGTGCAGGATAGTTTTTTGTAGCAGTACATAGAGGTATCGACCAGAGAAGGGGCAGTGCTGGACCTCCTGTTTGGAAATGAGGTAGGTCAGGTGACGGAGGTATGCGTTGGTGAGCACTTCGGGACCAGTGATCACAATACCATTAGTTTCAATATAATTATGGAGAGAGTCAGAACTGGACCTAGGGTGGAGATTTTTGAACGGAGAAAGGCTAACTTTGAGGGAATGCATAAGGATTTAAAAGGAGTGAATTGGGACACTTTGTTTTTTGGGAAGGCTGTAGAAGAGAAATGGAGGACATTTAAAGGGGAAATTGTAAGAGTACAGAATCTTTATGTCCCTGTTAGGTTGAAAGGAAATAGTAAAAATTGAAAAGAGCCATGGTTTTCAAGGGAAATTGGACACTTGTTTCGAAAAAAGAGAGGTATCTGCAATAATTATAGGAGGCATGGAGTAAATGAGGTGCTAGAGGAGTATAAAGAATTAAAAAAGAATCTTAAGAAATAAATTAGGAAGAAAGGTGAAAGTAAATCCAAAGGGTTTCTACAGCTATATTAATAGCAAAAGGATAACGAGGGATAAAATTGGACTATTAGAGAGCCAGAATGGACAGCAATCTGCAGAGCCAAAAGAGGGGGGAGATATTGAACAATTTCTTTAAACTCTGTGAGGTAAGGGAAAAATGTAGAGTAGCTATGGAAACTATGAGATTCAAAGAGGAGGAAGTACTGACACTTTTGAAAAATATAAAAGTGGATAAGTCTCCAGGTCCTGACAGGATATTCCCTAGGACATTGAGGGAAGTTAGTGTAGGCCTTGTACAATTAATGTTAAAATTGTACAAGGCATTGGTAAGACCAATTCTGGAGTATGGTGTACAATTTTGGTCGCCTAATTATAGGAAGGATGTCAACAAAATAGAGAGAGTACAGAGGAGATTTACTAGAATGTTGCCTGGGTTCCAGCAACTATGTTACAGAGAAAGGTTGAACACGTCTTTATTCTTTGGAGTGCAGAAGGTTAAGGGGGGGACTTGATTGAGGTCTTTAAAATGGCGAAAGGGATAGACAGAGTTGACGTGGATAAGCTTTTCCCATTGAGGGTAGGGAAGATTCAAACAAGAGGGCATGACATGAGAATTAAGGGACAGAGGTTTAGGGGTAACGTGAGGGGGATCTTCTTTACTCAGAGGGTGGTGGCTGTGTGGAATGAGCTTCCAGCAGAAGTGGTGGAGGCAGGATCGATTTTAACATTTAAAAGTAAAATGGATAGGTATATGGACGGGAAGGGAATGGAAGGGTATGGTCTGAGTGCAGGTAGATGGGACTTGAGGAAAACAAATGGTCGGCACGGACTGGAAGGGCCGAGAGGGCCTGTTTCCGTGCTGTAATTGTTATATGGTTATATGGTTATATGGTTAAAGGAAAGCCGTTTATTTTTACATATAAACTTGTTTGTTAAGAAGACCTTAATCAACATTTCATGTTGTGAAATGGTGATTTATTCCCCATACGAACTGGCAGTATTTTTCCTGGCGATATGGGGTTTAAATTCACCGCAACCGCAACGTACCAATCCATCGCGTTCCATAAAAACCCACTCGCAAGTTGATTTAAATGGCCATTAATTTATAGGCATTAAACACTAAATTCCGTCAATTTGGCCTATAAATTCATGACAATTAGATTTAAAAATCATGTTATGTCGTGAATTCGTGTATGAATGTTATTTGGACACTTAGGCTTTTTAAAAAATGTTAATATTTTCTTAAGAAATGGATAGATGTTTAGGTCTAGTAATTGAATTTTGTAATTAGCTACAATTGGGTAACTAACTAATTATATGCTTTAATTTCAGGTCATCCAAGTAAGACTGTTTCATATTTGTTTCAGAATGCTTCAATCTGTAATAACTGACAAATTCTTTCAGTTCTTTTAATTTTTAAGAAAGTTATGGGCTTTTGACTGTCCTCGATCACAACCTTTGTGTTAAGTCAATGGAAAAGCAATAGGTAACATGATGCTAATTTCCAAGTATGAAAATGGCCATAACTTTTCTAACACTGAAGATATAAAAGTGAATTAGGTGTCAAATTAAACTTCTTTTTATGCTTTATCTGATGGGATAAATTGCAGACTTGATTTTTAAAATCTCAAAATGTTGTAACATTGCTAAATTATTGATTACAGAAGCAGGAAGAATGGCCAGTCCTGATACTACACGGTGTCCACCATAGCTTGGGAGGAGTGGCAAGATCCAAGAGATTTGTAGAGATTATGGAGATAAGGGGGGGTGAGTCCATCCCATAGAAGGATTTGAAAATGATGAGGTTTTTAAAATTGCCTCCCAATGCGGATCAGCGAGCACAGATGTGATGAGGAGGATGTGGTGTGAGCTGCCTAAAGGACAACAAGGCTTTCCCTAGGTCAAGCTTAGAGTTTGGAAGGCTGTCCAGTAGAGCCTCAGAACGATCTTGGCCTTAAAGTACACAAGGTTTAGTTTAGTTTATAGAGACAGCACGCAAACAGGTGCATCAGCCCTCCGAGTCCACACCGACCAGCGATCCTTGCACATTTACACCATCCTACACACACCAGGGATAACTTACAATTATACCAAGCCAATTAACCTACAAACCTGTACAATTTTGACGTGTGGGAGGAAACCGGAGATCCCGGAGAAAACCCACGAGGAGAATGTACAAACTCCATGCCAACAAGCACCCGCAGTCAGGATCGAACCCGGGTCTCTAGCGCGGGAAGGCAGCAACTCTACTGCTGAGCCACCGTGCTGCGCACTACAAGGTCTGTATAGGAGCTTCAAATGTAGGTGGGCTGTGGCAGGCAGGTGATGTTAGGAGAAGGAGAAATCAGTATCAGTGAGGGTAATATTCATCAATGCAGGTCATCATCAATCAGGCAACAATCTGGCTGAACTTCAAACTCACTTACAAAATGGGAGGTAGAAAACATGGGATGTAATCAGTGGCAAGGAATAGAACTAAAGACAAAATAAGTTGGCAATCAAGTGCAGTAAATAATGATTCCAAGTCTAAATTAAATAAATCAAGTGTGATTCTTCAACATTATTCTCAATTTAAATGGCCAAATAATTGCAGCAAGGTTTGCTCACTGAGATTTAGAACTTTGTATTCCATTGATTGTGATTTATTGGGCAGGGAGGGGTGGAGTGGGTGACTTCTGTCTTTTGTTATTCATTGCAAAACCAGTTCTGCGAGTTTTATATTAACCTGAAACTATTCCTAATCTTTGTTAGATCAGCTGTCATTAAAAAGGAGCCTCCCTCAAAACTGAGAACTAATTGAGTCCTGCACTGTTTAGTGCGCACACGCACAGTCCTTGTGCGCAAGGGACACTATCCCAGATCGACAAAGATTCTCGAAGAAAGCATCAGATTCTACTAAGATCTGATTCACAGATCAGAGAACATGTTCTCGAAAAAGAACACGTTTAGGGTCAATTCGAACAGCAAGCTATCCAGGTAAGGGGCAATCCTTCAAATTGGGAAGTATTGAGTGCTGGCAGTCTGAATGAATTGTTCGGATGTGGGAGAAAAGCGTCGTTATGATTTAAAGCTGTTTTTTTTTTAAAGACAGAGTAAATTAGTTGAGTGTCTAACTCCTCACCGAATGGAGAATATGTAGACGGCAGGTGCGAGAACAGGTTAGGAGCTGATTACTTCAGCGTTTCTGTATTCAGGAAGCAAGTACATGTGGGATTGGTCTAAAGTGCTGGGTGAATTCATGCAGGAGCAAATGGTTGAGGTGATAAATGTAAAAATCGAGCTGCCGGGGTGGTAAATGTGGGAACAAATGGTTGAGGTGGATAAAAATGTACGATTAGTCTTGTGGTTGCTGAATCGATTTGAAGCAAGGTGTATTAACTGCAAATTTGAGAATTATTTTGCGATGCGAGTCATGTATCATCATTTGTAAGCTGAATTTTGTGGATGTGTGTGTAAGCTGCACTTTCAAACACCTGCCCATTCATGCTGCGCGTTTTGTGAATTTTGCATTGATAAACTTTGTTTGGGAGTTGAGTATGTGGGAAGTAAATTGTGAGAGTTTCATGCACTTGAGAAGTGTGGAAATACCTTTGACTTCATGTGAGCACCGTGCAGCTGGGCGATTCTTGCTGCTAAGCATTTCCATAAATTCAAATCTAAGTCGGTGAAGTGTGTGGATTCATGCTGTGTGCAGTAGGCTTACCATAGGATCCAGCGACTCAATTTAATGATGACAGTGGTGTCCTTTGTCCTCAACTTTGAGATGGATTTAAAGGAGGAAATTCAGAATGCCCGATGATTGTTGTATTTAGCAAACGAGTGACGTGGTTTGGCAGTCACGACATCGTCTTCAGAAGCATTGGATCGATCCAACTCATTCTGTTGTACAGGTCTAATATTCGAGATCATTCTGGCACCAAGCTATACATTCAATCTGCATAATGCACAGAGACACACACACAATGCTGGAGTAACTCAACGGGTCAGGCAGCATCTCTGGAGAAAATGGATAGGTGACATTTTAGGTCGGGAGAGTTCTTCAGGCAACTCGCTGAATGCAAAGTGATTGGTAATGATTAGCATCTATAGAATAATACAGTTTTGATTTATATAAACGAATATCTGCCATAACTCAGTGAGGATTCTGGATCAAAACATGGGTTTAAACACCTGCAGACGATTGTATGCAGATGATTTCCAAGTGCAATGTGTGGGAATTCTGTCTTCCCCAACCACAATCTCAACTGGCTATTTCCCATGGTCCTAAATGGAGAAACCTGGCCATTTCGATGAACATGTTTGTGGGATACAACTGTCTGTCCTATTTCCCTCTTCACAACAGTGTCTACCCTTCACTAGCACTTGGGTAAAGTTTCTGGGATTTCCCGAAGTTGTAACAAAATGCTAAATAAGTGCAAGTGATTTTTGTTACACTCGTATGCATGAGTTGGTGGTACTTTCATGGCAAAGTCAGCTGGCTGCATGTTGAAGAGCCAGTGAACTGAGACAGACACTCCCTTCCAGTACCCAGAATGCTTTTATCTTGTGAGTGAGATGTTAAACTGAGGAGTCAATAATATATTTCATCCATTTATAAGGTGGATGCTGGTGGTCTTACCGAAAGAAACACCGGCATGTTTCTGCTTTTCAGCTAACATCTCTCCGCAGCAAACAATGGGCTTGTCTTTAATCTAATTTCATTTTTTTGGGATCTTACTTTTTATGGATTTCAGCAACTGCATTAACTGAGAGGTATTTTACAATGCACAGAAGCTTTGATTAGATGCTACCTTTTCCCAGCTCTTCAATGCATCAATTTATTTTGTCATTAACTGTTGGACACTTAAATAGCTTGACGAGTGGTTAGGGATGCTTACAAGTTTTTTTTATAAAGGGAAGAGCTGGGTCAGGAGCAATCTGCTGTAAAGTGAGCCTAACCCCTTGCCAATGCATTTGCAGCCAAATGTTCAAAAGGTTGTAGTTACCAATGTTCAAAAGGTGAGCTTACCAGTGATTTTCCATTGTAATAGAGGCCACCTGCCTGTGAAAAGACCTGCAAGAATGACAGGAATTCAGGGTGGGGAGAAAGAATGCAAAGGAGAGGACTACACCCCATTCTTCAGATGCAATAGAATTATTATCAAAATTGTTAACTAATAGTTCAGAAGGGTGACTGTGATTCAACCCAAGGAGGGTGTGATTACAGTCATTTCTCAACCTCTGTGTACTGCAGGGGGGGGGGGCTGTACTAAGAGGTTGGTGGTATAGCTACCTCACTACAAATACCAGGGGAACAGGGGAAACAGAAGGCACATTTCACTCTGACGGTGTCAAGTGCTGTCAAAAGGCAAAACACAGTATGAGCTTAACAAGCAATCACCACCCTGTGTAACAGATGCCCTGCATCATTAATCTGTAGCCCTAGCAGCTAATCGGAGCACTCACAAATAAAATTGTGAACATTTCCTTTTAAAACATTGTTTGGGTCACTTCCAGATTCCCTCTTGCACGTTTCTTGGTGGCAGATGCGTGCAGACCTTTCTGCAGCAATGTACACTCTCCATGGCAGGCCCATAGAACAGTACGAGAGTATAAATGTGGTTAAATTACAGAAGGTGCACACAACCTTCACAAGGATGCTGCTGGTACAGGAGCTAAAACTAAATGGGGAGAATGGATTGGCCAGAACTGCTTACCCTGGAACAAAGGAGGTCAGGGGGGTGACTGTACAAACGCATATAAAACTGAGAGGCATATATATAGTAGATGGTCACCATCTTTTCCCCGGAGTTGGGCAGAGATTTAAAGTAATGGAGGAAAGATTTAAAGGGAGCTTGAGTGACAAATGGGTATCTGGAAGGAACTGCCAGAGGAGGAGGAGGTGGTGGAAGCAAGTAGAAATACAACATTAAAGATACATTTGAACAAGTACATGGATAGAAAAGCTTTGGAGTGATATGGGCCAAACACAGACAATTGAATTGGCTTCATATAGGCATTTTGGTAGCATGGATGCGTTGTGTCAAAGGGCCTGTTTCTGTGCTGCATAACTATGATTGACATGGAGATGAAAGGAAATGAGAGGTCAATGGGGCATGCATACATGTCTGCAGCCATAAACATCCATCACAGTGGATTCCACATTCCTCACTGTGATGGAAGGCAATAAAGTTCAATCTTCTTCCTCTTTGCTCTCCCGCGGCCGGGGCAGTCGAGCCATCTGCAGCCGGGGCCATCGAAGCCCCCGTCGGGGAGATCGAAACTCTCTCAGCGGCTCGCAGCTCCCGAGTCCGCCTCTTCTTACCAGAGGCTTCACGGTTGAAGTCGTGCTTGGTGTGCCGACAATGACAGGGAGAAGAATATTGTGTTGGGGTAGGTCGCACACGGTGCAAATTTTCATGGACCAGAAATGGGAGCAGCTTGAAACAAAAGCAAAATGATAATAAATGGGTGCATATTATTCCAGTTTCTATACAAATCTGCCTGTTGAAGGGTAAACGTTGATGTCTCAGTTTGAATGTTATGTTTTCCACCAACTCCAAACAAGCTTCCACGATAGCGCATCCAACACTTCCAACGAGTGGTTGGGATCAGATATAATGTTAAGCTAAAACAAGGGGGGAGGGTTCTCTAGTGTTTACATAATGGCTGTGACCCACATGTCAAGTCCCAATTGGGGGAGCCTCAATAAATCCCAAAATTACTCTTCTAATCTCACCGCACTATCTTCCTGAAATGATCGTAGAGGGAAGTCTAATGATCTCCAGTATCTGGAACTAAGGAATAGAGTCGAATGCCTTTGGGAAGCTGGTTTGATGCCGGAGCACCTCAATAGCTGCAGGCAGAGTGTGGTGATCAGAGAAAAAAACACAAACACTGCTTGGACACTTGAAGTTTATTTTTCAGGATCAGGATATTGCAGGCAATTATTGCCCATCCCCATTTGCGCCTGAGAAGGTTGTCATAAGCTGCCTTATTGAGCACTGCAGTTCTTCTCTTAAAGGTCCTTCTACTGTGCTGTTGGCGAGGGAATTCCAAGATCTCGACCCAAAAACAATGAAGGTCCGGTGAAAATGTTCAGATTGGTGACATATGTGCATCAGATGGGAACCAATATGAGGCGGTGTTCATCTGCATCTGCTCTTCTTGTTCTTAATAAAGGTCAATGTCACACATCTCGGAGAGTCTGATGGAGTTACCCGAGTGGCTATCTGCAGTACATTTTGGAGATGGTTGCGAGTGCAGTCACTGAAAACCAGTGGTGGAGCAAATGAATGTTTAGGATTCGTAATTAAATACTGTGCCTCAGTGTTTTCAAGCCCATCGATCTGAAGTGACGTGTAATGTTCTCTCATTACCTTGCCTGAACACAAACCATCCTTTTTTGTGCAGTTGTTGACCTTTCATCAACCAGCGTCACATGGGAAAGGGGAAACCCTTTGCCCTACTCACTAAACAGGTCTGCAAAAATAGTAGAAGCAAGGAATGTTGGTTTACAAAAGAAGACCCTGAGTGCTGGAGTAGCTCAGTGGGTCAGGCGCATCTCAGGAGAAAATGGATAGGTGTTGTCTCGGGTCGGTGAGAATGCCTCATTTGTAACATTGGCCTCTGAGTTTGAGCTTGTTCTTTGGGTGTCCCATGCTGGTAACCATTCTTCATACCCCAATGTTGAGAGAGCTGAACTCAATCCTCTTCCTGAAAAAGTGCACACACTTGTACAAACTGGATATCAGGCAGGACCAGCAACCTGGACTCATGTCATTTATTCCTCTCCCTAGCCCAAGGCAATGAGACAGCTGACACCTTCAAAATGTTTCCCTAACTGGGATAAGTTGCAAAAGAAGATAGAAATTGCATTTCTATAGCACCTTGCACAATCTCACCATGTCCCCCAAACTGTACAACCAAATGAACACCAATAAAATTGCACCTATGGTGAAACAAGGAAACCAAGTGGGTCTTATGCCCCTTAATAGGTTTGTTTTATTATAGTTTGTCTAAGGGACATGGTACCTTGGAGAATCAACTTGCTCTTATTTGAGATCATCAGCTGGTCCAACTTGTAGTTTAGTCTCAGTTGAAGGACTTCTGACAACATTCCTCACAGTCTGCAACTCTGCCAATTCTGATGTTGTCAGCAAACGTACTTTCCAATCCATCTACACTTGAGTCTAGGTATATATATATATCTAACAACAGAGGTCCCAGCACAGAGTCCTGCGGAACTCCACTTGTCACAAATTTCCAGCCAGAATATTTAACCTCCACCATGACCCTCTGTCTTCTATGAATAAGCCAGGTCTGAATCCATATGACCAAGTCACCCAGAATCCCATACGCCTTAATCTTCTGGATCAGCCTACCATGAGAGACCTTATCAAGAGCCTTACTAAAATCTACGTATAGAACATTCACCAACTTACCTTTATCAATCTTCTTTTTCACCTCCTCAAAAAATGCAGTCAACTTGGTGAGACACGACCTACCACGTACAAAGCCATGTTGGCTATTCCTAATTAGCCCATTGCCTTCCAAATGGAAGTAAATCATCGTTGAAAACATCAACGGGCATGGTGCCTTACAATGCTATGTACGACAATGATCGCAACTTCTGCTGAAGTGTGGATGGTCGTTGGCTTGCGAGGAGCTCATCCGCCCTTTGACAGGTCTTGTTTTTGGTCCTGCTGGAGGTCCATGGAGCAGGTAGCATGGGATTACATGGTACCCGTAGCGGGGGGAACTCCCCCCTGACCTGGAAATCCTACCTCAAAGAATTCTCTCCAATAGTTTCCCTGCCACTGACCATTAGGTTTATAGTTTCCTGAATTCTCTCTAGTTCCTTTTTTAAACAAATAAACTACTTTGGCCACTCTTCTTGGTCATCCATGGTTCCCTTCTCTTGCCATCATTTTCCTCATCCATGCTGATCCTGATTATCTACCTTTATATACCCTAGGATATCCAGTACCTCTGCCACCATAATATGGACTATCCTCAAGGCATCTCCATTATCTGTCCCAAGTTCCTTAGCCTTTTTTTCACAGTGAAAGCAAAGGAGAAATACTCATTGAGACCTTGCCCATCTCATGTGGCTCCTAGATGATCGCTTTGCCTTCTGGGGGCCTTATTCTCTCTCTAGTTACCCTCTTTCCCTTAACGTACATAAAATATCTTTGGATTCTTCTTAATTTTATCTGCCGGAGCTATCTCCTGCCCCTTTTTTGCCCTCTTGATTTCCTTCTTAAGTATGCTCCTCAGACCCCTGATTTCCTCCAGTGATACACTTGAATCCAGCTGCCGATACCTAGCCCATGTTTTCTTTCTCCTGACCAGAGACTCTTTCTCACGTCATCCAGGCTTCCTTACCCTCAGCTGCCTTGCCCTTCATTCCAACAGGAACATGCATACCCTGAACTCTCACCATCACTCTTTTAGACACATCCCACTTTCCAGAAGTCCCTTTGCCCGCAAACGGTTTACTCCAATTAACTTTAGTAAGTTCCTCTCTAATACCACCAAATCTGGTCTTGCCCCAATTCAATACTTTAACTTGTTGGCCAGGCCTGCCCTTATCCATAACTATTTTAAAGTAGGTTAATTTGCTTGTGTAAAATGTCCCTGGTATGTACAATAGAACTAGTATATGAGTGATTGCTGGCCACTGTGGAATCGGTGGCCTGTTTCCATGCTGTTTCTCCAAACTAAACTAAACATTCTCTATTGTCATAGAGTCATACAGAGTGTAAACAGACCCGTCAGCTTAAATTGCCCATGCCAGCCAATATGTCCCACATCTACTAATCCCACCAGCCTGCGTTTGACCCATATCCTTCTAAATCTTTCCTATCCATGTATCTATCTAAATGTTTTTAAAATGCTGCAATAGTACCTGCCTCGACTACCTCTTCTAGCAGCTCGTTGCATGTACCCACCACTGTGTTAAAAAAAAGTTACCCCTCCGGTTCCTATCAAATCTTTCCGACCTCAACTTAAACCTATTGTATGTCTTCTGCTTCTCGATTCCCTAACACTGCGTAAAAGACTGTGCATTTACCCTAACTATTCCTCATGATCTTATGAACCTCTACAAGATCACCCCTCATACTCCTGTGGAATGAAGCCCTAGCCTGCTCAACCTCTCCCTTTCGCTCAGACCCTCATGTCATGGCAACATTCTCGTAAATCTTCTCTGTACCCTTTCCAGCATGACAACATATTTCCTATAATAGGGTGACCAAAACTAAACACAATACTCCAAATATGGCATCATCAATGTCTTCTACAACTGTAGCATAAACCCCTGACTGAAGCCTTCTTGACCACACTATCTTTCTGTGACGCCATTCTGAAGGAACTACGTGTTTCTGTACTTATGTAATAGGTGACATGCCAACTCGCACTTGCATTAGCATTACTTTCAGCCCACTGCTTTATTTTTGAATTGGACATCTTGGTAGCAGTGCCGTAGTGCCGACACTTGCGGCTGTTTCCGCGAGCCAGTCAGCTGTTCTCATAGATGGTCCCACATGGTCTACGCATCAGAGCTGCCACACGGCAACACAGTTCTCTGGCTTTGTTGGAAGCATTTTATTAGCAAACAAAATTTTTAGGTACATTTGCATATCAGGTTTTGCAGGCTCATCACCATGAACTGAATTTATTTATCAACACTTCCACACACATAGTTATTGTGTAAAACATGATCTAAAAAGGCCCTAAAGTTTAAATTTAGGTTTTAAACAAGATTAGATTGTTTCTTTTTCAAATAAAATAATGTGCCTAAAAAATTGTCTCAGTTTGTTTCTACTTTCGTGTTGCAAACCTAGTTTTCTGATATTTCCACAACTTCAGATCAGATAACTTTTCATTCCTTACACAATGTCTACTGTACAATATAGTACATAAGCAGTACAAATGGTAAATATAATCATAGCACTTCCGTTTCCAATTTACGCAACACCTGACTTGCGCAAGAGACCACGGGATGTAACCCTTGCATATGTCAGGGTGTGTCTGTATAACCAATTGTACAACTGCAACATGATATCCCAATACTGTACTCAATGCCTCAACGAAAGAAAGTTTGTTTATTTTATTGTCACCTGTACTGAGGTGCAGTGTAAAGCTTTTGTTGTGTGCTAACCACTCAGTGGAAAGACAATTGAGCCATTCACGGTGTACTGGTATATGATAAAGAGAATAACATAAATAATGTTTAGTGCCAGATAAAGCCACTCACTAATGATAGTCTGAGGGTCTCCAATGAGGTGGAGAGTAATTCAGGATTGCTCTCTGGTTGCAGTAGGATGGTTCAGTTCCCTGATAACAGCTGGGAAGTAACTGTCACTGGATCTGGAGCTGTGCGTTTTCACACTTCTATATCTTTTGCCCGATGGGAGAAGAGAGAAGAGGGATTGACCAGGATGTGACTATCCTTGATTATGCTGCTGTTCTTGCCATGGCAGCATTAGTTATACATGGAGTCAATGGAAGGGGGGTTGGTTTTGTGTGATGGTCTGGGCAGCACCCACAATTCTCTGCATTTCTTGCGGTCTTGGGTGGAGCTTTTCCCAAACCATGCTGTGCTGCCTCCCGATAAAATGCTTTCCATGGAACACCTGTAGAAGTTGGTGAAAATCTCAGCTCCAGAATGGAAGGAATCTGCATTTAGACAAGGAACTGCAGATGCTGGAATCCTGAGCAAAACATAAAGTGCTTGCGGAAATTATCCAAGATCATGTAATACCCTTATCCCCCACCTCTCATTCCACCCCACTGTGCAAGCAATTCTCCCACCATCTCCACACTAACCTCCCAACCACCCTGCTCCTTTCCCCTTTTCCGTTTGCTTGTCTCGCGTCCCCAAATTCCATAATCCCCTTTTAATCCCACCTCTTTCCCCTCCCACTGTCCCTTTCCACCAATACCTTCCCCCCTGCCTTTATATTTCGCCCCTCTTCTTTGCTTATCTGACACCCTTTATGCCCACTCTGATACGCACCCATTTCCCCCCACTATTCTGCTCCCCCTTCACCTCCATCCATCCCCTTTTACTGATATCCATTGCTCTGGCTTCATATTTTACTTTTCTACTCTCCTTATTTGACCCCCTTTTGTCTCCTTTTGTCACTTACTCCACCCAATCAAACCCTCTTTCATCTGTATCATCTTATCACTTGCCAAGCTTTGTCTCCCCCCCACCACTTTTCCAACTTTCTCCCTCCCACTAGTCAGTCTGAAGGAGGATCCTGACTTTAAATACCACCTATCCATTCTCTCCTTAGATACTGCCTGGCCTCCAGCGCATTGTATCCTGCATTTATATAGCATCTTTCACAACCTTAACATCTCCCAAAGCACATTATAGCTTATGAAATGTATTTGAATAAACACCATTGTGTATATGACCAAATATTCTGTTCTTGGCAGCTGAGGATCATACTCAGGTGGGGATATGTTTGTATAAGTCAACACAATCTGCATGAATGGGCTAAACAGCATTATTGGCAATGCCACGACAATACCAAGAAATTCACCCGCTCTTCTTGAACTTAGGGTTTTTTACCCTCAACTCATAATGTAGTAATTCCCATGTCCGTCTTCGATCTGCATTTATGAAGAGATGGGAGCGTTGCAATTGAGTTAGTGAAAGGGATGGCCGGCCTGCCTTGAGTGCTTCTTCTTTCCATGTCTTTGACCATTAATTACAGCTCCCGTACCAGTTCACGTAAAGATCGGGTGTCATGCTGTCAGCACAAAAAGTTTATTAACCACATTTGGTAATCAAGTCAAGTTCATTGTCATTCACACAAGTACAGTGAGGTGCGGGTACTTTTGCTCACAGCAGCATCATAGGCACATGGACTCTCTCAAACACACAAAAACATAAACAATACAAAATTATACATAAATTGCACGTTACATTCAGCAGGACATTAAAACAAAACAAAGACTGCAAAATAAACCGAGATATTGGTGCAAAATACAATTATAGAAAAATCAAGGCTATGGTCAGTAGTGTTTTGTTGCCAAGCAAGGTTAGGGTTGTGTTAGTTGGTTTCTGGAGTCTGTTAGTTTTAGGAAAGTAGCTGTTCCGGAAGCCTAGTGATATGCAACTTGAGGCTTCTGCATCTTGTGCCCATCAGTAGCAGCGAGAAAGGGCATGGCCCAGATGTTGGTGATCTTTGGCCCAGATGAAAGATGCCACCTTCCTGAGACAAGGCCTCATGTAGATGCTTTCAATGGTAGGGAGACAGTGCCTCTGTCCATTGGAATAGCCATACCAAGATATGATCAGCCAGACATTTTCCACAGTACATCTGTAGAAACTTGTATGAATATTCGATGACACGTTGAATCTCTTTAAACTATGCACCTTCTTCTTGGTTATATCTCTCTAGTGGAACCAGGACAGGTCACTCATGATGTTACCAGCCAGGAACATGCAGCTGCTAACTGGCCCACCAACGAAAGCTGGTGCATGGTATCTCAGCTTCCCCTTTCTGAAATCAATGATTGGTTCCTTGGTTTATTTTGTTGTTATTCATTTTGTAATTATTCTGTTCTGTTGTTTTGCACAATCCCACAGCCATTGCCACTTTCATTTCCCTGCACATCTTGTATATGTATGTGACAAATAAAGTTGACTTGACTTATATTGATATTTAAGCATCTGTGATGATGCTGTTATTAAGTTTGGTTACCCAGTGCCAAATCTACAGAGCTCTTGGAGTTTAGTTAGTGGAATAGGTAGTGTAAGTGCTAGCCGTTTACCCCTGTGTCAGAGGAAAATAGATTCAAGCTCCACATCAGAAACTCCTGACCCAGGCTAACACTTCAATGTGCAGAGGAAGAACTACAAGTAACAAGGACCCAAAAGAAAATTTGGCTTGTAATCCATTCAATATTCAAAACTTGAAGGGTGAAGTGATCTAAGTATTTGAAATGATACAGACATTTGTTGTGATGGTGTCAGGGAGATTCCTTCCTCTCGTACCTCCTTTCAGACTGGGCAGAACTCAAAACCTCCCGACTGGATATAAAATATCACTTTTTATTATTCTGAAGACACGCCGGAAGGTTCCTCCTGATAGATGGTCGAATAATTATTATTCTGTAGGCATTGTCGCACAAGAAATACAGATGATCGTGTTATTATCATAATGATATTTGTGAGACCTTGCTGTGTTCAAATTGTCCCCTGTCTTTTCTGTATTATGCCTGTACTATGCTGGAGTGCGCAGTGGTAGCATTGATGCCTTACAGCGGCAGAAACCTGGGTTTGATCCTGACTATGGGTGCTGTCTGTATGGAGTTTGTGCATTCTCCCTGTGATTGTGTGGGTTTTCTCTGTTCATATTCCAAAGACGTGTAGGTGTGTAGGTTAATTGGCTTCTGTAAATTGTCCCTAGTGTGTAGGATAGATGTAGTGTACGGTTGATCGCTGGTCGGCATGGACGCGGTGGGCCGAAGGACCTGTTTCCACACTGCGTCTCTTAACTAAACTAAACTAAAGCTAAGAAAATTTACGAGGATGTTGTAAGGACGTGCGCCTGAGCTATAGAGAGAGGCTGGGGTGTCTTGGAGGTTATTCCTCAGAGAGCAAGAGGATAGAGGGGATCTTATAGACATGTAAAAGATCACGAGGGGGAATAAATAGGGTAAATGCACAATCTTTTACTCAGAGTTGGGGAAATCAAGAATCTGGGGACATAGGGTTAATATGAGGGGGGCAAGTTTTAATTTGAATGTGGGGGGCAACTTTTCCACTCAGAGAGTGATGGGTATATGTTATGAGCTGATAGAAGAGGTAGTTAAGGCAGGTATTATAACAACATTTAAAAGACATTTGGACAGGAACATGGATAGGAAAGGTTTAGACAGATATGGCCAAGCGAGGCCAGATGGGACTAATGTAGGTGGGGCATCTTGGTCGCATGGGCGTTGGGCCGAATGCGTGCGTGTGTGTGACTATGACTAATTTCAAGTGTTCCACAGTGGCTGCGAAAGTACTTGAGGTGTTCCCAATATAGATCAATAATTTTTTTTATTTCTCTCAGATTACTGTGCCCAATACGCCTAGATACTGACAGAGCAGGAATCCTATTTGTAATCAGTATTCTGGGTGTTACTGAAGGAGCCTGGGTGGGTGGAACAACCACACCTCAGCTAGTTGTGTGATTGACGAGGTGAGTGTCTCGTTTGCCTGTTGAAGGGAGTTTCCAAATACATGCCATTCAACCACCTTGTTGTTACCAGGGAGAGTCTGAGTGCAACCAACACCTGCCAAATGAAACTCATACCCTGCTATAATGCATACTTACAAGCTGCGTCACAGAAGGTATTTCTTTGACCCATCACATCTGTTCTACCCCTCTTTATTTCCCAATATCCCCGCATTGTAATGCCTGGCACACATGACCATTAACTCTCCCTTGATTTCTTTTTGCCACTTGCCTATATTAAGGAATAATTTACCTTGTTAACCTGCCAGCATATTTTTGAGATGTGGGAGGAAACACGATTGCCTACATGGAAAACAAGAGAACGTGCAACCTCCACACGGACAGCACCAGAGGTCAGGATTGAACCCAGACCATGCAGGCTGTGAGGCAGCAGCATTAACAGCTAGGCTGCTGTGTCACCCATGCTGCCTCCACTTGGATCTGAAGCAATGAAACTACAAACAAAGCAGCCTGGGTTGACTGATGGATAATGAAATGGCAAATAGTAAACCTCCACACTGAACTGCAATCATTTAAGAAATGTTTTATTAAGCCCCATTTTTACATTGTTTAGTTTTGGTGATTTTTTTGTTCACCAGTAATTGGTAGCAACGTTTCTGTCTCTGATATGTTCACATCGACCACCAACCATAACTGACAAGATAGTGATGCGGATTGATTCACTCTGCTTCTTTCCTTCTTGGGAGCTATGCTGCCGTCAGGCATAGATACCACAGACATAGAAACATAGAAAATAGGTGCAGGAGGAGGCCATTCGGCATCGCCATTCATTGTGATATGGTGGTATCCGCAACATGAAGCACAGCACAGGAACTTTACAGAATGATGGGGTTCCTGGGAACTCTTCTTCCCATTTGGTGGCTCTTTCCCCTTTGATTCCTCAAATCCTGAAAGTTAACGTATTCAAGAGAGAGTGATGTTGTAGTGAGACCAGGCAGGTTGAGCAAAATAGTTTTTATGAACAAAAGCTCGTAACACCGCGTACCTAGTCTAGCTAACAAATACAGCTTCTGTCGATGTGAGGAGCACTAATTACTAACTAAAAGCCTGCGAACGAACCCCTGTGGTCACGTGACAGTGCCGACCAATGTCGAGGGTTCTGACTTCCCAGCCCTACCACTAGGTGCCACTGCAATGTATTCAAGGGATATAGTTCTTGCGGCTAATGGAATCAAGGGATATGGGGGAGAAAGCAAGAACGGGGTACTGATTTTGGATGATCAGCCATGATCACATTGAATGGCGGTGCTGGCTCAAAGGGCCGAATGGCCTACTCCTGCACCTATTTTCTATGTCTCTATCTCCGTTTCTATGTCTCTAACAAATTACTCCAATTTGTGTGGGACCTCCAGTGTTGCAGCTCCTTAGGATTATACATTGTCATTTTAAGCGAGTCCCTAGCTCCTCATAACCAAAAATAGACTCTGCTTCATAAAGTATTTGGTTACACAGCTTGGCACAACATCAGTACGAGCCTTAGAGACTGTGGACCCAATATTGATAATGCCCCCAATGCATGGGAGTTTCATTCCTGTCCTTTGTGGCTGACGTGGCTTATGTAAATGGAAGTGCTTAAACTCTTTGACAGTAAGTAGACCATTTTTGCACATTTACATATGCCTTAAGATGCACCCTCAACCGCTGCTACAAATAAATAAAAACGTCTGCTCCTCGGCCACATTTCAGGAATTCTGATCACCGAGCTGTGCTTCTACTCCCTGCCTACAAGCATAAACTAAAGAAGGAGGATCCAGTACAGAGAGTTATTCAATGCTGGTCGGTTGACACGGATGACATCCTACGTGACTGCTTTGAGACAGTGGACTGGTCCGTATTCAGGGATTCTGCAGCTAACCTGAATGAGTATGCCACTGATGACATCACCAAGTGCATGGAGGAGGGTGTGCCGACGAAGACATTCGGAGTATTCCATGGATGAAACGCAAGGTACATTCGCAGGTGAAGGCCAGGTTGCTGCATACAAGTCAAACGATCCCGGGCGGTACAACAACGCTCGCTATGATCTTCGCAAAGCTATCAAAGATACCAGGAGACAATACCGGGCCAAACCTGAGTCCCAGTGTAATCTATCGGATGCACGTAGAATGTGGCGATGTCTGAATATTATGACTGTCTGCAAAGTGAAGTCAGGTGATAGTGATAGTGAGGCCTTATCTGATGAACGACATTTTCTAAGCTCATCAGACTCAAGTGTGCCTCTTCCCAGAGCACTGTTGCAGATGTTCATTAGTGCCAGAAGCAGAATTAGGCCATTTGGCCCATTAAGTCTACTCCATCATGAAATTGTGGCTGATCTATCTTTCCCTCTCACCCCCATTTTCCTGCCTTTTCCCAATAACCCCTGACACCTTTACTAATGAAGAATCTGTCAATCTCCGTCTTAAAAATATCTATTAACTAGGCCTCGACATTCATGTGGGTGAACCCATGGAAAGCAACTGGCCTGGATGGAGGCGCTGGCCACGTCCTTAGAATCGCGCGGAACAACGAATGGGAGTATTCGCAGACATCTTTTATCTCTCTACTCAGTTCTGAAGTACCCACCTGCTTCAAGAAGACCACCATCATCCTGGTGCCAAAGAAAAGCAATATCTCATGCTTTAATGGCCTTGACAATCACCATCATGAAGTGTTTTGAGAGGCTGGTTATGGAACACATTAAATCCAGCCGACCAAGTGGACTTGACCCACTGCAGTTCACCTACCACCACAACAGGTTCATGGCTGATGCCAAATCCCTAGCACTACGCTCATCCTAGGAACACCTGGATAAGAGAGACTTCCACTCACAGACTAAAGCTCTGTTTTTAACAATATTATCCTGTCTAAGCTCATCACCAATCTCGTGGAACTTGGTGTCAGCACTCACCTCTGCAACTTGATGCTTAACTTCCTGACTAACAGACCACAATCAACGAGGACAGGGGACAAATCATCCTCTACGATAATCCTCAACACTGATGTTCCGCAAGATTGTGTTCTCAGCCCCCTTCTCTAATACCGGTTGACCCATGACTGTGCAGCCGAGTACAAATCCAATTAAATCTACAAATTTGCGGGACGACACCAACGTTGTGGGCCGGATATATCAAATAATGATGATGGCGGAGTACACGAAGAAGATTGAGTACCTCGTGACTTGGTGTCAACACAACAACCTTTCTTTCAATTCAGCAAGACGAAGGAGATAGTGATCGACTTCAGGAAGCGAAGTGGTATACATACGGTGCTGAGGTTGAGATGGTTGAAAGCATCTTATCACCAGCATCGTGTCCAGTACTACCTGCAGCACGACAATGGCCAAGAAAGCACACTGACGCCTCTCCTTCCTTTGCAGGCTGAGAAAGTTGAGCATGCCCCCAACAACTCTTACCAAATTCTACAGATGAGCCATAGACATTTTATCGGGGAGATCACAGCATGGTTTGGGAACAGCTCCATTCAATATAGTCACCATTATTTTGTACACGGGAGATCAAAATCCGGAATTTCATTGAGTTTTTTAAAGAAGTAACCAAGAAGGTTGACGATCGTAGAGCCGTAGGGATTGTCTTCAACACAGTCTTTTTTATAAGGTCTGCATGGTAAGCTGCCCTGGAAGGTTAGATCGCATGGGAACCAGGGAGAACTAGCTAACTAGATACAGAATTAACCATATAACCATATAACCATATAACAATTACAGCACGGAAACAGGCCCTCTCGGCCCTTCCAGTCCGTGCCGACCATTTGTTTTCCCCTAGTCCCATCTACCTGCACTCAGACCATACCCCTCCATTCCCTTAATTGACTTAATGGTTGAAGGAAGCCAAGGGGGGTAGTGAAAGGTTGTTTTTAGCCTGGAGGCCTGAGACTAGTGAATGGGAATGGAATCGATCCCCAGCAAAGGGACCGCCAGCTCCACGATGTTGGGCCGCAGCGCGGACGGAGATAGGATACGGAAAAAGTTGCAGTTCTGTCGAGGAAAGAGATAAGAAAAGTTTCCCCCGCCACTCACCCCCACCCCCCACATAAATCAAAATTAAAGATACACTAAAACATACATTTAACAACAGACTAAAAACAACAAACAAAGAAATAGGACGAGAGGAAAATTGGCACGGCTACCATCATATGGCGCCACCTGGTGGTATGTCATTTATATCAACGATTTGGATGAGAGTGTGCCAGGCACGATTAATAATTTGGTAGATTACTCTAAAATATGTGGTACTATTGATGGTAAAAGTGATTATCAGGAATTACAGTGGGATCTTGACCAGCTGGCAAGTGGGTCACAGAATGGCAAATGGATTTTAATTCAGATCACTGTGAGGGGTTGCATTTTAGGAAGTCCGACTAGGGATTTGCCTTCACAGTAAATGGAAGGGCCCAGGCGAATGTGATAGAGCAGAGGGACGCCATAGATATATTCCTCACCCCCATCTCCTCTGTGTCCCCTAGTGTTGCTCTCGCTCCTCCTTCCCCAGACAGGACAAGGATGAGTTTCCTTGGACTTCACCTTTCACCCCACCGACCGCATCCAACCCATCATCCTCTAACATTTCCCTCACCTCCCATGATCTCACACTAATATCATCTCCCCATCTCCACACCATTCCGCCTTCTGCAGAGACCAGTCCTTCCACAAATCCTTGATTCACTCATCCCTTCCCAACCCCTCCCCAGGCACGTTTCCTTGTAACAGCAGGAGATATACGGTAGCACCAGGCTCTATAACTCTTCCCTCGCCTCCATTCATAGACCCCAGCATTCCTTCCAAGTGAGGCAGATGTACACGTGCACCTCCTCTAACCTCATCTCCTGCATACGGTGTTCCCGCTGTGGCCTCCTGTACATCGGCATGGCCACGTGTAGACTCGTTGATCATTTTTCCGAACATGTGCACTTGGTCCACCAAAGCCTACCAGACTTCCCAGTTCCTATCCACTTGAACTCCACTTCCCATTCCCATGCTGACCTTTTTGTCTGGGCCTCCTCCACTGACAGAGAGAGGCGACATGGAAACTTGATGAACAGCACTTCATTTTCCGCTTGGGTAACTTACAATCCAATGGTATGAACTTGAATTCACCAATTCTCCTCGTAGGTAAACTCTAACAACACCCCCCTCTCTTTTGTCCCCCATTATTAACAATCACACACACGTTGCATAAGGAATAATGTTTGAAACTAGTCACAGAGTTAGAGGTTCAAAACCCAGTCATGCTAAGTTTGAGGTATGCCAATGTGTGGAAGAAGTGTTCTATTTGTTCTGATGTGACCCTCAATGGTGAGATAATGCTCAGTGGTTAACCCTGATTACTCTTTGGAAGATGGGACTTTTGGTGCTTTCATTAACTGTTACAGGCCTTGTTCTGAAAGGTCTCCTAGAGTGTTCTAGAATAAGGACTTTAATTTTACAGCACTCTTATAGACTGATGTTTTAGTGGGGGCATCTGCTGATCCCACTCTACAGCAGAAATATTGGTGACTTATTGAAGTAGACTTTCTTGCTGATGTGGACCAGAACCTCAGTGTGTTGGAGGGAATGAATGTTAAGAGTGGAGTCATGTGTGCAGTTTTGGTCTCCGAATTTGAGGAAGGACATTCCTGCTATTGAGGGAGTGCAGCGCAGGTTCATGAGGTTAATTCCCGGGATGGCGGGACTGTCATATGATGAAAGAATGGAATGACTGTGGTTGTATTCACTGGAATTTAGAAGGATATAAAATTATTGAGGGATTGGAAAAGCTAGATGCAGGACACATGTTCCAGAACTTGGGTGGAGTCCAGAACCAGGGGCCACAGTTTTTAAGTATAAGCGGGAGGCCATTTAGAACTGAGATGAGTAAAAACGTTTTCACCCAGAGAGTTGTGAATTTGTGGAATTCTCTGCCTCAGAGGAGAGTGGAGGCCGATTCCATGGATGCATTCAAAAGAGAGTTAGATAGGGCTCTTTGAGCTAGTGGAATCAAGAGATATGGGGAGAAGGAAGGAACGGCGTACTGATTGTGGATGATCAGCCATGATCACATTGAATGGTGGTTCTGGCTCGAAGGGCAGAATGGCCTACTGCTGCACCTATTTTCTATGTTTCTATGAGAGATAGATCAGCCATAATTGATGGGCCGAATGGCCTAATTCTGCTCCTAACACTTATGATCTTAAGATCTTATGACAAACCAGCCTCATTCCTTATCCACACTACCCCTCTCTCTCATCCCACATTGACTCCATTCACACTTCACCCTGCCTTGGGAAAACAGTCAGCAGGCAAAAGGTTCAATGATACATTATTGTTACATGTACCTAGGTACAGTGAAATTCTTTGTTTTTGCAAACAATCCGATAAAATCATCCAGCCGACTTCACCTGGACAATGCACAAAGTGTCGGCACATTTCTGGCGCCAACAATGTTTCAAAAGTTCTTTGGCCAGTTTTATCATCTCACAGCGGCAGATCAGGCCTGCCGCTGCATGTGGCTGCAGGTGGCTCACCGGGTCCATCTTCATTCTCTGCGGCCTCCCACTGGGTCCCTCTCCATTCTCTGCGGCTCAGCCTGCCGGGGCCACTTCATTCTTGGGTTACAAATACATAAGCTTAAAAGCACATACCACCAGATTCAATAATTGTTCCTTCCCTGCTGTTATCGAACTTTCAAGCAGACCTCTCATATGCTCAGGATGAATTTCTTGATCTTCCAATCTATCTCCTTGTGGGTCTTACATTTTGTTAAATCTGTACTCTCTCTGTTGCTGCAATACTATATTCTGGTTTCCTTTCTCTTTTGCACTACCTATTGTAATCATGTATGGTATGATTTGGCTGGTTGGCACACAAACCAAAAATGTTCACTCTATCTCACTACATCTGACAATAATAAGCCAATAGAATTTAAGCCATTTAACAGGATATGATATTATGGATTATCAATTACTGGATCAACAATAGTTCGGGGATCCAGAGACATGAACTTATGTCCTTCGCTCAGCTTAAAGTACAACTTGTTCTATTTGATCTTCCGTTTGTGCGCGTCGAGTTGATTGCATTAGTCAAAACAGGGAGGGCCATCTTCCACCCCATTAACTGTCTTAGCTTGAGGTGTATTTACATATCTGTAATGTAAAAAAGAAATTATCTCAGTAACAGTAATGACTCTTGGCTCACAGTGCCAGAGATCCGGGTTGGATCCTGACCTCGGGTGCTGTCTGTGTAGAGTTTTCTCATTCTCACTGTGTTTGCCATGCATTTCTTCTGGGTCCTCCAGTTTCCTACCAGATCCCAAAGACATACGGGCTTGTAGGTTAATTGGCCTCGACAAATTTGCCCCCAAAGTGTCGGATGTAGATGAGAAAGAAGGATAACATCGACAAATGTGAACTGGTGATCGATGGTCTGCATGGACTCAATGGGTCGAAGGGCCTGCTTTGATGCTGTATCTCTAAACTAAATCGAATGAAATCACAGTACTAGATTCTTGTAATGCTGGCATTGCCATCAGCACCGACATCTTGTAAAAGAATGAAGAAAATCACAGCATTTACATATCACTTCCAACTGTCTGTAACCCATCCAAGTTCCTAAACATCAAATATCTTGTAACATTCATAATGGAATCAGAGTCCATCACCTTTCCAAAGGAGAGCATTCCAGGTTCTGACAGACTTCTGAAACATAGAAATTAGGTGCAGGAGTAGGCCATTCAGCCTTCGAGCCTGCACTTCAATATGATCAATCATCCAACTCAGTATCCCGTACCTGCCTTCTCTCCATACCCTGATCCCCTTAGACAAGGGCCACATCCAACTCATTTAAATATAGCCAATGAACTGGCCTCAACTACCCTCTGTGGCAGAGAGTTCCAGAGACTCACCACTCTCTGTGTGAAGAAAGTCTTTCTCATCTCGGTCTTAAAGGATTTCCGCTGTGACCCCTTGTCCTGGACTTCCCCAACATCGGGAACAATCTTCCTGCATCTAGCCTGTCCAACCCCTTAAGAACTTTGTAATTTCTATAAGATCTATCTCCTAAATTCCAGAGAGTATAAACCGAGTCTATCCAGTCTTTCTTCATAGACAGTCCTGACATCCCAGGAATCAGTCTGGTGAACCTTCTCTGCACTCCTTCTATGGCAATAATGTCCTTCCTCAGATTTGGAGACCAAAACTGCACGCAATACTCCAGGTGTGGTCTCACCAAGACCCTGTACAACTGAAGTAGAACCTCCCTGCTCCTGTACTCAAATCCTTTTGCTATGAAAGCTAACATACCATTCGCTTTTTTCACTGCCTACTGCACCTGCATGCCTACTTTCAATGACTGGTGTACCATGACACCCAGGTCTCGCTGCATCTCCCCTTTTCCCAATCGGCCACCATTTAAATAATAGTCCGCTTTCCTGTTTTTGCCACCAAAGTGGATAACCTCACATTTATCCACATTATACTGCATCTGCCAAACATTTGCCCACTCACCCAGCCTATCCAAGTCACCCTGCAGTCTCCTAGCATCCTCCTCACAGCGAACACTGCCCCCCAGCTTAGTGTCATCCGCAAACTTGGAGATATTGCCTTCAATTCCCTCATCCAGATCATTAATGTAAATAGCTGGGGTCCCAGCACTGAGCCCTGCGGTACCCCACTAGTTACTGCCTGCCATTGTGAAAAGGACCCGTTTACTCCTACTCTTTGCTTCCTGTTTGCCAGCCAGTTCTCTATCCACATCAATACTGAACCCCTAATACCGTATGCTTTAAGTTTGTATACTAATCTCTTATGTGGGACCTTGTCGAAAGCCTTCTGGAAGTCCAGATACACCACATCCACTGGTTCTCCCTTATCCACGCTACTAGTTACATCCTCGAAAAATTCCACAAGATTCGTCAGACATGATTTACCTTTTGTAAATCCATGCTGACTTTGTCCAATGATTTCACCACTTTCCAAATGTGCTGCTATCCTCTAGCAGTTTCCCCACTACCGATGTTAGAGTAACTGGTCTGTAATTCCCCGTTTTCTCTCTCCCTCCCTTCTTAAAAAGAGGGGTTACATTTGCTACCCGCCAATCCTCAGGAACTACTCCAGAATCTAAAGAGTTTTGAAAGATTATCACTAATGCATCCACTATTTCCTGAGCTACTTCCTTAAGTACTCTGGGATGCAGCCTATCTGGCCCTGGGGATTTATCGGCCTTTAATCTATTCAATTTACGACTGACCTGGATTTCACTCAATTTCTCCTTTGACCCACAGTCCCCTGCTATTTCAGGCAGATTATTTATGTCTTCCTTAGTGAAGACGGAACCAAAGTAGTTATTCAATTGGTCCGCCATATCCTTGTTCCCCATGATCAACTCACCTGTTTCTGACTGCAAGGGACCTACATTTGTTTTAACTAACCTCTTTCTCTTCACATATCTATAAAAACTTTTGCAGTCAGTTTTTATGTTCCCTGCCAGTTTTCTTTCATAATCTATTTTTCCTTTCCTAATTAAGCCCTTTGTCCTCCTGAATTTCTCCCAGGGTATGCTGCTTTTTCTGGCTACTTTGTACGCATCATCCTTTGCTTTGATACTATCCCTGATTTCCCTTGTTATCCACGGATGCACTACCTTCCCCGATTTATTCTTTTGCCAAACTGGGATGAACAATTCATCCATGCAGTCTTTAAATGTCTTCCATTGTATATCCACCGTCAACCCTTTTAGAATTAATTGCCAGTCAATCTTGGCCAATTCACGTCTCATACCCTCAAAGTTACCTTTCTTTAAGTTCAGAACCATTGTTTCTGAATTAACAATGTCACTCTCCATCCTAATGAAGAACTCAACCATCACTCTTGCCCAAGGGGGCACGTACAACAAGACGGCTAATTACCCCTTCCTCATAATCAAAACCCAGACATGTTGATTTAGATAACTATCCCGCATGCATTCCAAAAAATCCTCTTCCTCAGCACCCTGGATTAACCCAATCTATATGTAGAATATAAAGAAGGATTCTCATTTCACATTCCTGTGGGCAGCACAGTGGTGGAGCTGATAGAGCCCCTCCTTGATAGAGTCAGAGACTCGGGTTCAATCCTTACTTTGAGTGCTATGCAATATTTGCATGCTCTCCCTATGACCAACGTGTCTTTCATCTGGTTTGGTAGGTAAACTGACCGCTGTAAATTACCCCAAATGTAAAGTTGGATAAGTATGTGTAGAGCATGAAGAAATGTGATTATGGAGAATGAATGGTCTGTCAGTGTGGAAGGCTGAAGATACTTTTTTATGTGGTGTAAGCCACCACGTCCTCTTCACAATGATTTTAAATCTTGCGTTAGAGACCAACCTACCCACATTAATAGAATTTCCCCCTCTTCTCTCTCTCAAAACTTCCGCGTAACCGGTCAGCTCCAAGGTAATCTCTGTCTCAAAGAGATCAGAGCCAGGTTCTGCCATTCTTTCCACTAAACTAGGGATTGCATGTTAGTTTGTGGAGATGGCATTG
Source organism: Okamejei kenojei (assembly GCA_035221665.1). Classification (NCBI taxonomy): domain Eukaryota; kingdom Metazoa; phylum Chordata; class Chondrichthyes; order Rajiformes; family Rajidae; genus Okamejei; species Okamejei kenojei. Next base: position 31,341,452 of record CM069153.1, read on the forward strand.
TACTGCTTCGAGATGAAGAGCTTATAGGAGGTTTAATAGAGATGTTTCAAACATCTGCAGCCACCCTGTTGCAAATATTTATGCAGGTAGACAGGTTAATAAGCAGAGGATGGAGAATGAAGATAATTGCCAAAAATGATACGTAGCACGGAATGCAATAGCCAAAACTGAGGGAAAATAGATGAAATTGTGACTTTCAAATGGATTTAGATAAGTAGATGAAGCACTGATGGATACGGTTGGTGGGTGGCAACAACTGGAGACATTTTTTAAAGACTATTAGCAAAATCACCATGGCTGAAATAGTGTCCTCTGCCTGTAGATGCAAGAATGTAATTGTTCTGTTTCTTATTCAGTGCATCTGCCAAATACTGTAGACACAATTGGGCTCTTTGTGGGGTGACATTCTATCTTGCTATCTGCCCTGGATCTCATACAGTATCTCCCCTTCTGACAATTCTTGTTTCCCTTTCAGCGAGCTCCCTGTGTTGATTGCGCGGATGCAGAAAAATGGTGACCAGGTGGAAAAGGACATTCTGGACACAGAGGATAAACTGCGGGCGGTGAGTATACTTTCTTCAGGGTCACAATGCAAACCTTTCAACAAGTCTGCAAGTGGGATAACATGAGAAAGAGTGGTTGGGCGAACCAAAGAATTTGCATTTGTGCTGCCCCATTTTTTTCTTGTCAGCATTTTACAGCCAGTTGAATATTTGTGAAGGGCAGTAACTTGTTGCAGTGGAGGGAAGCTTATGAGACAGCGGTGAACAGGAATATCTAATAAACAACAATAAACAACCAGGTCACCTGTGACGATGGACCCTTGGTTTTCTTTAATGTGCTCTATGCCATTTTCTGGCATCTATTCAGGAGGCTGAGTGGAGCTCTTTCAAAGGCCTCAACTAAATGATGGCATCTCTAACAATGCTCCACTCCCTCGGTACTACATGAGAGCATCAACTTTAACTGTAGCTTTTGGATTGGCTTCTTGAAAGATAACGCCTGTCCCATTCCTCTACATTTTCCTATTTCTGACAAATTATGTCTCCAAGTACTTAAGTCTCCAAACCTTTGAAAGCTATCCTTGATTTTCATTTGGTCCTATGAGGCATTGCATCTCAGTGAGCAACATGAAACTATTATTCTTCATGAACCAGAGTTACTTCTAACAACCACTTTAGACCTGTACCCTCTGGGTAAAAGATCTCCATCGTTGGAAATGGTCTCCCCAATTCAATCAAATTCATTCCTTATTTTAAATTCCTCTTTAATTAAATGTGGTTTCTCTTGTCAAAGGAAAATCACTTCAGTTTACGCACAGTATTCTAGTTCCTCATGCCTGGAGCTCAGACAATAAATGCTGGTTTGATTGCGAACACATCAATTCTCTATCCTGTTACCTGAACCGACACTGTTTCATTCCTTCATCTGGTGCAAGTATTAACATTCAACTCAAGGTGGAGGGGCTGTTGGTTTAGACATTCAATACCAAGGTGCTACAAGTGGTACGAGTGTTATAATACAGCACGTTGATGGTTCTCTTTTCCTCCTCCTTATTACTACAGGTATGTGGCATTGGTAGCAAATTATATGTTATTTTGAACCCGGTCCTGGTGCCTGAAGTGCCCATGTTAATGTTGACAATGTGCACCAGAGAAGAATGGAGGGAGTAGTCTTCCATGATGTGCTCCATTCTTTGGCTCATTTCTGTAGCCATATCCAAGAATTAGGACACAGAACAGTACAACACAAGAGCGGGACATTTGGCCCACAATGTCTGTGCTGAACCTGATGTCAAGACCAACTCTTATCTTCCTGCTCACAATCCATATCCCTCCATTCCCTGCATCTGGATCTGGATGTAGTACGCTGAAAAGCTCTAGGTAGAGCATTACTCAGCACTGGACAATTTTATACTGGACAATTTTTACATTTTATCAAGCCAATTAACCTACAAACCTGTAGTCCTTTGGAGTGTGGGAGGAAACCGAAGATCTCGGAGAAAACCCAGGCAGATCATGGGGAGAATGTACAAACTCCATACAGATAGCACCCGTAGTCAGGATCGAACCTGGGTCTCTGGCGCTGCGTTTTGCTGTAAGGCAGCAACTCTACCGCTGCGCCACCGTGACTGCCCATATATCCATATGCCTATTCAAAAGTCTCTTAAATGCTACTATGGTATCTGCCTCAGCCACCACCCCCAGCAGCATGTTCCAGGCACTCAACACCCTCTGTATTAAAAATGTGCCCGCACATCTTTTAACTTTACCCTCTCACCTTAAAGCTATGCCTTTGAGTATTTCACTTTCTATCCCGTGAAAAAAGATTCTGACAGTCTATCAATGTCTCTCATAATTCTACCTCTATCAGGTCTCCCTGCAAGGTAACTAATACCCCTTAATCAAGCCATCATTCTGGTAAACCTCTTCTGCACCTATTCCATAGCCTCCACATGTTTGTTGGCGGCCAGAACTGAATGCAATATGCTAAATACGGCCTAACCTATAAAGCTGCATCAGGACTTCCTTACTCTTCTGCACAATGCCTTGACCAATGAAGGAAAACATACCATATGCCTTTTTTATCACTCCATTTATGTTGTGACTTTCAGGGACCTGGACCCCAAAATCCCTCTGGACATCAATGGTGTTATGGGTCATGCCATGAATTGTATACTTTCCCCATATATTTGACCTCCAAAAGTGCAATACTTCGCTCTTGCTCAGATTAAAATCCATCTGCAATATCTCCATCCATTTCAGTAGCTGATCTATAATCCCACTGTATACTTTGACAGCCTTCCTCACAATCAGCGACACCAGAAATCTTAGTGTCACCTGCAACCTTACTAAACCAACCTGTCTGCGTTTACCATCAATTAACATATATCACAAACAGCAGAGGTCCCAGCACAGATCCCTGTGGAACTTCACTGAAATAACACCTTGAAAGGTTGTGATTCAGGATAGGGGAGAGACAAGGGAGAGACAAGTGTGTATAGATGTGATGTTCATCAAAAATTGTAGATAGATTTGCTTTGTTTTATCTTGATTATTTCAGGATCAGATAAACTATGAAAAGAAGCGTCCATTCAAATATGAGGCTGTGAACAATGAAAATCTAGCGCGATCGGAAGGACTGCTCAAGGACCTGTTCCTGGATGCTGACAAGGCAAAAAACCTGAAACACCCGCAGGGACATGAGATTGAAGCCGAGTGAGTTGAACATTTCTGGTGTTCTTGAGAAGGATGTCATTATTGTGAAGGCCTTGAATAAAAATCCAGAGGGATTTAGTTAGTGTCAGTGCCCGAAGAGAGCCTGAAGTCTGCAGAATCTCAAAATGTAAAACTAGCCTCAAGTAAAAGTAACCTCAAGGTGCCGGAATTTACTTCCACTACCAACTCTGGCAGTGTGATCTAGGCATCGTCACTCACTGTGTAAAAACATTTCCTTTAGCATTCCCCCCTCCCCCCCCCCCCCCCCTCTGATTTTAAAATTATGCCTTCTCGTATTTAACAATTGCACTGTTACACTGTTAAAATCAACAAACTACCTACCTTTCTAATTATTCAAAAAAATGTCACCATTGGGAAGGACTACAGAAATCACAAGGCTAGAGCTAATTTCCTAACTATGTTAAGATTGTCGTGAGTGAGAAATGATAAATTAGGTAAAGGTGACAGATTAGTTTCCATTTTATGATAACAATCTTGAGTTTAGTTTACTGTCACATGTATAGAAGTCAAGCAGATGTTGAGCTACCACTCGTTAGGCGAACTAGGCTGGACTTAATGACATCACACAAAACATTAACAGTAATGGTGGAATTTGAATTGTAAGATTAACCGGCAGGAATGAAGTGTCTGTTTTCAATGTGTTGAATGTCTGCTTCTGTTTAGCGTCAAGAAAATGCATGAACGTTGGGTACAGCAGTGCTCAGTATATCGAGATCTCTATGAGAAGCTCAAACTGCCCAAGACTGATAAATCCATAGATTGGTCTGATATCCTGGCACAGAAGCAGGTAAGAGTATTATCCTTCACTCTGAGCCTACCCAACAGTTCCTGCAGTGAGATATGCACAACAGGAGTCAATTTGAGAAACTTAAACTCGTCCAAACTCATCCCTGTTTTCCTGCACTTGCTGATGGTGTGTCGTATTCCTAACATCAAAAATCAAGAGTGTTTAATCGTCATATGTACCAGGACTGGAACAATGACATTTGTATATGCTGCAGCTTTACAGGCACATTAACACAACACAATAATGTTTTTTTTCTATCCACAATAATCAATAATACAATAACTTATCAGTTATCTTATGACTAGATAACCAAATTCTAATACCGCAAACCTAAATGTGAGTGTAACCTATAAAAGGTCCATAGTAGTTTGTTCCCGTTGTAAGATTGTAGTTGGAGTTGTGCAGTGGGTTTCAAGAGCCTGATGATTGAGGGGAAAAAGCTCTTCTTGAACCTGAAGGTAACCGGCTCCTTCCTGGATCTTCTTCCAGATAGCAGCTGTGAGACAAGAGTGAGATCAGGATGGTATGTTTTGATGTATGGTATAATATGTTTCTGAGTCATCTATGTTTGGCTCAAAGTGTAGATTACCAAGACAGGGGTTTATAGCACATTTTATGCACACTGCTTGACCATGTAATTTTTCAAAGCAGATTTTGCCTTGTCCCTATCACCAAAGGTTAGGAAATCCACTGGATGTTGAGGGTCGCTTGTTTCTAATTGCAGTGACACAGAGCGATCTCTGACCCCAGGATAATAGTTCCAAACATCCAACAATTCAGTTCAATATATTGGTGTAAATTTAGGTGAAGCCTCTAATTTAGTGCAGACCGAGCTGCACTTTCTAACTGGTCCAATAGAGGCATTGTCTCAGCCCTTGCAAAGCCAGCATTTATCACTCATCCATACTTGCCCTTGATCCGAGTGGTTTAGTGAAGCATCTCAGAGGTGAATTTAAAAAATCAGTCACGTTGCTGTTGGTCTGTAGTCATCTACAAGCCGGGCTGAACATTGGCAATCGATTTCCTTTTTTAAAGGACATTGTTGAACCATCTGGATTGTAACCAGATCTAGTACTGACCATCAGTACTAATACCAAAGAAACTCCAGCATTTATTCAATTATATGGTCTTTGTAGACCAGAGTAGGTGAAACGGTTTCACCAGCATGTAGGTGAAAGACTGGAGGATGAATATGTAAGGCAATCAAAGAGTTCATTCCAAAGCCAGAATGAGATTAAACAAAGTTCTTTATTCAATACTGTGATACAGATTACATTGATGTAAAAGATTCTAAAAACAAATTCACTACTAAATTTCAAAAGTGAACTGGATATGTTCTTGAGGAGGGAACATTTTTGTGGCTCTGGAGATACAACAGGGGAAGGGAGCCTACATAGAGATGGCACAAAGTCCCCAATGAGCACTTCCTCTGCTGAAGCTTCAATAAGATTGTGTATATATATATTGTGGGCACTTCTCATAATTCTGCAGTTTTGTGGCTTGCCAGTACGTCTAAGTGTAAAGAAATTGTAGCAAAGACATAACATTTATATTATATGTCAACAAGCACCCTACCATATGAAGGCATCCTTAACCACTAGTTCACTAACCTACACAGATCCCTCACCACAATCTCTGCATCATAGATTGACTTACATCCCCCTCCATCCCCTCATTTTATGATGATTCCCACCCGATAGCCCCGTGTTTTGCATTGATTCCCCTCCTTTGGTCTTCATGTTCTGCACTGTGACTCCCAACTACCTCCCCCTCGATGAAGCACGCCGCCTATACCACATGCTTTGTTTTTAACAATCTTTCTTTCCCTGTTCACAGCAAGAGATCAATAAAGGTGGCTACGGACCACAGCTGCCAGAACTGGAACAGCAGGTTGCATCCCACCACATCCTGAGTAGAGAAATCGAAGCTTATGGGCCGCAGATCAACAGGCTCTCTGATCAGGTAAGGCAGAACAGTCAAGATGTTTGAATTATGGATCATGTGACAATCACTCCTTGATCCCAGCATTTATTTGGAGATTGTTAGGCCCTCGGATTTTGCACTGTTTTTGGAACTTGCAGTGTCTAGAATCTCTGAGTTGGTCCAAAATACAGAAAAACAGATAAGGGGGAAATAATCCCTCCATCTTTAGCTTTAGCTGTTTAATGCTATCCAAAAATAGAGTTTAGCTGTTTAATTCTACCCATAATTTTCCCCCTTTGATGTTGGCTGGATTGATTCAATCAACCCTTCTCCACCAACCTCCTCAAGAGATGAAGGTGTCACAGTCATAAAGTCAAACAGAGATATGGCACAGAGGCATTTTGGCTCACCAAGTTTGAACCAATTCTCATTAATCTAATGTTTACTCTCCCCACATTTTCATCAATCCATCCATCTCCCCACCTCCCTAGATTCTACCAATCACCTACACCCTTGGGGGCAATGTGCAGCTGCCAATTAACCTACCAAACCCAATGTCTTTGGGACATGGGAGGGAACTGAGGGAATTTGTGGGGTCACAGGGAAACTTCACACAGGCAGCACCAGATGTCACGGTTGAACCTGGGTGCCTGACACTGCGAGGCACAGTGTAGCCCAGAAATACAGTGTTCACCAGCAAAAATGTTGATATTGGTGAAGTAATTTATTCTTTATAGCAGCCAGGAGCTTTCATGGTCATTATTCTGTTGAAGTCATGAATTGGCCTGGGTGGATTGTGCCGTTTCAGCAGTCTAACAGCTAGGCCACTGTTATAGATATAAGGCTTGCTGCAAGTAGGCAATCGCAGTAACCAGCAAACGAAAGCTAAAGGAGACTCAATGAAGTAATATGATGACTTCTGCCAGATAGACAGGTACCAGCTAAAAGAGCCACCAAGTCTTTCAAGAATCTACAAACCAGACTGCACCCTAGTGTTGATAAACTATCTAAATGCCAAAAACAGGAGTATTGTTAAATACTTTTTTTTCCTAACAGGAGGGACGCAAGGCTGTTCAGAATCAATATAAAAACCTGGTGGTGAGTCACAGTTTAACGTGTACCTATCTAAAAGCATCTTCAACATATTATCTTATTTGCCTCATACAATATTCACATACAAAACTTAGTCGTCCGCCAGTTTCGCCTCCTCCAACGTGACCCCACCACTCGCCACATCTTCCCATCTCCCCCCCGTCTGCCTTCCGCAAAGACTGCTCCCTCCGCAACTCCCTTGTCAATTCTTCCCTTCCCTCCCGCTCCACCCCTTCCCCGGGCACTTTCCCTTGCAACCGCAAGAGATGCTACACTTGTCCCTTTACCTCCCCCCTCCACTCCTTTCAGGGACCCAAGCAGTCCATCCAGGTCCGACAGACGTTCACTTGCACCTCCTCCAACCTCATCTACTGCATCCGCTACTCTAGATGCCAGCTCGGTCCGCAATAACCAACCCGACCTCCCGGTGGCTCAGCACTTCAACTCCCCCTCCCATTCCGTATCCGACCTCTCTGTCCTGGGCATCCTCCACGGCCAGAGTGAGCAACACCACAAATTGGAGGAACAGCACATCATATTCCGCTTGGAGAGTCTGCATCCTCTTGGCTTGAACATTGAATTTTCTCAATTCTGGTAACCCTTGCTGTCTTCTCCCCTTCCCACCTCTCCCTCAGCCCTCGGGCTCCTCCTCCTCCATTTTATTTTCTTCTCCCCGCCCCCCACCTCCCATCAGTCTGAAGAAGGATTTTGGCCCGAAACGTTGCCTATCTCCTTCGCTCCTTAGATGCTGCTGCACCCGCTGAGTTTCTCCAGCTTTTTGTGCACCGTCTTATTTGCCTCCACCACTGTCAAAGCGTTCCAGGCTCCACCATTCTCTGTGTAAATAACTTGTCTCGCACATCTCCATTGAATTGTCCCCCTCCCACCTTTTGGCTATGCCCCCGAATGTTGGACATTTCTACCATGAGGAAAAAGGTTCCGACTGTCTTCCCTAACTCTGCCTCTCATAGTTTTATACCGTAAACCCTTGCTATATTGGACCACATGAGGGAAGATGGTGTCCGTTATAACCAATTGTCCACTATAACTGTATACTAATGGAAAAACAACAAATGAACATACACTACACCATAAAGAGTTGAGTCATTGAGTCATACAGTGTGAAAACAGGCCATTCGTCCCAACTTGCCTGCACCAACCAACTTGTTCCATCTATTCTAGTCCCACCTGCCTGCTTTTGGCCTATATCCCTCTAAACCTATCCTGTCCACGTACCTGTCTAAATGTTTCTTAAACGTTGCGATAGTACCTGCCTCAACTACCTCCCCTGGCAGCTTGTCCCATACACCCACTACTCTTTGTGTAAAAAGTTCCCCTCAGGAAAATAGGAACCTGAAGGTAACTTTTATTATTTATTAACTCAGTTATTATTTCCCCAGTGCTGGACTTCCTAGAACCCAGATTACCCAGTTCCCAGTTTGCCTAGTGCCCACACTTTCCAATGTCCTGACTGTCCAGTGTCTAGATTGCCCTGCACCCAGTTTACCTGGTGCCCACACTTCCCATTGTTCAGACAGTTTGGGTCCAGATTGCCCAGTGTATTGGCTGTCCAGTGTCCAATCCACTCAGTACCAAGTTTGCCTGCTGCCCACACTGTTCGGTCTCCAAACTGTCAGGTTCCAGACTGCCTTGCACCCAGATTGACCCATATCCAGTTTACCTGGTGCCCACAATATTCAATGTCTAGGTTGCCCAGACTAGCCTGACTGCCCAATTCTTGAGACTGCCCACCACCCAGTTTGCCTGGTGCTCACACTTCCCAGTGTTCAGACAGTTTGGGGCCAGACTGCCCAGTGCCGTTTCTGCCAAGTGTCCACACTGCCTTGTTCCCAGTTTGCCTGGTGTCCAAACTTTCTGGGACCAGACTGCGCCATAGCCAGTTTGCCTGGTGCCCACAATTCCCGTGTCCACACTGCCCATAGTCCAGACTGTCTTGTACCCAGATTGTTCCAAACCCAGACTGCCCCATGCTCAGATTGCCCAGTGTCCAGACTGCCTTGTATCCAGTTTGCCTGGTGCCCACAGTTCCCAGTCTCCAGTCTGCCCTGGGTCCAGACTGTTCAGTTCCCAGAGTGCCCCGTACCCATACTGTCCAGTGCCTAGACTGCCCCATTCCTAGATTGCTCTGTGTCCAGACTATCCCATACCCAGACTGCCCAGTGCCAATGATGATGTCATGGAGCCACAAGAAACTGCAGATGCTAGAACAAACTGCTGGAGAACTCAACAGGTCAGCCAGCATCTGTGGAGGAAATGAACAGTTGCAGGTTGTGTTCCTGACATCATTGCTTGTAGACATAGTCTACATGATCTTTGGCCTAAATTGCCCACACCGGCCAACATGTCCCATCTACACTAGTCCCACCTGCCTGCGTTTGGCCCATATCCCTCTACAACGGTGCTATCCATGTACTCTGTTATAGAGAAATGTCTTGAAAGGTTGCTTTGATTTTACTCAGGACTCCTCCAAGCTACGTGGGCACCAACTGGACGGTGTTTATGGCTACATGCAGGATTGCACCAAGCAGCTCGTATTCATGAGTGATCAACAGGAGAAGATCCAGAAGCAGGACTGGAGTGACCGGCAGTTGGAGCCTGAGGAAGTACGCAAGCAATATGAGGTGAGTGGCGCTTCCTGTAAATGTGGACTGACAAATTATCACTGGCAATATTAATATAAAGCTAGACACCAAACGCTGCATTTATTCAGTGGGTCAGGCAGCATCTCTGGAGAAAATGGATAGGTGGCATATTGCATTTGTTAACATCAGTGAAATGTTTTAAATAACAACACTGGTGAACTAGCTGTTACATTTGTGATATATCTGTATACTAGTATAATTACTGTCTATTCTAATCCTTGACACAGAATGAACTATTAGCTTCTTTTATTTAAATACCTTATATTTTCTTTCCTTCCCTCCCAAAATAACCCATTCACAATTATTTTGGGTACAAGGATTAAAATAAATCGTGTAGCTATGTTACAATCTCACTGGGTGAACAGAGGTGTTAAAAGGTTACATCCCAAGGCTAATAAAAGTTAATTTAAGAATGATGACATGTTATTTCTTGCACTTATTTCTGTAAATTAATCTCCCTCCAGGACCATATTCTGATGAACCAGATTTTTTTCATCATCGGCTTTGTGTTTCAGACTGAGCTGTGTTTATAATCTCTTCTCCTCGGTTATGTCACCACTGTTACGCCATTGTCTGCTGAAACCCCCGTCTTAAAGTCTTTGAGAACTCCAAACGTGACCATTCTAATACATTCTTGCACAATTTCCATTATATTCTGATTATCCAATTTTCTACTCTTCTCAGGTAGTTCCTTGGCAATGTGGATGACTTGTTTGTACCCTAGATTTATGGATTGATGGGCTCAAGATGAAAACTGGAGACTCCTGAGGCTGGAGGTGGCTAGTATCTGTGATGGTCTTTTCCTTTCACCACTAACTCAAGGCTTCTGTTTTCTCTAGGCACATGGTCTCGGTACCATCCTGAATGCGCCTTCACTTTATGTCGTCATGGGCCTAAGATTCCCGGTAGTTAGTTGGGATGTTATATTTCTTTATGGGCATGAAATTGTGTTTCTCAATCAGCTGCATACACACACCTGATCAGACATGGTACACACAAAATGCTGGAGTATCTCAGGACAGGCAGTATCTCTGGAGAGAAGGAATGGGTGACGTTCCAGGTCGAGACTCTTCTTCAGACCTGATCAGACAAAGTCTTAACTTACATTCTCAACTTTATTTTCAAAATTACTCCCTTTACAAATCTTTAAACTCTTTGAACTCTATACAGATGAGATATCCACACTCCTCTCATTCTGGCACCCTGCTCGTCCCGTTCATTTAATTGTAAGACAGGCAATAAATACTGGCCTTGCCAGTACGATCCCATTAGATCCCCATTATTCCTAGTTGGATTATGCAATGGGTTGAATCCAAGATATAAATCATAAATATAGCTTAGTGTACCTTAATGTACTGGATGCGATTTGCATAATATCACGTGGTGCCAAACGATGGCTGCCTCGCCAACGGTCTGTCTCGTCATTTTCCTTCTTTGTTGTTTTTAGTCTGTTGTTAAATGTATGTTTTAGTGTATCTTTAGCTTTGCATAATGTGGGGGGTGGGTGAAACTTCGGGAACTCCCGAAGCTGGTCCCTAATCAGGGACCATGAGCTCCACAACGTTAGTCCACAGGCTCCCACGGTTGGAGCTCCCAAGGTCAATCCCCAGCAAGAAGCCACCAGCTCCACGATGTTAGGCCGCAGTGTGGACGGAGAAACGATGAGGAAAAAGTAGCATCTCCATCGAGAAAATATATTAAAAATGTTTTGAGCACCAATCCCCGGCTGCGGGAGCTTCAATTGCCCCGTCTGCGGGTGGTTTGACTCCCCTGACCGTGGGGAGGAAAAGGGGGAAAGAAGATAAGACTTTATTGCCCTCCATCATAGTGGGGAATGTGGAGGAACTGCTGTGATGGATGTTTATGTTACACTTTTATGTGCTTGCGTGTTTTGTGGCATTTTTGGTATGACTGTATGGCAAATCAAATTCCTCGTATGATTTGCATACTTGTTTTCTTTTCACACTTGGCTAATAAAATCAATTACAATTACAATATTCTGTTTCTTATTTTCCTCCAGAGTTTTAAAGAAAATGGGCTGTTGTCTGAAGAAGAAGTTGTCAACAGAATTCAGGATGATGGAGAGCGCCTGATAAAACTGAAGCACCCAGGCAGCCCTGCAATTGAAGTACAACTCATCTACCACCCACTTTCTTGGACTGTATAGATCACTCACTTAAGTACACACCAGGGATTAACAGATCAATTATTGATCTGTACAAATCAAGTCAGAACAAATCCAAATAATTCAAATATTATCAAATTACAAAAACTATCAAAGAAACCAATCTGATTAAAATTCAAATCAGGTCAAATATTTCCATGCCACAGAGGTCAACTAGGCTAATTCCTAGAATGAGAGGATTTTCCTATCATCAACTGCTAAATAAATTAGATCCAAATTCTTTGGTTGAGAAGAATGAAGGATAACGTTATTGAAACATATTAGATATTGAGGCAACTTGACAAAGTAGATGTTGGGATACCTTCACCAGTGAGAGCATCTCAGATAAAGTTTGTTTGTCAGCATGTGGCCTTATGACTGATCAGAGTCAACCATCCAGTTCAGAGTTTTAAGTGCAGTAAGATATTCCCAGGAGTTCTCCCTAAACGGTTGCCTCCAGAAAATACATATCTGGGAAAGGGAGGATCGATCATTCATAAAGCTGCACTATCATGTTTTGCAACTATTTTGGACAATTTAACCATTGAGGAACGTTGATTGTCTTTTGAAGTGAATCTTTGTGTTTTGACATGGGACCTAAAGTCCTGTCCTGTATGCACTGGATGGAAATCCTAACATTGGCAGAATCTCTCTTTCAGGCTCACAAGGATGCAGTAAAGAATGAATGGCAGCAGTTTCTGAATCTCTGCATCTGCCAGGAGGCACACCTGAAGAATGTGGATGATTACAGAAAGGTAACCTACTAATGGGAGGCAGTGTGGATGCCTTGGGCTCCATCTTTACATTGGATATGTGGACGTAGCATCTATTATCCAGAAAAGCAGATCATTTACAATAATATGAGACCTTAAGACACAGCAGCAGAATAAAGCCATTCAGCTCATCGCATCTACTTCACTATTCAATCATGGCTGGTCTATTTTTCCCTCCCAACCCTATTCTCCAGCTTTCCTGTGCCCAAAACATCAAAAACTAGCTTACATTGGGACCTGGGAAGCATTTCTTACATGTGGGATTGTGTTTTACACTTCTTTCTATGGCCTTTCAGGAGCCTGCTTAGATCAATTTGTTGGCAGCACTGTTGCAAACGGCACTTCCCAGCAGTGGAAGTGGTGATTTGCAACTGATATTTCTGCTACCCTCCCCCCCCCCCCCACCCCCCCAACAAAAGAACTGTCTCCCCCTCCTCTCATTTTCTATCTCTCCCCTAACTCCGCACATTTGGCATTCCAGAAAATAATACAATCATTACATCCTACATAGAGAAAAAGCATGGTCTTGTCCCTGTCTTGCATTACAACTTGCCCTGTTTAATGTGCTACGTGGTTTCATTAAGTACTTATCATTTTGTTTGGAGACTCAGTTTGAGTTCTTGCGAAGAAGACGACTCACAAATTCCAAACATTTCGGCATTTGAATTACAGGGAGTAACCCAACATCAAATTACTTTGCAGCACAAGGCGGGTGATGGGGAACAGAGCACAGTACCTTATTGTGAATCCCTCTTCAGGGTGTGCTATTTACAAGTATCATCTCACTCTAGCTTGCAATGTTTAAAGGTTGCCCATTGTATCCTTCATCCACCACCTGTGAGCCCAGCATTGGCTGCCAATTGGAAACATCCCAATTTGAAATATTAAACTATAGTCAGGGGAGGTTCCAGATGATTAGAAAATTGCAAATATTACCCTGGTTAGGCTGGTTAGCCAGACTTCAGTAGTTGGTAAGATTTTAGAGTCCAAGATTTAAGAGAGTTTATTGTCATGTGTCCCAGATAGGACAATGAAATTCTTGCTTTGCTTTCCTACAACAGAATATAGTAGGCATAAATAAAATCAGAACACATCAGTGTGACCATATATAGAAACGTAGAAAATAGGTGCAGGAGTAGGCCATACGGCCCTTCGAGCCTGCACCGCCATTCAATATGATCATGGCTGATCATCCAACTCAGTATCCTGTACCTGCCTTCTCTCCATACCCCCTGATCCCTTTAGCCACAAGGGCCACATCTAACTCCCTCTTAAATATAACCAATGAACTGGCCTCAACTACCTTCTGTGGCAGAGAATTCCAGAGACTCACCACTCTCTGTGTGAAAAATGTTTTCCTTATCTCGGTCCTAAAGGAATTCCCCCTTATCCTTAGACTGTGACCCCTTGTTCTGGACCTCCCCAACATCGGGAACAATCTTCCTGCATCTAGCCTGTCCAACCCCTTAAGAATTTTGTAAGTTTCTATAAGATCCCCCCTCAGTCTTCTAAATTCTAGTGAGTTCTATCTTGCCTGACAAACCTGTTGGAATTCTTTGAGGAAGCAAATAGCAGGCTAGACAAAGGAAAGTCAGTGGATGTTGTTTACCTAGATTTTCAGAAAGCATTTCATAAGGTACCGCATGTGAGGCTGCTAAAGATTAGAACGCATAGTATCAGAGGGCAGATACTAGCATGGATAACAGATTGGCAGGATGACAGAAGGCAAAGAGTGGCAATATAGGGGGCTTTTTCTGGCTGGCTGCCAGTGACTAGTAGTGTTCTACAAGGGTCGGTGCTGGGGCTGCTACTCTTCATGTTGTATATCAATGATTTGGCGAGGGGATTGAAGGCTTTGTGGGCAGGTTTGCAGACGATATGAAGATAGGTGGTGGTGGACACAACATGCTGGAGTAACTCAGCGGGACAGGCAGCGTCTCTGGAGAGAAGGAATGGGTGACGTTTCGGGTCAAAACCCTTCTTCAGACAGAAGAAGGGCCTCGACCTGAAATTACAACATTTTGTGTCTACCTTCGAAATAAACCAGCATCTGCAGTTCTTTCCTACATATAGGTGGAGGAGGAGGAGGTAGAGTAGAGAAAGCAGAGGCTCTGCAGAAGGACTTGGACAGGTTGGGAGAATGGGCAGAGAAGTGGCAGATGGAATACAGCACAGCAAAGGTTGGAGTCGTGCATTTTGGCAGCAGGCTTAAAAGCGTAGACTATTTTCTAAATGGGGAAAGATTTCAGAAATCGGAGATGCAAAGGGACTTTGAAGTGATGGTACACGATTCCCAAATAGGGATGTGAGAGGTTATGGGGAGAATGAGAGGAAAAGATAGATCAGCCATGATTGAATGCTGTAGACTAGATGGACCGAACGGCCTAATTCTGCTCCAAGAACAAATGTACTTATGAACTTATTTCATCCATTCAAAGCTATGATCTTCGCCTCACCTTTATCTTAAATTCTCTCCAACTCTCAGCCCACTGAGATAACGGCTCTTTCATGTTTGTCCCACCACTGTTAACCATATTTTTAATTCCCAAAACTCTCCAAACATATCTGTTCCTCTACCTATCTTTCTTCACCAAAGATTTTCCCTCTCGCTGGGGTTTTGTTTACCTGCCCTGAGATTTTCTTAAGTACCTCGGTGTCATATGCATTTGTTAATGTTTCTTTGCCACAGGCTTATCTTATGGTACGCTTCCCTTCACCAGTCAGGTGATAAGAGTCATATTGCAACTGAACTTTGGTTTGGCCGCATTTGGATTATTGTGTGCAGTTCTGGTAACCAATTGCAGGAAGGCTGAGGAGGCCTTTGTGAGGATGCAGAAGAGGTTTACCAAAATGCTGCCTGAATTAGAGAGTATTATAAGGAGAGGTTGGACAAACTTGGATTGATTGAGGTAAAGAGGAGACCTAATAGAAGTATTTAAAATGATGAGAGGCATAGATGGTGTAGATTGTCAGACTTTATTCCCAGCATATAAATGTCAAAGACTAAAGGGCACAGCTTTACCATGAGAGGGGCAAAGTTTAAAGGAGATGTGGGGGGCAAGTTTTTTTAAATGGAGAGTGGTGGATGCAGATTGAAGGCAGGTATGATAGAAGCATTGAAGAGATAGGCACACGGATATACAGGGAATGGAGGGATTTGGATCACATGCAGGCGGAGATGATTAGTTTAACTTGGTGTCATGTTTGACACAGACATTGAGGGTGGAAGGGCCTGTTCCTGTGCTGCATAGTCCTCTGTTCTGCAAACACCATGAGCATGGCACTATGTCAATGCAAGTTATTGTTTTGGTTATTCAACTTGTGGATCTCATTCCTTCCTCGTGGCTTCACACTCTCTTAACCTAGTTTATCTTTTCTTTTCCACTCCAGTTTCAGTTCGACGCAGACACTCTCAGTCAGTCCATCAAAAAGCACAATACAGAGCTGGACAGTAAGTTCTCCAAGTACAAGGACAATCCTCGTGCCATGTCTGATCTGCTTCAACAGTTTGGGGTGAGTGCTGCTGGGCTTGGTTTGAATTAATCAACTTGGTGCCTTTCAATCCCACAGGGCTGGAATTAGTATTCCATATCGTTGAAATTCCTGATGGGCCAAATGTTATGAAGACAAAATTGTTAGTGTCTCTTTTTTTAAATTTATTTATTTATTTGTTTTGTTATTTATTTAGTTATTAGAAGTAATGTACAATAGTATAAACCAAAAATAACATAATAGATTTCATGCACCACTTCTTGTTTTAAACTTTAATAATAGGAAAGTAACAGAAGGAAGAAAAAGAGAAATAGAGAAAATTAGATAAGATAGTGATATTAATAGTACGTGAAAAAGTGGAAAGAAAGAGCCCATAAAGACGCAGAGCACGAGGAAGAATAAAAGAAAGAAAAAGAAAAAACATTTTTAAAAGGAAAATATAAGAAGATAAGATAAAAGGGATGTACCTACTTCATATCTTTACACACCCCTCACCAGGTCCTGAAACAGTTTATTTCCAGAGTTACAGTTGCAAAAGTATCTGCCTTCTCTCCATGCCCCCTAATCCCTTTAGCCACAAGGGCCACATCTAACTCCCTCTTAAATATAGCCAATGAACTGCCCTCAACGACCCTCTGTGGCAGAGAGTTCCAGAGACTCACCACTCTCTGTGTGAAAAAAGTCTTTCTCATCTTGGTCTTAAAGGATTTCCTCCTTATCCTTAAGCTGTGACCCCTTGTCCTGGACTTCCCCAACATTGGGAACAATCTTCCTGCATCTAGCCTGTCCAACCCCTTAAGAATGTCGTAAGTTTCTATAAGATCCCCTCTCAATCTTGTAAATTCTAGAGAGTATATACCGAGTCTATCCAGTCTTTCTTCATAAGACAGTCCTGACATCCCAGGAATCAGTCTGGTGAACCTTCGCTGCACCCTCTGTGGCAATAATGTCCTTCCTCAGATTTGGAGACCAAAACTGTACTCAATACTCCAGGTGTGGTCTCACCAAGACGCTGTACAACTGAAGTAGAACCTCCCTGCTCCTATACTCAAATCATTTGCTATGAAAACTAATATACCATTCGCTTTCTTCACTGCCTGCTGCACATGCATGCCTACTTTCAATGACTGGTGCACCATGACACCCAGGTCTCGCTGCATCTCCCCTTTTCCTAATCGGTCACCATTTAATAATAGTCTGCTTTCCTGTTTTTGCCACCAAAGTGGATAACCTCACATTTATCCACATTATACTGCATCTGCCAAACACTTGCCCACTTACCCAGCCTATCCAAGTCACCTTGCAGTCTCCTAGCATCTCCCTCACAGCTAACACTGCCCCCCAGCTTAGTGTCATCCACAAACTTGGAGATATTGCCTTCAATTCCCTCATCCAGATCATTAATATATATTGTAAATAGCTGGGTCCCAGCACTGAGCCTTGCGGTACCCCACTAGTCACCGCCTGCCATTCTGAAAATTACCCGTTTACTCCTACTCTTTGCTTCCTGTTTGCCAGCCAGTTCTCTATCCACATCAATACTGAACCCCCAATGCCGTATGCTTTAAGTTTGTATACTAATCTCTTATGTGGGACCTTGTCGAAAGCCTTCTGGAAGTCCAGATACACCACATCCACTGGTTCTCACTTATCCACGCCACTAGTTACATCCTTAAAAAATTCCACAAGATTCGTCAGACATGATTTACCTTTCGTAAATCCATGCTGACTTTGTCCAATGATTTCACCACTTTCCAAATGTGCTGCTATCCCATCTTTAATAACTGACTCTAGCAGTTTCCCCACTACCGATGTTAGACTAACTGGTCTGTAATTCCCCGTTTTCTCTCTCCTTCCCTTCTTAAAAAAAGGGGTTACGTTCGCTACCTCAGGAACTACTCCAGAATCTAAAGAGTTTTGAAAGATTATCACTAATGCATCCACTATTTCCGGAGCTACTTCCTTAAGTACTCTGGGATGCAGCCTATCTGGCCCCGGGGATTTATCGGCCTCTAATCCATTCAATTTACACAACACCACTTCCCGACTAACCTGGATTTCACTCAATTCCTCCTTTGACCCGCGGTCCCCTGCTTTTTCCGGCAGATTATTTATGTCTTCCTTAGTGAAGACGGAACCAAAGTAGTTATTCAATTGGTCCACCATATCCTTGTTCCCCATGATCAACTCACCTGTTTATGACTTCAAGGGACCTACATTTGTTTTAACTAATCTCTTTCTCTTCACATATCTATAAAAACTTTTGCAGTCAGTTTTTATGTTCCCTGCCAGTTTTCTTTCATGATCTATTTTTCCTTTCCTAATTAAGCCCTTTGTCCTCCTCTGCTGGTCTCTGAATTTCTCCCAGTCCTCTGGTATGCTGCTTTTTCTGGCTACTTTGTACGCATCATCCTTTGCTTTGATATTATCCCTGATTTCCCTTGTTATCCACGGATGCACTACCTTCCCCGATTTATTATTTTGCCAAACTGGGATGAACAATTTTTGTAGTTCATCCATGCAGTCTTTAAATGTCTTCCATTGCATATCCACCGTCAACCCTTTTAGAATTAATTGCCAGTCAATCTTGGCCAATTCTCGTCTCATACCCTCAAAGTTACCTTTCTTTATGTTCAGGACCATTGTTTCTGAATTACCAATGTCACTCCCCATCCTAATGAAGAACTCAACCATATTATGGTCACTCTTGCCCAAGGGGGCACGTACAACAAGACTGCTAACTACCCCTTCCTCATTACTCAAAACCCAGTCCAAAATAGCCTGCTCTCTCGTTGGTTCCTCTACATGTTGATTTAGATAACTATCCCGCATACATTCCAAAAAATCCTCTTCCTCAGCACCCCTGCCAATTTGATTCACCCAATCTATATGTAGATTGAAGTCACCCATTATAACTGTTTTGCCTTTGTCGCACGCATTTCTAATTTCCTGTTTGATACCATCCCCAACTTCACTACTACTGTTATTGGCCTGTACACAATACCCACCAACGTTTTCTGCCCCTTAGTCTTTCGCAGCTCTACCCAGACCGATTCCACATCCTCCAAGCTAATGTCCTTCCTTTCCATTGCATTAATCTCCTCTCTAACCAGCAACGCTACCCCACCTCCTTTCCCTTTCTCTCTATCCTGAATATCCCTAAGTGCTACATCTTGGCAGGACAAATCAAAATAGGACATACATGGTAAATGGTAGGGAATTGAGGAATGCTGTGGAACAGAGGGATCTAGGAATAACTGTGCATAGTTCCCTGAAGGTGGAATCGCATGTAGATAGGGTGGTAAAGAAAGCCTTTGGTGTGCTGGCCTTTATAAATCAGAGCATTGAATATAGGAGTAGGGAAGTAATGTTAAAATTGTACAAGGCATTGGTAAGACCAATTCTGGAGTATGGTGTACAATTTTGGTCGCCTAGTTATAGGAAGGATGTCAACAAAATAGAGAGAGTACAGAGGAGATTTACTAGAATGTTGCCAGGGTTCCAGCAACTATGTTACAGAGAAAGTTAGGTCTTTATTCTTTGGAGCGTAGAAGGTTAAGGGGGGACTTGATTGAGGTCTTTAAAATTATGAAAGGGATAGACAGAGTTGACATGGATAAGCTTTTCCCATTGAGGGTAAGGAAGATTCAAACAAGAGGACATGACATGAGAATTAAGGGACAGAAGTTTAGGGGTAACGTGAGGGGGAACTTCTTTACTCAGAGGGTGGTGGCTGTGTGGAATGAGCTTCCAGCAGAGGTGGTGGAGGCAGGATCGATTTTAACATTTAAAAGTAAAGTGGATAGGTATATGGACGTGAAGGGAATGGAGGGGTATGGTCTGAGTGCAGGTAGATGGGACTAGGGGAAAACAAATGGTCGGCACGGACTGGAAGGGCTGAGAGGGCCTGTCTCCGTGCTGTAATTGTTATATGGTTATATTATATGGTTATAATATTGAATATCCCTGGATGTTCAGCTCCCAGCCTATGTCACCCTGGAGCAATGTCTCCGTGATCCCAACTATATCATAATCATTAATAGCTATCTGCACGTTCAACTCATCCACCTTATTACGAATACTTCTTGCATTGAGACACAAAGCCTTCAGGCTTGTTTTTACAAAGCTCTTACCCCTTATACAATTATGTTGAAAAGTGTCCCATTTTGATTTTTGCCCTGGTTTTGTCTGCCTGTCACTTTTACTTTTCACCTTGCTACCTATTGCTTCTACCCTCATTTTACACCCACCTGCCTCTCTGCTCTTGTACCCATCCCCCTGCCACATTAGTTTAAATCCTCCCCGACAGCACTAGCAAACACTCCACCAAGGACATTGGTTCCATTCCAGCCCAGGTGCAGACCGTCCTGTTTGTACTGGTCCCACCTCCCCCAGAACTGGTTCCAGTGCCCTAAAATTTTGAATCCCTCCCCCTTGCACCATTTTTCAAGCCATGTATTCATTTGCAATATCCTCCTATTTCTACTCTGACTGGCCCGTGGTACTGGTAGTAATCCAGAGATTATTACCATATGATTTATTCATTATGTAACAAGGAGGGACGATGAGGTCAGTACACTTGATGTAGTCTGAATTTAGACAGTTTTTCTAAATTCAGAAATTTTCTAAATTCACTGTCCCAGTGTGGGACAGAACTGGAGTAAACCCACGCAGGTCACGGGGAGAATGTACAAATTCCATACCGACTTCATCCATGATTTAGAAATATGCCGGCAGGCAGGTTCATTAGTGCTATACAGTGGATTTAAACTAGATTGGTAGGGATGTGGGAACTTATACAGGACGGGGGCAGGTGAGAAGGTAGAAGTTGGTATGGAGGGTGATTTGAAAAAGTAAAGAGGACAGGATAGGCAGGAGAAAAGCTGGAGGCAAGGAATGAATGGTGGTTTAAATTGCACTTGTTTTAATGCGAGAGGCCTGACAGATGAACTCAGGGCATGGATTGGTACCTGCGACTGGGACATGGTACCAATTACAGAAACATGGTTAAGAGCAAAGATCTTAGAGCGGAGCTCTATGATCTTTGGTTAAGAGAAGGGCAAGACTGGCAGCTCAATGTTCCAAGGTACAGGTGCTTCAGGAGGGACAGAAGTAAAAGAGGAGGGGGTGTTGCATTATTGGTTAAGTATACGGCAGTGGTCAGAGGTGACGTTACGGATGATTTGTCTGGTAAAGCTGTATAGGTGGAGCTGAGGAACAAGAAAGGGATGATCACCTTGTTGGGGATGTACTCCAGGCCTCCAAATAGTCAACGGGAATTAGGAGAGCAAATGTGCTAGGAGATTGCAGGTCTCATAAGGTGATCATGGTAGGGGATTTTAACTTTCACAATATTGACCAGAGATATAATAGTGCAAAATGTTTAGATGGGGAGGAGTTTGCTAAATGTGCTCCGGAGAGATTCCTCCATCAATAGGTAGAGGGTCCCACACTGGAGAGGGCAATGCTTGGAAACTGGGAAGTGCAAGTGGATGAAGTGTTTGTGGATGAGTCTTTTGGGACCAGCGACCACAATTCTATTAGGTTTAAGATAGTTATGGAAAGGGACAGATGAGTTAAAATGTTAAAGTGGGGCAAGGCTAACTTTGAGAGTATGAGACAGGATCACGTTCAAGTTGATTGGAGTAGGTTGTATGAAGTAAAAGGAACGTCAGGAAAGTAGGGTGTTTTTAAAAGTGTGCTGACAGGAGTTCAGGATATGCACGTCCCTGTTAGAGTGAAGGGCAAGGCAGGCAAACAAAAGGAAGCTTGGATGACGAGGAAAATTAAGGCTTTGGTCCAGAGTAAGAAGGAGGCATGGGACAGGTATATGCAGCTGGGATCAAGTGTATCCTTGGAGGAGTTTTGGGAACAGAGGAGTAAGCTAAAAAAGAAAATCAGAAGGGCAAAAAGGGGACAGGAGTTAGCTCTGGCAGATAACATTAAGAATAATCCTAAGTGATTTTATAAGTACATAAAGGGAAAAAGTGTAACCAGAGAGAGAGAGTGAACAAACAGAATTTCCAGTAAAACACAAAGATTTTTTGGCAAGAGGTCACAGGACTTTTGGCAAGTTTTTGGTAATTTCTTCATATTTTAAATCTGGAAGTTAATTAATATTGGTATTCAGCTGGGGTAGGCAATCATTGTTGGGTGATTACTATGACCCTTTGGACACCCCGTGCCCCAATTCTTATGGAAATGCAAGTGGATGAAAAAGTCACTTTCAAAGATTCCCCGAGATTGACAGACTGAGATTGCTGTGAATGCTGGTAAATACATTATGTTAGCAATCTAATTATAAACTGAATCAAAAACAGGAGCATTTTAATTTGCAGTTATTTCATCAATCCCCCTCTCTCTAGTCTGCAGATATCAAAATTCATCTGCCACTATGACTGATTTCCTACATCCCATTGTTTAGTTTGATTGTATTCTTATATTTTGCTTGACTGGATTTTCATATCCAACTCCAATTTGACTGGATTCCCACTCCTGCTTGACCGGATTCCCATATCTCACTCCTATTTAAATTTTATTCCCATATCCCACTTCTGCTTGACCAAATTCCTGTATCCCAATCCTGTTTGACCAGATTCCCAATCCCAATCCTGCTTGATTTTATTCCCAGTACCCGTTGTATGTTTTGACTGAATTACTGAATCCCAGTCTCTTTTATGACTGGATTCCCAGATCTCTCTTTTCTGCTATACAGGATCCTAACTCGCATTTCTTCATCTCTCTCAGGATGATGAGAAAAATATTATCCAAATGGACAAAGAGATGAATGATCTGAAGAGGCGGAGCCAGCAGATCGCGCCACTGAAAGCTCGGCGCACTCCCGTTTCCAAACCCTTCCCAGTGGCTGCCTTGTGTGACTGGGACGATGGAGAGGTGAGAAAGCGAATGAAAAACCAACTGCAGATTAACTGACCATCCAGCATAATTTTGGTGTGAAACTGAGGCATGAGAGAGAGAGAGAGAGACAGAGAGAAACCCAGCCAGTCACAGAGCGAATGTTCAATCTCTATAGAAACAGTGCCGGAAGTCAGGATTGAACCTCGGTTGTACCTGGATGCTGTGAGGCAGTTACGCTACTTGTCCCACCACTGTGAATCGCAATGAATTATTCCTTACACTTGAAGTGCTGAGTGACTACCACAAGTGTTTTAGAGTGAGGACGACCAGCAGTGCCAGCAAGGCTGACTGATATCATGGCCATGGTATCAGGAAATGTTCAGGATGACTGAGTAGAATACTTTTTGTCTTTTACAGAATGAAGTCAGCCGCGGCGAGAAGCTAACACTCCAGAATAATGATGACCCTGAGTACTGGATTGTGAAGAACAATGCAAAAGAGACCAAACGTGTCCCTTCAGTCTGCGTCAACATCCCTCCTCCTGACCCAGAGGCCATTGCTCGAGCAAACAGGTCAGCTCTTTTAACTATCCCTTTTTTATCTATCCTTTTACAAAACCAAGATGCAAGCCTGGATGGTGATTGTTTGCAAGCTCTTTGATTGTGGCAATCCAGATGTGAAAACTCACGGTACTCCTTGGAAAATTGGACAGACTCTCTACCATTCCTGAACCAACCAACGGACATGTTTTCCTCGCTTGAATGAATCTTTAAGGAGGTTGTTCATTTGAAATGCATGGATTTCAGCAAGATATTTGACATGTTCTGACATGATAGAATGATAACCAGGTAAAAGACCACAGTTCTGTGGTTTCCCTTGGTGAGATTGTTAAATTGTCTCAAAATGAGCCTGGATTCCAGGAAGTTTCCATTGCACTGGGAATGTCCTTGTCCGTTGGCATGAGGTGAGAAAAGCCCCATTCCAGGCTGTGTTCAGGGCTCCCCCCAAGTTTTGGAACTGATCAATGGAGCCCCCAAGCAAAATTCTCAGCGAGTACTTTCCTTTTAACACAATCATAGGCCAAGTCAATGTACCCTGGGCTAGGTGAACCACAGAGTCATTCTACATACCAGCAAGGACTTCTGATTTACTTGTAGGGTAAAACAAGCTCTCTGTACACAGCCCAATTGCTGTTGCAAGTGAGATTGTTAGAGTCAATTGAGTCATACATTGTGGAAACAGGCTCTTCGGTCAAACTTGCCCACACCGACCAACATGTCCCATTTACTCTACTCCAACCTGCCTACGTTTGGCTCGCATTCCTCTAAACCTGTCCTATCCATGCACCTGTCTAAATGTTTATTAAATGTTGCCACAGTACCGGCCTCAACTACCTCCTCCAGCAGCTCGTTCCATACACCTACCATCCTTTGTGTGAAAAAGTTACCCCTCAGATTCCTATTAAATCTTTCGTCCCTTCACCTTAAACCTATGTCTTCTGGTTCTCGATTCCCCTACTCTGGGCAAGAGAATCAGTGCATCTACCTTTCATGATTTTGTACATCTCTATATGATCACCCCTCATCCTCCTGCGCTCAAAGGAATAGAGGCCTAGCCTGCTCAACCTCTCTCTATAGCTCAGGCCCTCACGTCCTGGCAACGTCCAGGAGGATCTAGGAATGCAGGTGCATGGTTCCTTGAGGGTGGAGTCACAGGTTAATCGGGTGGTCAAAAAGACTTGGCACATTGGCTTCATCAGCCAAAGTATTCCTGCCACCTTCCACCATCACCTTTCTTCTCCTTTCTCCCATAAAGCCAATGTTCTATTAATTCAGCTATCTCTCCTTAGATCCCATGGGATCTGGAACCTTCCAGAGCAGCCTACCATGCAGAACCTTGTCGAATGCACTGTTTATCTACAGTCACCTCCCACTATGGCTCTGCCATAGTCGTACCAATATGCTATTGGTTAGGTAAATCTTCCTCAACACCATCTCACCACTGCCAGGACAAACACATTGTGGTCAGACACACAATAATCTCTCTTTGCTTTGCCTTTCCAAACACTCTCATGGCAGGTCCAACGCTAATTGGACATTGAAGAAAAAATTCCTCGATGTCATGCTTTCAGTGCGCACACAGCCCACCAAAATCTCAACAGAGTCATACAATTCCAATGAACAGTTTAGTAAGCATTTGCTATTTGTTCCTAGATTGGCAAAGGACTTGGATGATTTGAAAAGGAAGCGATCGGACACTGAGAATAAGTTGAAAAACCGTTACAATGAATTGAAGCAAATGAAACCTGCATCCCGTGAGTTCCAAGCCAAGGAGGTCAGCTTGTTGAACCAGTCAGCAGCACCAGGTGAGGGAGTACTATGTCTTTTGTTCATTATTTTCTGTCAATAGACTGTCACCAAGTGACAGATCCAGGCACTGGTCCAAACAGATGGTGTTGTGGTGCTCAATGCTTTTATGCGGAACGTGTATGCTTATCTGAACCATGGACCCGAGCCCTTTTTCCAACACAACTATCATCTCTGTTACCTATCTGTCCTGCATTGCTTGACCACTTGCTTGTTTGTTTACTTGGATCAGGGAAAGATGATCCCCGCAGCAAAGATCTCCTGTCCAAGCTCAACAAGATTACTGACAACCTAGGAGAGACTGAGAAGGAGGTGTTGTCCCAGCTTCACACGCCAATCAACCGAAGTGCCCCCACTCAGGACATTACCAACCGTCTCAAGGACCAGCAGGTAGGACTGGACAAACGCGTGTTCCTGAAGTGAAAAGAGAATATGTTGGAACTACCAACAGGTCTGGCAACATCTATGGAGATGGAAACAAGAAATCTGTGTCAGGTCAATGACTTTTCATCAGAACAGAAAAAAGTTAGAAACCAGGCCTGCCTTGCAGAAAAGACGGAAGAATGGAGAGAATAAGGGTGGAGAGGGCGGCACGATGGTGCAGCGGTAGAGTTGCTGCCTTGCAGCGCCAGAGACCCAGGTTCGACCCCAACAATGGGTGCTGACTGTACGATTTCCCCATGACCGCGTGGGTTTTCGCCGAGATCTTCGGTTTCTTCCCACACTCTAAAGTGATACACGTCTGTAGGTTAATTGGCTTGGTATAAGTATAAAATGTCCCTAGTGTGTGTAGGATAGTGTTAGTGTGTGAGGATCGCTGGTCGGTGTGGACTTGGTGGGCCAAAGGGCCTGTTTCTGCACTATATCACTAAACTAAACTAAACTAAAGGAATATTGGTATCAGACAGAGACCGAGTGAAACTGCCTGATGTAAATGGTGGTGGTGCCAGTGGAGCAATCATGGGGAGGGCATGTTAACTGCAGCGGATCCGTCCAAAGTAGATGGAAAAACAATAACATGAATTAATCAGGTAGAAGATACATCCCCAAAAGGTAAAGAAGTGAAAGTAACCTTGGGGGATAGTGGGGAAAGGTTTCAAATGCAGTAATTTTACATCAATCACATTTTACATCCGGCTGCCCTACACAAACTATACAGGAGATTAAACTAGTTTATCAAGGTCCACACAGTCTATTTAATTGCAGGCTGCCAGTTCATAGTGGGCATTAACTTAAGGAATTTGCTTTGGGAATTGATACGGCAATCTCCATTGATACTTGCACACCGATACTTTTCATGTAAGAATGCATCTCCACTTATAACATGGAATCAATTGGAAAATAAGTTTCACGTTACAGAAAATATGGAGATTTTCTAGGAAAGCAATCATTGCGTGAAGATAGACACAAAATGATGAAGTAACTCAGCGGGACAGGCAGCGTCTCTGGAGAGAAGGAAATGGTAACATTTTGGGGACGAGACCACTCTTCACACTGGTTAGGGATAAGGGAAACGGGAGATATAGATGGTGATGTGGAGAGATAAAGAACAATGAATGAAAGACGTGTAAAAAAGAAACGATGATAAAGCAAACGGGCTTTAGCTGTTTGTAGGGTGAAAGTGAGAAGCTAGTGTGACTTGGGTGGGGGAGGGATAGAGAGAGAGGGAATGCCGGAGCTACCTGAAGTGGGAGAACTGGGCTGTTAGCTGCCCAAGCGAAATATGAGATGCGGTTCCTCCACTTTGCCTCACTCTGACAATGGAGGAGACCAAGGACAGAAAGGTGTGTGTAGGAATGGGAAGGAGAACTAAAGTGTCCAGCAACCGGGAGATCAGGTAGGTTCAGGCAGGCTGAGCGAAGGTGTTCCGCGAAACGATCGCCCAGTCTGCGTTTGGTCTCGCCGATGTACAAGAGTCCACATCTTGTACAATGGATACAGTAGATGAGGATGGAGGAGGTGCAAGTGAACCTCTGTCTAACCTGAAAGGACTGTCAGGGTCTCTGGATAGAGTCAAGGGAGGAGGTATAGCGACAGGTGTTGCATCCTCTGCATTTGCAGTGGTAGGTACCTGGAGAGGGGAGTGGTTTAGGTTGGAAGGGATAAGTTAACCAGGGAGTTGTGGAGGGAATGGTCTCTGTGGAAGGCGGAAAGGAGTGGAGATGGGAAAATATGGCTGGTGGTGGGATCCCGCTGGAGGTGGCGGTCATTTCGGAGGATTATGCGATGCCTGATGG
Source organism: Okamejei kenojei (assembly GCA_035221665.1). Classification (NCBI taxonomy): domain Eukaryota; kingdom Metazoa; phylum Chordata; class Chondrichthyes; order Rajiformes; family Rajidae; genus Okamejei; species Okamejei kenojei. The sequence continues at coordinate 31,369,046 of CM069153.1, forward strand.
GGTGGAAGACCACTTTCTGTGGTGTCCAGGTCTTGCTTTAGTATGCTGTGGTGTTTTACAACAGAAGGGCATGGGGGGTAATGTTCACGCTGAGTGAGGCATATTGGTATTGATTGGAAAATGAAAGATTAGTTCCTTTGGTGGATTACATGTGAAGATTCACTGAAACATGCCACACAGTCTACTTACCCAGCTGACTCCATTTGCAGAGTATAGACAACCGCTTGCAGAAGATTGGAGCAGAGAAGGATTCCATAATGAAAGAGTGTGACCTGCTCCTTCTGAGTAAGCCCACGGGGCCTTCTGCATCACAGCTTCCCAACAAGCTCAACAATGTGAAGAATAAGTACAAACAGGTCACCTCTCTGGCCAACCAAAACCAGAACAAGTGAGTAGACGGCACCCATCTTCATTGTCTCTTGCTCTGTTCCTTCGACTGTCCTTTCCAACTTTTCTGATTCCCAATGCCGCCTGCCTCAACTCAGAACTAGAGAAAATCGATCAACTGTAGAGGTGCTGGCCTTGTTATCCACATGTCAATGGAGGTTAAGGAGTGATTCCACAGAAATGCTCCAAATAATAAAGGCTTTGATGGAATTAGATAACGAAAATCTATTCACAGTGACAGGAGGTTGGGGTGGTCAGAACAACAGATTTATGATAACTGGCAAAAAAAAATGAGTAGAAATGGAAATTATGTTTTAGGCCTGAGGTGTTGTGATCAGCTTATACTCTACCGCCTGGAAGGGTATTGGAAACAGATTCAATGGTAACTTTCAAAATGTTTGAGGAGGAGACATTTGCAGTGCTGGGGAAAGGGCAGGATTCAGGACATACCGAGCATTGATAGGATGAATATCTAGATTAAGTGGGGGATATAAAATTATGACATGTAAAATACACTTAGACAGCATCAAGGATTGGATAGGTTCGGAGGGATGTCAGTTTCTATTTAGTTTATTGTCACGTGTACCGAAGAACAGTGAAAAGCTTTTGTTGTGTGCCTGTATATGGACCAGGCACAGGCAAGTGGGACCAGGTCGCTAAGGCAAATTGGTTGGCAGGGATGAGTTGACCTCATGGGCCTGTTTCTCTGCCATACAGTTCAATGATTCTGTGAGTGCACCATAGGACTGTGTATCAAATCATTCTCCCGTAACCTGGGACCTATAAATCATGATCAGTTTAATAGGGCTTCATTTGGTTCATCTCCTGGTTAGAGCCCACGTTTTACTATTTATTATTCTTAAAATTAATGGATTAATGTGCAGGTCACGGACTGTAAGTAGCCATTCTTGCCGTCTATCCTCAAGATCTAAATTATGCATTTTAGTGAATTGTTTTTTTTTTCTTATATCTTATTCAGATCAAAGTCTCAGTTAGAGTTGGAAGACAGCATCAAGAAAGCGAATGATGCCATTAAGAGAGTTGAATCCAATCTCGCAGAGGAGTCTGCAGTTCCTACGAGTGCAAATGCCATGCAGCAGAGGAAGACTGAGCTACAGGTAATGGCCTAGGGGATTAAGTGGAGCTTGGCACAATGTACAATGAAAGCTGTCTTTTAGCTCAACTTCACCTTCCCACCATCAATCTTGCCTTTCTCTATATTTGACCCCAAAATGCAGAAGCACAATACGGATTCCTCGACATCCAATTCATATTTTGTAGATTTGAGCCCTTTAAAGCAAACATTAATGAAACAAGAATGAAGACAACATGAAATAGAAAGGAATAATGCAAATATATGTGAATTTCTAGGTCATTTCTCTTGAGGAAACTGTTCACCAAATCATTGCTTCTCCTTTATTCAGAGATTGAGACGAGAGCTAAACAACGATGAAGATAAGTTGCAGAAAGTGAACCAGGACCTGAAAAAGACCGAGGATAGTTGCAAAGCTTTGGAGCTTGACTTCCAGGAATACTGTCCTGACATCAAGAAACAGCGGACCGAGGTGCAGAAGCTAAACGCCCGCTTTCGGAATGCCAATGATCAACTGGACCTGAGGTAGATCATGCACTTTTGTAAAAGTTAATGAACACTATAGGGTCAAACCTAGAGCGGCACAGTGCTCAACAATAGAGTTGCTGCATCACAGCGCTGGAGACCCGGGTTTGATCCTGACTATGGGTGCTGTCTGTGCGGAGTTTGTACGTTCTCCCTGTGACCGCGTGGGTTTTCTCCGGGTGCTCCGGTTTCCTCCCACACTCCAAAGACGTACATGTTTTGTAGGTTAATTGGCTTGGTATAAATATAAATTGTCCCTAGTGCGTGTGTCGGATAGTGTTAATGTGTGGGAATCGCTGGTCGGTGCGGACTCTGTGGGCGGAAGGTGTTTCTGCGCTGTATCTCTATAACCTAAAAATGTTTGATCTACCTGGTCCAAAAGGTGGTCAGGTTTTTGAACTCTGCAGTATGGCAAAATTACTCCCATAGTGTTGCTTCAACGAGTGTTTCTGGATTTTGACCAAACAGTGGCTAAGGAACAGTGATGTGCTCCAAGAGAGGATGATGTAGGGACTTGTAGGGATGTTTGAATGCAATACTCTTCGGTATATCCACTGTCGTTCCCTTAAGATGAATGAAGCTGAGGGCCTGGGAGATGGTGTCTATGAGCCTTTAATGAATCAATTATCTGTACTTTATACAAATGAAAGTGACTACCATGCTGGTATACTAGTGTCTCACATGGACATGAGGGATTACTGAATCTACACCAAGACAGGCGAAAATAATTATTACTTGAGAAATATACCTATTATGAAGGCACAAGAGAATGTAGATGCTGGAATCTGGAACAAAAACCTGAGAGCAGCCAGGGGGAATTCAAATCGTCAGGTAGTATCTGTGGAGGGAAATGGACAGTTTTTAGTAGAGACCCTTCATCTAGTAGAGGGGAAGAAGCCAGTATAAAGCGGTGAGAAGTGGGGTGCAGTGAGAGCTAGCAAATGAACGGTGAATAGAGGTTGAGGAGAGGTTAATTACCAGATAACAGTCAGGTGGCAATGGCAAGGGTGGAGATAACAAGAGTCTGGGTGGTGATAAGTGGAGACCAAAGATTCGAGAATCTGATAGGCAGAGAAAGTGAAGAATAGAACAGTATGAGGAGTGGCGGCAGATGGGAATAGTAGATGGAGGGGAGGAATGACCAGTGGGGGAAACGGGGTGATAGGTTGGCTGTGGGGTAAGGTGTGAAGGGTGCATGAGAGGGCTATGTGGATACTATCACAATGTTTAAAAAAAACATTTGGACAAGTACATGAATATGATAGGTTTAGAGGGATATGGGCCAAATGCAGGCAGATGGGACTGGTGTAGATGGGCATTTTGCTTGCGTGGGCAAGTTGGGCCGAAGGGCCTGTTCCCAAGCTATATAACTTTATGACTCTAGGATTAAGGTAGATAGGAGACGAGAGAAAGAGACAGATTGGGGAGCAGATTACCTGAAAATGTGTTGTAGAATATCCAGGTAGAATATGAGGCGCTGCTCATGCAGTTTCCATTTGACCTCACCCTGTCAGTTGGAGGTGGCCAAGGACAGGCAGGTTGGTGTAGGAATTGGGAAGGGAATTAAAATGACTGACAACTTGGTTGTAAAGGAGGCCACATTGAGAACACAAAATGCAATCGACAGGGTTGGAGGAGGTGAATTTGAATCTCTGTCTCACCTTGAAGGACTGTTTTAGTCCCTGGATGGAGCTGAGGGAGGAGGTGTTGAGACTGGTGTTGAGAAAGTGCCTGAGGACGGGAAGGTATATTCTTCCTTCCCTTGCATATTCTTTAACCAGGATGTTCCTATCCTCTTCTTCCATAGTTCTTAATCTTAATCTCGTTGTTCTTTTACAATGACAATAAAGATATATTATTACTATCCTTTTGTAAAACTGTTCCAGCAATCTGAACAATTGATGTATGGCCTTAAAAATCCAAGTTTTTGAATGTAAAGAAAACTCAACAAACATCTAACTGGTTAGCCATGATCTTATAAAATGACATCCTGGGGCCATTAGATTATTGGGTGATGTTCTCGATTGGTATCACAGCAAATGGGAACCTCTGGTGGTTAAAGGCCCCACACTGCATTAGCTAATCCACTGCAGAACACCTTGTGCTCTGTGATCTTTCCAGAGAGGAAATGCTTCAGAATGCTGACGTAGCCCAGCAGCGTTACAAAACATCTCTGCAGGGACTTAACACCTGGGTGGACAATCTTCCTAACAATGAAGTGCGACAGACTGCCAGCCTCAATGAAGTCCAAACCAAGCTTGAAGCTCAGAAGGTAGGTATTTTATGAACATAAGAAAGTAGGTGTTCAAACCTTGATTTCTAGTCATGTTTTGTAATAATTGAGTATATTGTATGTTTATACATAGTAGTAGCCCCCCCCCCCCCCCCCCCCCCCCCCCAAGGAGTGGCAGAGGAAGTGGTCTGTGTGGAAGTTGGAAAGGAGTGGAGATGGAAAAAAAGCATCACCTATCCTTTGCTGCCGGACTCTAGCACTTTGTGTCTATTATGGGAAAGATGCTGTTAAGCTGGAAAGGGTGCAGAGAAGGTACGAGGATGTTGACGGGACTCGAGGGCCTGATCTACAGAGAGAAGTTGAGCAGGCTAGGACTTTGTTCCTTGGAGCACAGGAGGATGAGGGATGATCTTATAGAGGTGTATAATATCATGAGAGGATGATTAGGGTAAATGCAGTCTTTTAGTCAGAGTAAGGGAATCAAGAACCAGAGGACTTAAGTTTAAAGTGAGGGAGGGAAAGAATTAATAGGAACCTAATGGGCAACTTTCTTGCACAAAGTGTGGTAGGTATATGGGATGACCTTTAAGTGAAAAGCGTGTTTGGACAGGCATATGGATAGGATATGTTTAGAACAATATGGGCCAAATACAGGCAGATTGGACTAGCGCAGGTCAACGTCAGCAAATTGGGCCAAAGGGTCTGTTTCCACATGGCATGACTCTGACACTATGACCCATGAGATAAGTAATTTCTATGCATTTTGGTTTTAAATTAGCGGAACCTTATTTTGTAGCAATGTCACCTAGATTGTGGCTCTTACACTAGTAAAAACATTGCAACATTTATGTTGTCAAGCCTCACTAGGATCTTATGTGTGAATATAGTCTTCTGCACGCTAAAGAGCAAAGAAGCAAATTGTCGATCATCTCTTGATAGGACTACCCTCTCATCTGTGCTAAAACAAAGTGCCAAGCACACAATATTTGCTAGGCCTGAACCTCCACAGTGGGCTACCTACACCTCATTAAAGCCAACCAGAGCTTGGCATAGTGCGATCTTGGGACTAAGGTTGGTGGAAGGGCCCTGAGATAATTTAAACTGGCAGTCCCCACCAAATACATGGAAATAATAGCATCTCAAGTGTGGTTTAGAGATTCTTAAACTGATAGTCTGGTGAGAGTGCTGGGGAAGTTTACCAGAATGCTGTCTTGATTACAAGGAGAGGTTGGACAAATTTGGATTGTTTCCGCTGGAGCATCAGAGGCTAAGGGGGCGACCTGATAGAAGTTTATAGGATTATGACAGGCATAGATCAGGATAGCAGTCAGAATTTTCTCCCCAGGCTAGAACTGTCAAGGACTAAAGGACATAATTTTAAGGAGAAAGCTTAAAAGGCAGCACAATGGCAAACCTGATAGAGCTGCTGCCTTATAGCACCTGAGATTCAGATTTGATCCTGACCTCAGGTGCTGTCAGTGTGGAGTTTGCACATTCTCCCTGTGACCGCGTGGGTATGCTCTGAGTGCTCCGGTCCTCCCACATCCCAAAGACATGTGAGTTTGTACATTAATCGGCATCTGTAAATTGCCCCTAGTGTGTAGGGAGAGGGATAACATAGGACTGGTGTAAATGGTGATTAATGATCTGTGTAGTCTCAGTTAGAGATCTAGCATGTTTCCATGCTAGATCTCTAAACTGAACCAAACTAAAGGAGATATGTGGGGTAATTTTATTACAGAGAGTGGCAATAAGCGAGTTTGGTATTCCGACTGCATGTGCTCAGATCATAGGTCACTGGAGATAAACATTGGAGGGTGCGGATCTGCTGTCTGTTAACTTTGGTTATCAGCCCTTCATTTCAGTGAGTGCTTTGTGCTGCTCCGTGGTTGGGGTCCATGGTCGGGGTTGGGCACGGATCTCCGTGGGATGGGACGGAATGGGACGATACGGTCCAGCGGCGGCGTGGACACGGGCTTGCCCTGGGCTATGGATGAAGCGCGGGTCTGTACGCGCTCTCCCCTGTCTCCCACTGGCATCTGCCCCCTCTCTCGCTGTTACACCCACTCGCCAGCCACCTGACACTCCCGTTCCTCAGATTAAATATATTTTTATATATAAATCATGAATAAAGATACAAATTTACATACAGTTTATGCAGCCAGCGTTTTGTTCGCATTTTCTTTATAGCCAGTGACCTTTGACAAATCCCATGATTCCTTGTGTTTTTCGGAATACTGAACTCGCTTATTGTCTGGCACTCACAATGTGGTGGTGGAGGCAGATATGATAGTGACATGTAAGAGGTCTGTTCCTGTGCTGTAGCATTCTATGTTCAACTATGCTCATGTTGGAGACCAACTGGTTTCACCATGTTGATTTCATCTTTGGTTTTAAGAAACTGGTGAATGATATCAAGAAGAAAGAGACTGAGAGAGATGAGATCGTCCGCCTCTCCCAAGACCTGCAGTCGACACTGAAGGTAGGTGCTAGCTTCGGGAAATTTCACCTAGTTCCTCATTACAGGGTATGAATTGTTGCTTCTAAATCCAAAGGATAAAATTACATCAATAAAAGACTTAAGAAGGAAAGAACTTACAATTACTGAAGCTTCCTCTCAGGATGATCAGACGAAAGTGAACCCTGGATCAAGGAGATATTTAAAGAGGTGAATCCTGCTTTAGAAGCAGCCAGGCATCAAGAAAAACTGTTTAGCAAAAAGCAAACTATCATTTTACAATGAAGAAAGAGTTTTGTTTTTTTTTGCATTTAGGGTAAAGAGAGGTGGGCCAGAGGTTTTGTAATAAAGGCATATGCTTTTTGATAGTGTTAAACTTTGCTTCATCTGAGGCTGCACTCCTGCTCTGCTCAAACTTGTAGTCTTCCATTCTTTTGCTCCGACCCATCTACTTGGTTTAGTGAATCCTACTGCTTGGTCCACTCTTCATAAGATGATGTTGGGGTAGAGGGACTGTTACAACTCAAGACCCAATGGACTGAGCCAGAATTCATTAAATTAATGATGTTCTTCTCAATTTTTAACAAAGAACTACGAGACTAACAATGACAAGTACCAGTCATCTCTGGACCCCACCACTGGTGCATCCAACGTGAAGAAGCTGAGAACTACGACTCTGCAAGACCAAGTTAAAGACCAGGTAAAAATATAATCACGACAGAACCTTTGTTACTAAGAGCTTGTCTCGAATGTGCAGCTTGCTTGTACAAGATGGTTTTGGTGACAAACATGGATACATAAAAGGGATAAAAGTAGGAAAGAGATATGTTGATAAGTTAGATTAAATCAAATAGGGCAGGGGGCAGGTGGCTGGATGAATACCTGGCAAGCACAATTGTTGGTTCCAAACAGGTGGTCTGAAAGATCTGTTTTTCTGATGTACTGTGCATTCTAAATGCTATCACTCTGTTATCTATGTATGCTTTCATTGATCAGAAGTGACTCTTTAAATTCTACCAGCCCGACAAACACTTTTTGTGTGAACTCCTTGCATTGTACCTGCCATTTCTAACTGCAACCGCATGAATCCCATTCAGATGAAACGGGTCGGGGCCAAAATGTAATATCCCACTGAGTATTTGACTCTGAACCAATGCTTTGTGAGTGCCCTGACAAGGGCACTATCCTATTACAATATGCTAGGAAGCTTGGGCTACTTGTAGAGGTCAACATCTTCAACACAGATCAATGGTCAACCATAGGATCTTCCAAGTCAGTGCTAATCCACAGAGACATGTCCAGTGATTGGCACATGAATCACTAGCTCCGTCCAAACATTCATGACTCATGTTTTTAGGTAGTGGATATCTGTGGGATGGATGTACTCCCAGTAATGCACCATGGATCTCTCAGTGAAATGTTTTCTAGAACAGTGCCAAGGATACTGAAATACTAGAGAAGTTGTAATTACTCTGCTTAAAGCGGTAATGGTTAAGGGAAGATATCATAGATATATTTAAATTCATCAGATGATTTGTGTCAGTTGATTCCATCAACAGGAAGGTCAGTAGCAGAAGTCACAGGTAACAACAATGAGCGGGCATTGTCACACATTGTTATGGGTTATTTAGGTCGCCCATTGTTATGACCTGCTTGAACAGCTGATGAAACAGATTCAATAACATTTTAGACTCGGACTCATAAAGTCATACAGCATGGAAACAAGGTCATTGAATCGAACGCCCCATCTCTGTTTGTCCAAAATGTCCATGTTTGGCCCTTATCCCACTAAACCCCTCCTATCCATGGACCTGTCTTTTAAATGTTGTTATAGTACATGCATCAACTACCTCTTCTGGCAGCTCATACTATATAACTACCACCATCTGCGTGAAAAAGTTGCCCCTTGGGTTCTTATTACATCTTTACTTGAATGCAATATATTTTAAAAGGGAACTGCATGTATTTCTGAAAAGTAAGAACTTTCAGGCTCCCAGGAAGGAAGAAAGGAGTGGAACTAATTGAATAATCGTTCAAAGAGTCAACATGTTTACAAGGGGTTGAATGAACTTTTCCAGTAATATGTGATTTTAATGCCATTGCACCCCCCCCCCCTCCCCACCCCCCCCCCCCCCACCCCCCCCTCATCGCACCATGACACACCTGTGATGAATGGATGCAACTCCCAAATAACAATCTTCTATTCTTTTTCAGGAGAAGGACATGGTCAAACACTTTGCTGAAGTCTCCTCGTCAAATGATCAGCTGCTGAACCAGCTGGAGTTTGTGAGAAATGTTAAGCAAAAGGTAATGCAGATGATATCTGCTGATGTTCTTAGCACCTGGGGCCTCATATTTACACACCGTTCATGGGCTTGATCCCTTGCTTGGTTCTGGTCCAATCCTCTGACACTCTGGTACTCAATAGCCCAAGGTCCATCCTGCTGATCAGCAGCAGATCCATAAATCACTACCTAATGGGCTATAGAAAATTGCATTCAAAGGACAGTGTCCTTCAGGCTTCTCAGTGCACTTTGCAATTCACAGTGTAGATTTGCATTTGGTATTTAGAGTCAATGATCATTCAGCACAGACAGGCCCTTACTTTCATGACACAGTGCGGAAACAGGCCTTTGGCCCACCGAGTCTGCACTGACCAACGGTCACCCCACACGCTAGCGCTACCTTACATGCAAGTGACAATTTACAATATTTACCAAGGCCAATTTACCTACAATGCTGAATATCTTTGGAGTGTGGGAGGAAACCGGAGCAGGGAGAAAACCTATGTGGTTACAGGGAGAAAGTACAGCCAACCAAGATGTCCCATCTAAGCTAGTCCCATTTGTCCAAATTTGGCAAATACGCCTGTCCAAATGTCTTTTAAATGATGTTATGGTATTTGATCTGTGTGCAGCACTATCCTATAAAGAACAATGAGTTGGCCACCAGATTACCTTTTTTTTTATTCAGTTACATTTGCTGCCTCGGACATTGAAGTGAACTATGATGTTCCTGTGTTATGTTGTGGATATTATGTGAGACGACAGATGGTTCTTTGGTTTCATGTTTTATCTAGAGATTGTTATCTCCCTTAACGTAGCATTGGAGAAACAGCATAGAGTACATCCTTGAGTTTCTGGAGTGGAAATTGAACCCATGACCCCATTACAGTGGTATCCAGTAAACCAGGTCTGTTGTGGCTCCAAACTCAAATATTATTTTCATACTTCACCATACCTGCTCCACATCCTTCCTGTAATGGGGGGCCAGAACTATAAGCAATACTCCAAATGTGACAAAACCAAAGTCTTATAAATCTGCAACATGACTTCCTGACTCTTGTACTCAATGCCTCCACCAATGAAGGCAAGCAAACCATACATCTTCTTTACCACACTATCTCATTGTGTTGCCACTTTCAGAAAGGTATGGACTTGGACCGCAAGTTCTCTCCGTCATTAATGTTGCTAAGGGTCTTTCAATTGCTCGAATTAAGCTTCATCTGCCATTTCTCTGCCCATATCTGCCCTTTCCAGCATCTGCAGTTCATTCTTGAACATTTCTCTGCCCATTTCCGCAGCTGATCTGTATTTGGCTGTATTCATTGACGGCCTTCCTAACAGCCCGCAACCCCAGAAATCTTGGTGTCATCTTCAAAATGCAAATCATTTTTATATATCACAAAATACAGAGGTCCCAGCTCAGATCCCTTTGGTACCCCACTGGTCACGGACCTTCACCCTGAATAACACCCTTCCACCACAACCATAATGCCCTTTCCTTAGACTAAGCCCTGTCCCACTGTACAAGTTCATTCAAGTGCTCTTCCGAGTTTAAAAAAAAAATCAAACTCATGGTAAGCACGTAGAATGAGTGTAGCGGGTACATTGGAGCTCGGGGACGTCTCTTAGCGGCTCGTAACACTAACGGCAGGTACTCGGGGGGGGGGGAAAGGCGGTAAGCTCGGGAAGACTCGTGAAGATTTTTCAACGTGTCCAGAGTACCTGCGAGCGGCTATTACTGCAAATCTCCGAGTTCGAAACAGGGCAAACTCGGGAGAACTCGTTGAATGAACTCGAACAGCGGGACAGGACTTTAAGCCAGTTCTGAATCCATATAATCTAGTCACTGTGAATCATGTGTATTTTAATCTTCTGAATCAGTTTACCAAGGGTGACTTTATCAAATTACTGGATGATCCATGGTGACACGGTTATCAGACTAGGCTTTGTCATTGGATGGAAGGGATTGTTGGGATAAATAACATGCAGTGCTGTAAACATTGATCTGCAATTTATTATTATCTCTCTAAAGCACGAAGAACGTCCAATAGAAGTGGTTATGCAACAGAATGTACAGTCGTCACCTGGACTGTATGCCAGCAGAGACAACTACCTGCAACAAAACAATGATGAAGCAAAGAAGATAAAATTAGCCGAAGCAACTCTTGAAGAGAAAACTAAAGTGCTGAATCTCCTGAAAGCAAGACGACCTGTGGATAAAATGGAAGAGAAAGAGGTGGTTGAATATTACAGAGACCCCAAGGCAGAGGCCAACCTTTCCAAATTACGCAATGAGGTCCATCAAATAAGGAAACAAAGCCAGGAAACTCAGAGTAATGTAAATGCCACCAAGCAGAAAATAAGTTTGCTGGAACAAGGTCAGAAGAATGCCAAAACTGGTCTGCTCACCAAGGAAGTGACGCAAATTGAGAGGAGCCCTGCTTTAGATGCTGAAGCTGAAAATCTACGTAGTGAAATCAGTACTACGAGAAGGGAAAAGCAAAGAACTCTTAGCGAGTGGGATCGTCTCACAAGAGAGGTCACCATTGTTGAGCAGAAACCAGTCAAGATTAAAGAAAAGGTTGTTGTGGTTGAGAAAGTCAAGATTGAAAAGGACCCAACGTTGCAGAATGCTTCCAAAAGTCTAATGAATGAGATTGATGAGGAGGGTCAGAAAAGGCAAGTGCTGATTGAAAAGATACGCATCATTCGAATTCAGATTGAGTCCCTGAAGAAACAAACTGGAAAGACTGATCCTAAGGTCATGATTAAGGAAATCAGGAAGATAGAAAATGATCCTCAACTTGAAAAGGACGTAGTTCAGGCTCAGAAACCTTTGTGAGGAAGATAGCCACAATAATAGTTTCCTTGAGAAAGAACTAAGTGAGCTGCAGAGGAAATACAGAATTATTGCTGACCAGAAACCAAAAATAGAAATAAAGGAAATAGTTAATGAGAATTTCCGTGTCCTGCCTGAAACTGAACAAGAGATTGCAAAATTAAAAAAAGAAATACGAGACACTACAAAGAGACGGGGCGATATAGAGATGGAAATCACCATTGCGAAAGGAGACTTGGAAGTCCTGAAAGATAGGAAACCTCAAATTCAGTATAAAGATATTACCCAAGAAGTTGTGAAGCTCCGTAAAAGCCCAGAAATGCTAAAAGAGATTGATCAACTCAAGCATAAGATCCCTCAAATGGAAGATGAGAATGGTGATATGCAGGAGAGGATTAAGAGGTTGAAAACTGAAAGAGATGAATGGCGTAGAGAACGTGGAAAGATTGAGACCAAAGTGGTGACCAAGGATATTGTAAAATATGAAGATGACCCAATGCTGGATAAAGAAGTGAAACGAATCCAATCAATACTCCGTGAAGAATCGGAGAAGCGGAGGAATATAGAGTCAAAAGTCTTTGACCTGCAGAATATGTATTCTCTGTTGCAGAGACAGAAGCCTGAAGAGAAAATTGTTGTTCAGGAAATGGTTCGTTTAGAAAAAGATCCAAAACTTGCCAAGGAACATGATGACCTGGGCAACACCTTGGATGAAGAACGCAAGCAGAGACGTCTTCTGGAGAGAGAAGTTCAGCATCTGAAAGCTCTGGTAGAGGAAAGAGAGAAAGAATTAAACCTTGATGAAGAAAAGGGTATTCACCAGGTGGTCAAAAATGAACTGCAGATAATCAAACACAAAATAACTGGGAAAGGAGCAATTGCTCCATCAATAGAAGAGAATATTGTCACTGAAGAAATCCTCAAGGTGGAAAAAGATCCATATCTGGATAAATTAGCTGGAACTCTACTTCAGAATCTAAAACAAGAAAGAAATAAAGCCACTAGTTTGGACCAAGAAATTAAGAAACTTCAACTGCACTTGGAGATTCTACACAAAGAAAAATCCCAAGAGAAACTTGTCCAGAAAGAGGTTATCCGAATAGAAAAAGACAAGACCTTGGAGGAAGATCGCGCACGCACTCGAGACTTATTCAACAAGGAGAAGAATTCCAGGATGGATATAGAAGACGAGATAAGAAGGGTTAAAGACAAGCAGGTGAATTTAGAAGTTTCGAAGGCAACACAATACCAGGAAGAATCTAATTTGAGGAAGGCCAGAGAGAAAGCGCTCAGTGAAAAGGCATCATTGGAGAATGAACTGAGGAAGCTGGAGTCTGAAAGAGAGCAAAAGACCTTTGTCCATAAAGAGGAGTTCAAGCGCTTGAGTCAGCATCACGTGAAAGCAAAACAAAGGAAGCAGGAGCTGGATGATAAACTGTCATGGATAGAGAAGGAGATCATGATGGCGAGAGACCAACTCCACGAGAAAGATTACAAAATCAGAGAGCTGGCCTCACAGATCAGCAGGGAAGAATCTCGCCAACATGACGTCCAGATGAGAGAAACCAACCTGTCCACAAAGATTTCTATTGTAGATCCAAATACTGGAGAGGATTTGTCACCCTATGAGGCTTACAAGAGAAACATAATAGATCGGGAACAATACATCAAACTCCAGGAGATGGAATGTGACTGGGAGGAGATTTTCACCCATGGGATATCGGGAGAAAGCTCCGTCCTTCGTGACAAGAAAAGTGGGAAGCAATATTCTATTGAGGCTGCCTTGAAAGATGGAAAAATCACAAATAACGAGCTGAAGAGTTATAGGGCAGGAAATATCCCAATATCTGAGTTTGCACTGCTGGTAGCAGATGAAAATAAGCCAACAGCAGTGCATGTAAGTTCAGTAAGTTCTTTACAATCATATCAAACACCATCCTATTCTAGCCCAAGATTTTCATCCTACAGAACTCACACTGAACGGGATCAGCAACCCATCGCTGGAGTGCATGATGATACCACCGACTCAAAGCTATCCCTCACAAATGCTTTGTACAAGAAACTAGTAGAGCCCATCACTGTTCAAAGGCTGTTAGAAGCACAGGCAGCCACAGGTGGAATCATCGATATCACCAACTGGGAAAGACACTCAGTCCATAAAGCAATAGAGAGGCACCTGATTGACAAAACCCATGAGCAAAGGCTGCTCAATGCACAGAAGGCATTCACTGGGTTAGAAGACCCCGTTACAAAGGAACGTCTTTCTATCGGGGTGGCCCTTCAGAAGGGCTGGTTGCCTATTGATAGTGGCCGCCAGTATCTGGAAGCTCAGTATCTTACTGGTGGCCTGGTGGACCCCAATCACTCTGGCCGCGTATCAATCGTGGATGCCCTCCAGTCAAAGATGATAGATAACAACACTGCCAGGGCCCTGCGTGAAGAATCCAACTATGTCAAGGATCTTGTTGACCCCAACACTAATGAGAGAGTCCATTACAAAGAACTAATGAGGCGCTGCACGAGGGATGAGTATTCCGGCCTCCTGTTTCTCCCAGTCAAGTCGGACCCCAATGCAATTTCCAGCAATCAGTCGCAAAACCGCTACATTAACAAATATTCTAGCATATATTAATCACTGCCGACAGATACCACTGAGTGTTAAGCTAGTATCACCTGCAACTGCTTCACCAAACTTCCTCTTATTAATGTTTGAAATTATATTACCTATAGCTTTGCTTTTTTCACCATGGGTTTAAGGCCATTCCATTCAAGTCTCTTTTTGTATTTAAAGGTTTATATAAAGGGAAATTTTAATGCTATCATTCTCTGTCTGCAACATTTCTTTAATAACTGTGTGGAGAAGTGTAACGTGCATGATATGAAACATTAGTTTACTCTGCGCCACAAAGGATTCATTGCGACATCAAATAATTTCATTAATAAACAAGTATATGAATAAGTCTTGAGTCTTGTTCTTCAATCAAAGGTTTAATGTAACTATATTTATTAACTATATTTATTTCAGAACCAAAATTTATTTAAAGCTCTAAGACTTCAAAGCCAGAGGTTTAAAATACATTTATCATATGACGTCACAGGCTGTTACTTTCTTTATGTTGGTGTTTTGGAGAGAATTGGCAAAGCTAGCATTTATTCTTCATCATTTATGTCTCATGAAATTTATGGCAGAGATAGATAGATTCTTGATTAGTACAGGTGTCAGCGGTAATGGGGAGAAGACTGGAGAATAGGGGTTAGGAGGGACAGATAGATTAGCCATGATTGAACAGCGGAGTAGACTTGATGGGCTGAAAGGCCTAATTCTACTGCTATTTCTTATGACCTTATCCAAAATTGCCTTTGAGAAGATGGTGTAACTGTTGTAGTCCACCAGGTAAAAGGGCTCCAATATACCATTGGGGAGTGAAGGACTGGTGATATATTTCCAAATCAAGATAATGTGCAACTTGGAGGGGAGCCTGGAGGTGATGGTGTACATGCACCTGCGACCCTCATCTTTCTTAGAGGAAGAGGCTGTGGGCTTGGGGGTGATGTCAGAGGTGCCTGGGCATGAAACGGCCATGCTTTTTTTGTAGATGGTATGCACTGGTAGAAGCAGGAAAGAATGGGACAGTTAAAGGGCTGCCACGTAAGCTGCTTGAGAATTACTCCATTACACTCCTAACGATCTACTTTGAAGATGATGGAAAGCCTTTGACTCTCTCAAGCACTGCTGGATACCTAGTCTTAGAACTTCTCATAGCCACGTGGCTGGTCTAGTTAAGTTTTTACCTTCAGGTAACTCCAGGATATTGATGATTGGGCACCTGACAACAGTAATGCCACTGTAGTTAAGGGTAGATGACTAGTCTCTTTCTTGTTTACCATCTGGCACTTTTGTGGTACAGAGGTTATTTACTATTTATTGGTTCAGGCCTAAATGTTGCTGAGTGCTGCTTTATTTTCTGAGATGTCCTAGTGGAATTGAACATTATGCAATCATCATTCATTGAAGGAAGGTCAGTGATGAAATAGCTGAAGATAATTGCACCTGGGACTCCTGTGGTAATATCATGGGCCCAGGATAATTGACCTTCCCACCATCTTCTCTGTGTGAGATAGTGCTGAATCGTAGCAGAAAAATTGGCGATGTTTTATGTTCTCCAGTTCCAATTTTACTCCAGGTATACTGTATTACCAGGCGATGTGACTCACAGCGCGTGAACACAACGTGTAGCCATTGTGACGTCATCACCCAAAGCCAGCGGTTTTCAATTTCAAAATTATTTGACATTTTTGAACATTTTCATAAATATCTCTGGAAATAAAGAATGAATTTTTCAGATAAGACAATTTTGGACTCCATCAGATAAAACTCTACAAGAATATGTAAACATTTTAAGGTAAGGGCGTCATTTTTTGGAGCAGATGTGTACACGCACTCACACAATCTAACTTTTAATAGCGGACTAGACCAATGGGACCCATTGGGTCCCATCCCGTCAACGCGTGGGGAAGGGGCGGCCTGGGGCATCTCTCTCTCTCTTACACACACACACACGAACACCCACACACACACCAACGCGCGCACACCACACGCACACACCCACACACACACACAGCACCACTACACACACACACACACACACACACAACATACCCACACACAACATAAATACTAGTAGATATACTAGACCAAGTGCAGACCCATGGAGTTGCACGGATTTGCCGGAGGGGGGCAGCATGCAGCTCACACAAACTAACTATCTACCCCCCCCCCCCCCCCACTTTTCCGCAACACACCGCTAAACTTACCCCCTTGATAATATATTAATATTCATAAATTAGCTCCTTACCCCATACGCCTTATCTACTGACCATAGCCCCCAAATGGCAGGCACATCTAGAGAGGAGGTGAGGGTGGTCGAGAATGAGGGCAGAAAGAGAAGGGGCAGAGACAGAGAGAGAGGCAAGATAAGAAGGGGGCAAAACAAGGAATGGGTGTAGGGGAGGAATGAGGTGGGAATGGGAGGGAAGGATGGGTAGGAGGGTGGGGGGAGGTAGGGTGAGAGGTGGGAGGGGGTATGGATGGGAGAGAGCAAAGGGAAGCGATAGAAGAAAAGGGGAAGGAGAAGGGGGAAGGGGGAGGGGGTAAGGCGGGGGAAGTGGGATATGGAGTGGTGAGCGGAAGGGTGAGGGGGGGAAAGAGGGGGGGGTGCAGGAGAAGGGGTTGGGGTCCCACTTCACACGGAGGCTGTCCCCCAAATGCAAAATTCCACCTCTCCACCAACTACCAATATTGCTGGCCAGTGGGTTGGGGGGGCTTTCTGGGAGCGATAGTATGTGTGTTCTAGTCAAGACTGCTGAATCACTCTGGCCAGGCAGCTCAGTCACTCTGGCCACAGCATTTTAGAACCAATAAGACACTTTCTGCAAACATTTTTAAACCACATTAAGGGCTTCACAGTGAGAATGACATGTTTTCATTGCTATTCCGAGCTCAGGAGAGACTGGACCCTTCTGGCTTCCGCCATCCTTGCCAGAGAATGAGTGAGGCACACCAACTTCCTGTTTTTAGTCCCCCCCCCATCCCCCTCCAGCAGGGCAGCAGAGAGAAGGCGATTTAAAAAAAAAACATTAATATCTCTCTGATTTTTCATCAGATGGGAAACATCCTCTTGTTCCCAAAGGCGATGGGGGGCCTGAGCGAGCTGGCCAAAAGTGACGGCCTTAGTGTTGGCGTACTCCTTGGAAATCACACCATAGTGGCCAAAAGCGTCAAGAACATACTTTTAGTATATAGATAATCGGATTAGTAATTGTCAGTAATACTCCAATTTTAAGGTAACCAGCACCCTGTCTGTCCCTCTCTCTCTCTCCTTCGATCTAACTGTTCCTCATATCAATCCATATCTCCCCCTTTAACCCAAATCACCTGATTTACCCTCTCCCTC